>JABACO010000003.1:11836753-12096753 GCA_013339895.1 Ephydatia muelleri | reverse complement strand
AAGTTAGGATTGCAAGTACACAAAGTTAGACAAATAAAGTACATCCAAGCCATTGTTCTGACAATAGTTTAAAGCTTAGAGCTACACATGTATATTAGCCTCAAAATTAATCACGGCATACCAGTTGTTTTCATATCGCTCCCTCTCACTGTCTAAGCAGAAGGTGTGGAACCTCATTGAACAGTGATGGTACGCCATGGTCTGCAGATAAAAGTCGTTGAACTCAAACGACAATGGAAACTGTCGCAAAACCTGTGCAATAGAAAAATACCCGCATCAAAAGGTTGTAATGAAACACACAATGCACAAAGTATGTGTACTGATGTAACTTCTATGCTGTAGTCTAGAAAGCTTATGTACATGTACATGTAAGTACTGTACATTACACTACAAATACAACTATCTGATACAATACATGCAGTGTGAATACATGCAATATATTTAGTAATGTCATCAATATCGTCGTCATACATGCATAAATATGTGCAGGTTTGGGTGAATATTTGTGAGGGTTCGAAACAACAATATAATACAGTCCATTCACAATGCATCCAATGGAGAATACTCTACACCGATCTGCTGGTGGCCAAAATAGCTGATATGTGGCAACAGATTTTAACAGTACAACGTATGTCATAAAAGCCTACTTTACATGCACACCAATATATTTACACTGGCACAGTGCACACAAGTATGTCTCTATTACATGTCGGCTACATCAACAGATCAACATACTTGATGCACTGCATCCAGAAATTGCAGGAATACAGGAGTGACGTTGGCAAGAGTTACTTTGTGCTGCCCACGCTCAGAGAACTTGTGACCAAACGAGAGCCAATCTTTCTCCACAAGCGCTTTAAATCCATCAAGTGTCCGATAATGAGGATCAAGCAGAATCTGTGCTAATGCCACCACCTGTAGAGAATAGTACACATAATGGTTGTATGCAGAACATCTACATGTACATTGTACGTTATACAGATAGGCATGTCAGTAAACACATCATCATGTTACAGTGTGTATGTGGAATCTTATGTGCATGTGTATCATCTACACGTACACTATACAAGATTTAATCACTCATTCCAAAGGCTCCATCTACATGCACATGTACATGTATGTTGTAATAAAAGCTCTATGCATCACCTGAGCAGTAATGTCCCACCCATCTTCCAGGCAGACAAGTACTGAAGAGCCTTGGATATCAATCAGATCAGTCACTGCTCCAGCCAGCTCCATAATGGTACAAATTTGACTCAACCACTTGCTGTCATCAATGCCAGAAAAGTATCCAGACTGGTTGGTTGACGGTGCACAGCAGTGTAGCAGCTTTCTGAAACTCTCCTTGACTTCAGTCAATGAATGCACCTATGTACACATGTTGTACACACATGAATCCAGCAAGGTAGGTACAGTGGTGAGCTATAGTGGTTATATACAAAACAAAAACACTTACATCCACAGGTACGAAAGTGCAATTGGGATAGCTGTCAGCAGGGACATCGTGCAGTGCAGACCTGTTTCCAATGACGTACAGGGCGCTTGCACTCCACTGTTTCAACTCTTTTGGCAGGGCGTGCATGACCACCCAATCTCTTGGTCGGGTGGGAATGGAGGAGAAGGTGAGCGAAGAGGATGGAGACAACTTTTTCACTTTTGCATTTCCGGGTAGAAATTGCCAGTTCAGACTAAGTTCGTCGGGTCTACCTGTTGGTGACATTAGCTCTCGTGTATCCTGAAGGGTTATCAGAAAATGATTACACATGGCAACAACGGGAACTGTACGCTACATCACTGGTCACACGACATGGCAAGTGAATGATATTGATATTTCTATGCCGTATACTCTGTACATAGAAAATTTGTACATGTACAGAAATGAATTCCATATTTGCAGATCTTTTTTTTTAATGATTTCCCCACACACTGGTGCATGCAAATGTACTAGTAACATACACTGTACATGTACATACACTATTTCATTTGGATTGCCAGATATTCCTGTCGTACAGTGCAATGAACATGCTGCTCTAAAATAATTTAACAATTGCTTAGCTCTTGTAAAATAAATTGCACTCATGCATTGAAATATGTGTAATCCACTTGATTAGCAACAGGATCACTTCACACTATTCCTCTATCTAGATTTATGCAAATGTACTTTGTCATGTACCTCTTCGGGAATAGCAGGAATAGGTGAAGTGCTTGGCGGATTGTTGCCCATATCCTCCCAGTTAATAGCTCGTGGAGAACCAGGTCCATCCTGCCCTTCAATGACAATGTCATTCAGCTGGATCTCAGAGTCTGACGTGCCAGAGGTCAGCTTTTTGACCTTCGTGGAAGGGCTGTTGTCTAGATTGGACTCACTGACCGACTTTGGTAGGTACGATTTAAAATTACCAGTGACTGTGGACTGAGCGTTATCTTGGCCTTGCATGTCGCCTGTCATCCCATCTCCACTTTCAAAATCAATAGTTTCAGGCAGGACTGAGACTAGATTCTGCAAAGTATTATTCTGAGATTTGTTACCATCCACCGTTGCCCTGGTGATGTGCAAAATACTACTCAAGTAGGTCTGTACAACTGGATGAGTGATCCCGTGACTTGCACTGGATCCCACTGGGTGCAAAATATTGGAACTAGAAGTTTTTTTGGGTGCTACGTTCTGAAATGAGGCAGATCTGAGAAGAACAGCATTACCTGTAGGGTGTTTCCAGGTGGGAACAGGCAAACGTTTGCAAACAAACTGAGTAGAAACGGTTTGAAGAAGCTCATCAGTTATTTCATTGGGAACAGCTATCACTGCAGGATAACTTCACACACACAATACACACACACACACACACGTACACAGTGTAAATAAAGATTTTTCAATACAAATGTAGAACGTACATGGACATGTACATAAAGGCACACGTAATATTCACAAATCAAATTTTCTAAAGTGAAACTTCATGTGGTAGGTAAGGCATAACAGTAAATAACAGTAGATGTGAACATGTTATACTAGCTAATAAACCAAGTATGTCTTCAAAGAACCTGAAAACAAAACTGCAAACCAAAAATGAATGTGAGTTCAAAAAAAACCCTAGCCAATCAAGTAATTGCATTAATTTTTGCAAGTTTAATTCCACTTTTTCAGACCTACTTTGCAAATTACAATTGTTAACAACTGTTAATTAACAATATAATATTTACCTTGTACAAAAGTCGTACTGCACATTGACATCTGACAGTCTCCATGGGCCTTTCGTTGTGTTCACAGCAAGTGACACTAGATTTGTTCTCCTATATTCCTGGCAGCAAGGTGACTGAAATAATGCTGAGAACAATTTCACACGTTGTGTAGTTTCGCGAGGATCGGCTGAATGGTATTGAGTAACTCTGGATGCCTTTGCTGTTACAAAATCGACAACCATTGATTCTGACAGTGCAACTTGTGTAGACGCTTGTGAGTATGTAAGACCAAGAACGATTGTGTTTTGATGGCGACATTCAATTAACTTATCAAACAGTTTTTGTTGGTCCGACAGGCTCATATCTTCTCCAAAGCCAAGCTTTATCAACTATGTGTATACAAAAGAACATAACCATATTTTTGATAATCATTGCACCATCTCAATGCATATGAAAGAATTGCTTGCAGATACTGTAAGCGCAATAGTGCAGTGTACAGGTGCAGTACATGGACAGGGTAATACTGTACAACTTCATGTCAACACACTGCACAAAGTGTATGGATGCAATGTGTAATGTCGAATGGCAATACATCACATTGATTTCAGACATCTCATTGTAATAAAGATAGTCTTTACTGTTCTAATACAGTACATGTACAACCAAAGCTGCATAACCATTCTAGCAAAACACAACACTCTACCTAACTATTTTGGGCCAAATGCAACAATCCAGCACAAACATTTCATACACAGGACTGGGCATTTTTTAGAGGTCACATTATGTCATAGCAATTCAAACAAAAAAAACTGCCTACCTCTGCTGTTATAGTTCTTAACTGAATTCCTCCAGTTGTCATGGATCCCAATGAATTTAACTGCACAGGTGGTACTTTCTTTAGCCTGAAGATTGAAGACACTGGAGCACTGCGAGTAATTACCACATTTGGAGCTGCAAAGAGATGTAATGAACATTGACACGATCACAGTAATTTAATGCAAAGTCTAAGAACTCTAAATAAAATAATTTAAAATTGCACATGTGAATGAATTGCTTGCAGATACTGTAAGCGCAATAGTACATGGACAGGGTTATACTGTACAACTTCCCACTGCACAAAGTGTATGGATGCGATGTGTAATGTCGAATGGCAATACATTACACATACTGATGTAAAAATTCAACCACAAAGCAATGTCCTGTTTTAATTTGATATACTATGGGATTGTTTCCACGATAAGGGACCTCGCGCATACATTTATAAAATTTCCAGTATGCGCAATAAAAATGTAACGCTTGCATTGAAATGTATGGCTAATTAACCATTCAGTGCCTTACTACTCCATGACAGATAGTCCGATTCTCAGTGAGTAAGAAACAATGTGTAACGAACATTTCAGACTTCTACAATATCAAAAAATTGAAATATTGAAAAAAACCATGCATTAGGCCCCTTTTTACAGAAACAATCCCACATATAGGAAACGTATATAAATTAGCCTGTATACATGTACAAGAAACCTTATTTTGATAAGGGCTATTTTATATTGTGGCAAGCATGGATTATATTAACTTTTCTTCTATTGAGTATTTTAAAGTACACAATTATGCACACAGAAACGAATACTACAAACAACTGCATTGCTCACAATGACAATCAATGTACAGCTATGAGAGTATAAAATGAACATATACCTTGAGGAGCAGATGGAATTCCCATAAATATTACTCGGTAAGTGGTAACAAAGAAGTGACCCTCAGCAGGCAAAAGAATATCATTATCCCTTCCATCTTGCATAAGGTAGCAGTGAATGCCCTCGTCAAGAAAGGTCTCCCCTTGTAATACAGGTGGTTTGATCATCTTGGGCTAAAGATGGACGGAACGCTCATGTTTAGAACACAGCCTGCGTCTTTTATGTACATGTACTCGTATGAATAAATGGCAATGCTGATTGCCAAAATATACAGCAAATACTGTACATTGAATGTCCGATTGCTCTCCCAGGTGAAAAAAACGGCGTAATCGCGCGTAATTGTGCGTGAAAATCGGCCATAAACGCGCCAAATTACGCGGTCTTCACAACACTGTATCTTCTTGATTGTGCAATATAGTGGAGCTGCATTTTGCATATTTACAAAGCGGTCCTGTTTCTATAGAAGTCCAAAGATGGTTTAGTTTGCGATCCATCGTTCCGAAGATATTCACATTCAAGTAAAGGGCTTGATTTCGCGGGGTTTTGTACTTGAAGCCCGCGAAATCTTGCTCTAAGTTGATTGTGAATATCTTCGGAACGATGCATCGCAAACTAAACCATCTTTGGACTTCTATAGACACAGGACCGCTTTGTAAATATGCAAAAATGCAGCTTCCACTATATTGCACAATCAAGAAGATACAGCGTTTTGAAGACCGCGTAATTTGGCGCGTTTATGGCCGTTTTTCACGCACAATTACGCGCGATTACGCCGTTTTTTTCACCTGGGCTGTTATATGTAGATCAATGGACTCAAGAATGAACCTATGAAGTTTGATGTGCGCATATACACAAGTACGTGCATGTACTACAACAGCCCCTAGAGCTTCGTAGTGTGCACTGTATAGAGCATGTGGATACACTCTCTCTATACATCAACATGGTACATGCAAACCATCATGAACATCTCTTAATAAAGAAATGCCTTCAAAGTCACAGCACTAGAGTCACAACATTGCTTGTGTAGTAAAACTGTACCTTTACGATAGGCTGCTTTTTCAAATCGTTTCGAAGGTCATTCATGGCACGACTGTATGACTCAATTGAAACTAGAAATGTAGCAAATCAGAAAGCACCTCACAATACATGCCCAGCAATCATGCATAGATATAAAGCTACTGTGCCGTTCAGAAAAAAAATACAAATTTATACTTCTAACAATACCTTGAGCTATGATGGTTCAGCAGAATTGCACCCAGAAAACAAAACAGAACAACACAACAGTACATGTGATATGTACACACATGTGCTACTAATATGCTAACATACATATGTATTCGATAACTGTATTACAAAATAATTTGTAATTTGATACAACTTGCCATTAATAAGATCTTTGATTTTTCCATATTTGGAGAACTCAAAACACAAATTGGATTCGACAGCTTTTAAGAATTTTCCAATAAATTCTTCCAAGGAACGTTGATCTTCTTCACCTACACACACACACACACACACACACACACACACCACACACACATACACAGGCCCAATGAGTGCACATTGCAAATACATAGTATAAAGGTTAAATTTTAATATCTAGTATGAATGAGCTATGTGTACAATACACTCACGCTCATTCACACACTCGCACACACAGGTATATGTTTTGTACATTGCAAACGACAAAAGTTCACATAAATGAACAGTAGGTCTGCTAGTTGCAATATGAATGAACACAGCTTATTGATGGAAGGGCAAATGAATGCAAATACAGGTATGTCTGGTATACATTGCCATACATGTAAAAATTGATTAGTTACAGTACGTACATGTACATGTACAGGTGTGTATTGTACAAAACAATACTTGCAGCACGAAATTAACAACAAAAATTAGGATCTCTCAATGGCCTGCTAAACTCTTACCTGCTGCCACCTCTAGTGGTGTTCGAAGTGCAATGATTCTGTTAATAAAAAGAACCAACTGATTCTGTACTGCATTTTCCTCTTGCTGGGCAGTTGTTGTCCTCTCTGCTTCGGTCAAACTAGGCCACATTTTAAGCTGAACAAAAACAAAAAAAGTATTTGAAGAACAATGTGCCGTTATTCTTACTCTCTTTGCAAGATGATGTAATGCTTCTTCGGTCGTCACTGGCTGTGCTTCAGGTGGAAGAATGCCTTCGGAGAGATTGGGAATGGGCACACTGGCCTTCATGCGTATCTTTGCACTTCTTGAGAGGATCAGGAGAGTTCTAGTGGACGGCTGTATGCATCGCACGGAGGCACTTTTCAACCGCTCACGAGAACGCTGTATAAATGTGTCAGTCTCATCAGCCTCAACCACTTCCATTCCTGAAAACATTGACAGAAAGGTAGTGAGAATGAGCATTTCTAGGGTATTGATAACCTACATGTAGTGCTGAGCTTCAGAATATGGGTACTTCCCATTTACATGTACATTGTACTTCCCCATTATTTTATTATTCCATGCGCTTTAGTTTGCAGTGATGGTTACTATGGATTCCTTTCCACTCTTCACTGAAGCCACTGAGCAGCACACCAACACTCCAGGCCTCTCCACCATAATCACACACGTTGCAGTTGGAATTCCACACAAAACTATGCTCTCATTTATAGTATCTACATGTACGTAAATCTTTGGAATACAAGTGTTTGATTTGTAACTGATAGTCTCATATGGGTGGTCCCACCCATAACTGACATATCTGTTTTAGAATCATTAGTTAGTACCATTGCCCTAATCATAGCCACAAATAAAATAAAACAAACTATAATTAGCATGTGCATGCAACTCTTGAACTATCATTGTACAAAGCGACACAAATTGATGGGTGGTTGCATTGCATGTGCCTGTATTAACCATGTAAATGGAACATTGCAAAAGTTCCTGTGCTAACACCTATAATGTACCTTTAACGGTCTCCGCTGATGCCTTCTCCATTTTTGCGACTTCCAGTTCTGCATAAACGCGAACCAACTCTGCCTGGACCGCGACACAGAATGCATTTTTCCAAAAGTCCAATTCTCTCCAGATGTGGTGGTTTTGTACAGAGGTGGACAACTCCTGCTGGACTCCTGGCTTCACCTCCTACAGATCCAAATGATTGGATTGGAAAATGCACATGAAAATCCAACCCCCCAGTTCTAATATGAATGCGCGCAAACATGTACGTTCTCACATACGCGGTAAAGAATGATGACCAGAGGAAGCAATACTGTGGCCACTTCTCGATCGCTTAAGGCACTGTTCATAATCTTCACAATCATGTCATACTGTTCAGAGCTCATGTGAGCTCCAAACTTCAAAATACGACACACCAGCTCAGGATACACGGCTGTGGAGATGCTGTGATTTCCAAGAGCTGCAATCACACTTGGGAGATATTTCCTAGCTTCCAACACAGTGCCACGGAAAATTGCGTCCAAGCAATTTCTCAACATTTCTATCTCTTTCACAACAGCACTCGGTTGCTTCTGATATTCCTTTGCTAAATTTGAGTCCAGAAGTGGAATTGTCCTAGATGTGTAATGGGAAAACACTTGCTGTTAATGTGGCACCAACTGGCTACATATATGTATATGTACAAGGTATATAGGGCATCTAACAATGAGGATAATTACATAAAAATCCACCCAAAAGTAGTCATTTATTTCTGTGTAGGTACATGCTACAGTGCATGTATGTTAGTATCAGGGACAGAAATGAGAAAAACAAATCATAGTTCAAATTGATATATTTCATGATAATCCAATCAATACAACAATGGTTTTGATTAAGTATTAGTAGGTTGCAGTTTATTACCAAATAGCTACTAATGGGTGGTTGATTGAATGTATTTAGAAAATAAAACCTCTACTTCAGTAATTGATTAGAAAAGTAGTATGATTTGTTTATCCATGACTATTAAATGAAATACAATTATGCGCATTATTACACAAAAATCCACAAATAGCAAAGTTACAAATACCTAAAACTAACAAACTTGTACAGAACAAAGGGTTAAACAAAAATTGCCAGCATAGTCCTGCTATTCATTGATTTTTGGTATTTTATTGATTGGAAGATAAATATATGGCATGATAACATATTAAATTTAATTAATAAAGCTCATGTCAATTGGACACAATTTTCTAAATTCTGGGGTACTTTATTTACAAGTGCACATGCTATATGTAACTACACACATATACACACATGTACAGGGTGTACTATAATAGAAAACTTAATAACCAATTACACAACAAAAACTAATATGAAATACTTTCTCAATTACATGTACATTTAGTTAATATCTATGTAAGATTGAGTGACCACCATATTCAAGTTTATGACAACACATTACTTACTGCTAAAACTGTAACCTAAATTGATTAACTTACTATGATGAAAGATTTATGTTTTGAGCACTTGGTTATAAGTAGTCTTAGAAGTTTACATTTGTTTCTAATTAACTAATAATTATTTATGCAATCATAATTTGGGATTGTTTCCGCATGCATTATAAAATTTCCCAATAGAACTTGCATTGAAATGTATGGCTAATTAAAAATACCGAGCCTTACAACTCCATGACAGATACTCCGATTCTCTGTGCGTAGAAGCAATGTGTAAGAGGACATTTCAGACTTTTAGAATATTAAAAAATTTGAAATCTTGGACAAGCATGTATTAGGTCCCTTTTCACGAAAACGATCCCATTTCTTCCAACTGGTGATTAATGACATCCCAATAAATATAAGTACTTGTGGTGAATTTCGAGACATCCTCTCTCCATCTACAGTAGTATCACACCAAGAATTACAAACTACATGTACAGTATAGTATATGAGTCTATTTACAAGAACTAATTGTATCTGAAATACAACTGCTGCATTTATTCGGTTAAAAATAAAAGTAAAGGCATACATACATATATGTACAGTGTACCTGCAGTTTGTCACTTCTTCAGGTGGATTAGCTTTCAGAGTGTCTGTCATATGCTTCTCCATCAGATCTTCACTGAGCCCAGGGAAGCGCCTTGGCGGAATATTGAGATGCTCCTTGTTCAAAACAGATAGATTGAAGGCTTCAGATCCATACTCAACTACTGGCAACTGGAAGTAAGTAGAGACAAACTATATTTATACACTTACTCTATTAATATACATGTGTAGTGCACATGTAAGCTTCTAAACGGTATAGTTTATGTTCAACAAAAGATAATACTCCATTTAACATGAGCTACATGTATTTTATGCATGCGTGTACAGGTATTTCATGACAAGGTAAGCAGCACAAATACATGCACAGCTACTTGTATGTAGTGCCATGCGGTCACACATGTACATGTATGTATCCTTGGCATTTGTTTAAATTGTGCTAGAAGATGTACAATTAATTTGTTGTTCCCATGTCAATCCACTTTACATGTACATGTATATAAATGTCAACCTTGCTATCACAAACTATAGATGTCACAAGCAATAGCACATACTGTATATATCAATATAGAAATAACGCATACCAATTTCATGATTTCTTGAGCCAGTTGTTGAATATGCGTCCGTGAAAACAGTTCACTAAGAGACCAGCTGTGCATTGTCGTCACGTATCTTACCACGAGCTGTACAAGTATCGATAAGATGTATAAATTCTTGTGTGCATGTACATTTTATGTATGGTATTACATGACATCCATACTACAAGTATGCACAACAGAATCTGGAAAACCTCAGTAACCAAACATTACACATGTACAGGTATGAGACAAGTTTGAGTGCATGTTAAACTGTATTGTACTTCTTACAGTATTGTAGGATAGTAATGGCAAGCAGCATACACTGTTGTATGTTAATGAAAAACATTACAGAAGTGTACACACGATGACTAAACTCCCTGTAATGGCAAACCACAGGCATGCAAATTCAGCGTACAATGTATGAGCTGAACAAGTACCTCATCAAAAAAATCACATTTTCTGTATGGAATAGATCTCTCATGGGTGAAGTTGATGAATGCAATACTATCAGTGATCTGTAGGAATGCAAGTAGGAAAACAAACGGATGTTCACAAACGTAGTGACCAGGTACATGCACATATTGTTTGTGCATGCAAATCAATGAATATTATTTACATGTACATGTAACAACAGTATACAAAATGACAATAGTATAGAATACAGTAAATGACATTTAATAACCAACAAAACCAGCAATACAAAAAACACACCAAACCTTGTGAATGAGATTCTGAATTTCTCCACTTGCATGTTTAGCCAAAAAGTTGTCCTGTTTCCATAGAGAACAAAGCAACGTCCAGTTACGTCAAGATATCAATGTGCTGTTGTATATACTGTACATTGCTTCGTACATACAACTGCATTCTTGCTGTACATTACTGAACACTGAATAAGATTTACTTAACACATGAATGTGCATGAATTCAGCCATACAATAATGCCACGGATACCTATGCTTAGGGCATCCTATAAACAAAGCAAACTATATTGCAAAAAGCCAATCGAAAGGAAATTAATGCTGAAAGATTTATTAGCATAGAACTAAACTATCTCAAATGTTTATCCTTTGATCATCTATTATTTATGACAGCGATTGTGATATGAAACATAAACCACTTACTGAGGATTAGGAAACAACTCTAACAAGCATTCATAGTGTATACATGTAAAGCTTTACTTTAACATTTCTGTTAGTTTGCAACTCATTAAAATGATTTTGTACGCAACAGTGTATAATAAATATAGTACATGGCAGCATTATAGCGCAAATAAAACTATTGTGTTTGTTAACAACACAGGTGTGGCACAAATACCTTCCTGAAAGCAAAGGCCGGGTGGGGATGAAATCGTATGACAGTGATGTAGTCCTGGTAGTCTGCTAGCAGATGCATAAACAAGCACAGGAAGATGGCACGCACTTCACAGTCCTGTAAGTTCAACAAAAGTACAATACACATGAAGACATGTTTAATGTAACATATATGCATGGTAAAATAAAAAGCTGTAAAAGTTTACGATCCGTGTGCAACACTGGTAATACACACATGTTATGTTACATGACACCAGTGACAACGCAGCTTGCCTGTATCTCAAGTGATCTGCCTTCTTTGAAGTCCTGTGTGAAGACATAATCTCTCTGCTTGATGCTTGGATGCAGCACTTCAGCCAGTGTGTCCTCCACCACCACCTTCAACTGGTCAGGAAGGTGTTGCAGAACAATGGTGCTCGGCACAGACACGTGGCCATCATCAAGGTCCACCACCACCACATCCGGCTAACATGGAGGGAGGAGGGCAAGAAAAGAATACTGAAACCATTTCAGCATCCATGTGCATTGTATTTATGTAAATGACTGCTTGTAAATGTGTAGAGCAGTCTAGTACACATGCAATACAATAGATTCCAATTGATCAAGCCAAAGAGCACTTGTTACATTGCACCACACACGTACAGTGCCCTATCCATACATGTACAGTGCAATGCCAACACAAGTCTGCAATGACACAGACGTTACACTGTATTTTGATTTACTTACAGTCCACGAAAGAGAGGTTAAAAAATAACTTCGTACATTTCATAATATTGTTAAGTACTTGCATTTAATGGGTCTGCACAAAATCAAATGAACATTGTATGTACATCAAATGTACAGGGGTGCAACTGTACATAAACCCCAGACACACACACACACACAGTTGCGGAAAAGGCACACACATACATGCATGTGGCAACACCAATCTGCAAACTTTCACACAGTACTCACCAATTCTCCTATGTTTGTCTTAAGTGAAGAATGGACGCCCATGATGTAGGTGGAGGGCAGCTGGACGTAATCCAACAAGGCCGCTGGTACAACAGGGACCAGCGAGTGTCTACAGAAATAAATTGTATATATTGTCTGCCACACACAACACCCATACATAAATACAATAAACAATCCCCCCCCTTAAACTACATGCATGCATTCACTTATTAACAGAGGGCTAACAATTTCCTTGTGTCTGTTCTATATGAAATGTAATAAAATCTTGTATCAAATATTCAATTAACTATATGTACACATACACATACATGCACTTTTAATACAGCAGCTAGCACAAAAATAACTAATTTTTCATGACTAGGTAACTAGCATACAACTGAATTTATTTAATACTCATACATGTCATCCAACAATCAAAGAGGCATGACAGTACAAAAAATGCAAAGGGGATGTGATGAAAGTGTCGCTTCTACATATACACCAACTGATAATGTAAACTGTAAAGTGGACCTTCAATGTGCAAAACGTACGTGATCTTGAGCGGGAACAGAAGTGACCAAATAGCCTGCACTGTGAACGTGAGAGCAGTGTAACTGGATGAGAGGATCAGTACGCTGATGTCACTTAGCAACGCAGCCACAATACTCATTAGGTTGTGCACTCCTACAGGATGTGAAAGAAATATACATGTACAGTACGTACTACATGTAATTCTATGCATACAAATGCTTCTTAAGAATAGATTTGTTTTCAGAATGAAGAAAACCTACCAATGCTCTTAAGCAGAGTAATTGTGCAGGTAGAAGAGTAAGGAAGGCTGGAAGCTTCGTCCAATGGGTGTATTATCAGCTCCTTCAGGAGTCCAAAAGGTCTTTTGACGGGTGGACAATTTATTAAAGGAACTGTGATGCTGCTCAACAAGCTGGCGATTAAAGGTTCTACTGAATGCCCAGAAGGCTGCCCAGATGACAGCCAGGTGACGTAAATTGCCTTGAGGCATGCCTGCAACGCAAGATGCACGCAAGTACTGAAGTACACTGTATGTGCAAATTACATTGCACGATTTCACTACAAACATAAATTAATTTTACTATAAGCATTATAAATCTACTATCACATTACGCTTAGAAAAGCTCGATGAACAGTGACTCACTGGCCCCAAATCCACACCTCATCCATCCTCTCAACCTGTAAATATCCAAGACATGGAATAACTATTGATTCTATTCGGGTGGCGGGTCATATTGGAACATGCTATAAATGATGCCCAATGTTGCCAACCCATGAACTGTACAGCTATACCTGCAGGGTTTCAAACAGAGGAAACTTCGACACCAGCGCCAACGAATATGGTTCATAAATGTCGTCTTGCTGGACCACAACTGCATCAGGAGTCCAATGTGCTTCGTTCTCTTCGTCCAGGAAATAGTCCACAGACCTGGAGTGTGGGCGATTCTTTTCCGTAGGCACCCTGCTGTGCATGGAAAGTGCCACATGTCGACGAATGGTTTTTGGAGCAGGTTTGTGCAACTGGTGGAAGTTCAGGGAGCTGCAGAAGAGTCGACTGCTATCTTCAGCAGTAAGGATGAAGTTGATGTAATAGGGAGGCTCAGGAGTAGTGGTAAGATGCCATCCCATTGGCTGGCAGAACTGAATAAGAAACCAGAACACAATTATCAAAGCATTATTAAACAGGTGGACTACACATTTTCGAAGTGAAAAACACACGAAGTACACTGTAGCATTGGGGGAGGGGGGGGGACGTACACTGTAGCATTGGAGAGGGGGGGGGGATGTACACTGTAGCATTGGGGAAGGGGAGGGGACGTACACTGTAGCATTGGGAAGAGGAGGGGGGGGACGTACACTGTAGCATTGGGAAGAGGAGGGGGGGGGACGTACACTGTAGCATTGGGGGAGGGGGGGACGTACACTGTAGCATTGGGAAGAGGAGGGGGGGACGTACACTGCAGCATTGGGGGAGGGGGGGCGTACACTGTAGCATTGGGAAGAGGAGGGGGGACGTACACTGCAGCATTGGGGAAGGGGGGACGTACACTGTAGCATTGGGGAAGGGGAGGGGGGGACGTACACTGTAGCATTGGGGGAGGGGGGGGACGTACACTGTAGCATTGGGGAAGGGGGGGACGTACACTGTAGCATTGGGAAGAGGAGGGGGGGGACGTACACTGTAGCATTGGGAAGAGGAGGGGGGGGACGTACACTGTAGCATTGGGGGAGGGGGGGACGTACACTGTAGCATTGGGAAGAGGAGGGGGGGGACGTACACTGTAGCATTGGGGGAGGGGGGGGACGTACACTGTAGCATTGGGAAGAGGAGGGGGGGACGTACACTGTAGCATTGGGGGAGGGGGGGACGTACACTGTAGCATTGGGAAGAGGAGGGGGGACGTACACTGTAGCATTGGGGAAGGGGGGACGTACACTGTAGCATTGGGAAGAGGAGGGGGGGACGTACACTGTAGCATTGGGGGAGGGGGGGACGTACACTGTAGCATTGGAGGAGGGGGGGGACGTACACTGTAGCATTGGGGAAGGGGAGGGGACGTACACTGTAGCATTGGGAAGAGGAGGGGGACGTACACTGTAGCATTGGGGAAGGGGAGGGGACGTACACTGTAGCATTGGGGGAGGGGGGACGTACACTGTAGCATTGGGAAGAGGAGGGGGGGGACGTACACTGTAGCATTGGGGGAGGGGGGACGTACACTGTAGCATTGGGAAGAGGAGGGGGGGACGTACACTGTAGCATTGGGGAAGGGGGGGACGTACACTGTAGCATTGGGGAAGGGGGGACGTACACTGTAGCATTGGGAAGAGGAGGGGGGGACGTACACTGTAGCATTGGGGGAGGGGGGGACGTACACTGTAGCATTGAGGAGGGGGGGGACGTACACTGTAGCATTGGGAAGAGGAGGGGGACGTACACTGTAGCATTGGGGAAGGGGGGACGTACACTGTAGCATTGAGGAGGGGGGGGACGTACACTGTAGCATTGGGAAGAGGAGGGGGACGTACACTGTAGCATTGGGGGAGGGGGGGACGTACACTGTAGCATTGAGGAGGGGGGGACGTACACTGTAGCATTGGGGGAGGGGGGGGACGTACACTGTAGCATTGGGGAAGGGGGGACGTACACTGTAGCATTGGGAAGAGGAGGGGGGGACGTACACTGTAGCATTGGGGGAGGGGGGGGACGTACACTGTAGCATTGAGGAGGGGGGGGACGTACACTGTAGCATTGGGAAGAGGAGGGGGACGTACACTGTAGCATTGGGAAAGGGGAGGGGACGTACACTGTAGCATTGGGAAGAGGAGGGGGGGGACGTACACTGTAGCATTGGGGGAGGGGGGGACGTACACTGTAGCATTGGGGAAGGGGAGGGGGGACAAAAATGAATGCTGTAGATCGCTGGAGTGCATTCAAAATAGGGTCAAATAGGATTAAGGGTCACTTAAATACTTAAACATAGCCTGTGTAAATGTACAATCTCAAATATTCAACCATTAGCAGGTTATTTGTACGTAATCTGAGATGATGCAATAATCAAGAATATACATCAAAATGGCTTAACAGCACTACCATCTCTGAAGTTGTGACGCAATGAAAAAGTGAACCACAAAAACAAGAATGCAAACGAATATATTACAGTCACGCATTACACGCGACATGTGTCAGAATTCTAAAATGTTGGCATTTTGGGAATACTATATATTATGAATCACCCTTCATAGATCCATTGTGCTACATATGTAAACACACAACATATCATATAACCATTATGCACTGGACAAGGGAGATTAGTGGCAGTTGAGGATACCAAAGCAAAGGTACAGATACATTCCTTGTCTGTAATGACAAAGAACTATCTGCATTGACAAAGCATACCTGTACAACCATCCCTCCGTGATGAAATGAGCAGCAACTTTAAAGGTTTGATATATCACAAGGTATAAAGTTTAACTTTGTAGCATGCCAAACCACTCCCACTTATGAATGTACAGTGCTGTTGATGGAATTGCAAATACAGTGTATGCTGAAATGGTCCTACAGTGTATGTGAAATGGTCATTATTTTATTCCCCAGTATCATCCCATGACACTTTCCATCTAATCCTCTTAAGGTGGTTTATTATATCCAGGCACTATGAACACCCCTGAGCAGGGCTAGTCTGGCTACATGAAGCTGACCTGTATGTATGTGTGTGTGTGTGTGTACTTCAGATGCACCCTGATTGCACTCACTGTACATGTGCAAAATACACATTCACAGGGGAACTTACAATCTCAAAACCTGCGGGCAACGGAGCCTCCTTCCTATCTTCCGTGGGGAACCGCTGGACAACAATACCTTTGACCTCCGGGAAAGATCCTGCCACAATGACAAGCACATGTACAGTGTACCACAAAGCTGGACATACAAATGTGGACACTATCATGCACAACATTACACATGCATGAAGAAGCAAACCCGGGATCTGGTGAGCATAGAACCTAACACTTTCATACAAAAAACTTCTCCACACCTCCACCCACTCCAACACCCACGCATTCACGTAGTGTAACATGTGCATAGAGGTATGCCTCCCAAAACGGTTGGATCATAACAATTCTTCACAGGCATTAAACTGAGGGCTCAACGCATGCCCGCTGACTCCTTCGATACTGCAGCTTTTCGTTTCACTTCCCTACGCTGAATTGATTGTGTTTTGTAATTATTCTATACAAGTGAAACGTCAATACTTTAAAGGTACGCAGTCCACGATGCGGCACAGCTCTACAAAAGTTGTCCATCCCTAGCCTTCTTTCTGTACAAGTGTGCATGTACTTCACAAAGTGTGAGAACATTAAGAATATGATATCAAAGACGTTTGATCACCAGTTAGAGCAAACTAAGAGCAACGTGCTTAGCAGACTAATATTGTACCCCGTGCTTTAAGAACGGACGAAGGTAAGGTGGGGACGCATGTCAAATCTTACCATCAGCATGTCCTTCCTTCTCCAGTCTACTTTTTCGAATCCCAGCTGCCACAAAATATTCCGCTATTCTTCTGGCCATACTGTAATATGACCTTGATCGACAATAAAAAAAGGGGGATGGTCAAAAACATTCGACGAGACTGGGCACCCGTGAATTTGTTATTCAAGCAACTTGCCTATTTAAGTGTAAGGTTTCACATGTCACGTTTGAAGGGGGAGGCCGGATGTGGGTGGTGTTTAAAGGAAAGATAGTACAAATGAAATTGTCGAGCTGTTTGTGTCAGTTACGTGTACAAGGCGTCACTGTTCAGAGGCGTAGGAACGTATTTAAGATTGGGGGGGCCGACTTTGTAAAATTATTAACGGGGGGGGGGGGGGGGGGTGGGGGGGGGGTGCAGTCCCTTACGACGGGGGGGGGGGGGGCAGTCCACTTTTGGCACACAGAAACTACGTTATCGTTAATAATACACGGTTTTGCTAACCGTTACAGTATTACAGAGCGCGCGTAATGAAGTACACGTAATATGGTGACGTGCGGTTACGGATACTAAGTACCGGTGAGTTAAACTAAACTAAAGGGGTAACATTGGGGGGGCCGAAGTATACGTCGGCCCCCCCACCTATAAGATTGGGGGGGCCAAGGCCCCCTCTGCCCCCCCCGGTTCCTACGCCTCTGCTGTTGCAAGCTAGGTACCCCTCCCGCCCCCAAAATTATTGGGATATAGTTACTACCTGTAATGATGCATACAATAAATTGCTGCCCCTCCCCCCCCATGCAATCGGATGAGTGGGTGGTGTTATGCTTCTCGAGCTAGTTAACTAAGGTGACACGTAATGATATTCACTACAAAAGGAAGCGGGGCGTATATCTGGATGGGCGGGAAGGGCTAACAAGGGGGGGGGGGGGGGGGGGGGGGGAATGGGGAGCTTCTTGTAAGCTCCCCCATCGGGGGTCAGGAACCCCAGCGGCGTTGCACTTTTTCACAAAACATAACATAATTGCGTAGTAACACTATGATCTCGATAGTACAGTATACTCTCGATGCTATCGCGGGATCCGGACAAGCGCGATAGCATCGAGGGCGATAGTAATAGCGAGGTCTAGATGTGGTGGCAATTTAACTTGGCAAGTGTACACACGTACACACTAGGATTATGAAATCATTAATTTTGAATAGACCTTCCAGAACTCCGGATGTGACATCACTAATCAACGTACACACACAAAGTATACGTTAATGAGTGATGTCACGTCCGGAAAATTAGGCTATGCCCTATTGGAGGCTTTGGTAGAGCTGCTAGCTCTAAGGGCCACTGGCTAAGCTTCGAAGTTGCAGTTCACCGCAGCAGCGGGTGATTACATCACCGCTGAATGGCTGCGGTGAACTCTTAGGTAAGACTAAAGGTTACCCAAATGATATGAATGGTTTTCCACAGGAACTTAGTGCTGATTTTGGTCACTTTGTCCAATTAAAATGCATAATCAATGATATAATGCACTCCGCCTTGATGAAAGCCTATTCTTCACGAAAGCAAGTTTGCTGAATTTGATGTATTACTTCATGGTTATCCTGAAAGGAGAGGTTTTTATTAACAGCCGCATTATGTGCAGTGCAATGCAACTCACAATAGGATCTGCAGGAAGTTCAGCAAGTTTTTCCTTTAACAAATCCTTAAGTCTCAGGTCAGGATTTTTGCAGTGTTCTCGTGCAGCTTGATGGTTGGTTATAAAAGCATTAAGCATTGATAGAAGATGTCCTGCTACTTCTGGGTCACTGCAGCTCCTCAAAAGGCTGATGCACTCATCGGTGATTGTGTTCATTCTTTTCATGAGTGGTTCTATGAATGCAATGCAACAATGCACACAAATTCATGTGACGAATCGGAGCAACAAGCCCAAAAGTGCAAGAAGCTAGTGCAAATGAAAGTGTTTACCTCTATCATGGGCACAGCCAATTATTGCGGTACCATGTAGTGCGATTTTGCACGTTGCAGGAAAACGTAGTTGGTAAACAACTTACACTAATATGACCAGGAAAACGTTTCCTCTGATCAATGTGTTGTTGACTACAACAGTCTTAATGGTTTAGGTAAACATAGTGGCTTTAGCGTAGTACCTGCAGCACAATAGCCCGTGAAAGAGTTAATTAAAATATATATACAGTACATATATTTGCTAATATACAATATTTAGCTAGGATGATGGAGCATTAATATACAGAGGAAAATACATATTTAGTGGGCTATGTATGTACTGGACATTTTACTCATAAATGACCCAGCTGTGTGTGCATTTTGGGAACAGGGCTGCACAGATGAGTGCAGTGACATTGCTACAGGTAATCATGCTGCACACAAACCTGGAATATTATCTTCTGTATTAGAGTAATAGCTCATAATCAGGAAGATGGACTTGATCACAAGCTTGGTCACCTCAGATTGCATACAGTGTAGCAGAACTGAAATTCCATCCAGTTTGATCAGTTCGCTAAGTCCAGGTGGAAACATCCGAGTTAAACCTACAAGGACAAATATGTATATAAAAGTAAAATGACATGGAATTAAATCGCTGTCAAAACATAACTATGCAATTCTGATTTCAAGTTATAACATAAGTACATGTAATAAATTAATAAAATAGGGATCGTTTCCGTGAAAAGTGACCTAACAAATGTTGTTTCAAGATTTCAATATTTATTTAAAATTCTAAAAGTCTGAAATGTCCTCTACACATTGCTTCTTACGCATTGAGAATCGGAGTATCTGTCATGGAGCTGTACAAATTTAATTAAATAACACTAGCAAAACCTCAATCATTATGTTGTAGAGTGTTTATGTTGCATGCAATGGGACAGTGTCACCAACGTCTCTTTTAGATCTTGCCTGGGTCTTTGTCCCCATTGCAACATTCTCCAGAATATAAGCAGTATGCTATATTAATATTAGGACACGAGTCATGGCGACGCCTACAGTATTCGTAACAGTGCATGTGACATTGCACACCTCCACATCAAGTGAAGCCTTCTACGTTTTCACACACTAAAATTC
The DNA here is from genome assembly GCA_013339895.1 of Ephydatia muelleri. Lineage (NCBI taxonomy): Eukaryota > Metazoa > Porifera > Demospongiae > Spongillida > Spongillidae > Ephydatia > Ephydatia muelleri. The sequence continues at coordinate 12,076,048 of JABACO010000003.1, read as the reverse complement.
ATGTATTGATGTGTATGCATGTACATGCAAGACAAACCCCATACACCTCATGCACTCAACACTCACAAGACATAGCATAGAGAGCCTTGATTCGAGTACCACTAGGCACATCTGAAGAGTCCAACAAAGAAAGGAGTCTTGGCATCGTGGAGAGGAATGCTGACTGACACAAAGGGTTGTTCTGTGTTGCCATAGCAACAAGTTCACATGTGCCAAGAACTATATCACTAATGAAAAGACAACATCAATGCATATCATAGGATCAAGCACATTTCCGTGATACCTGTATGCTGAAAGTGTACAGAACAACAGATAATCATTTGAATATAGACACCCATTATGTTAGTATTATAAGGAGTTGGTACTAGAAATACATGTAATAGAATAAATTAAAAGGCCTATGGAGCTGAAGTACTGCTGGGTAACCATATAAGAAACATGTTTTATTGAAACTTTAGACACAACAACATGATTTTGTGAAAATTAAACTTATACTTATTAATTTGTACACATCAATGTACTGGTATGTGTGATACCTGCTGGGATGATGAAGATACTGCTTGATAACATCAACCCCGTTAAGTGGAATAAGGTCTGTAGAAGAACACTTTCATTAAACAAAAACTGCTGCCAATGCGTACAATACAAACCACACATGTACATGTGTGCAAATTTCAAGGGATAATGTTGCATATGCGAGCTTTCATCATAACGCAATATTTTGTGTTTGGAAGAGGTGAAGGAAATTCCATTGATGTTGACTACAATAGTCAAGTATTGCAGCAGAGTAAGGCCCATGTAGCATACAAGTCTACTGATCCAATGCTGTAAGATACTGTACATGCATAATGATTTACATTTTTATTTTTGACATTCAAAATGAATGTCACCATTAAATAACTGTTAGATTTACATAGACATTAAGAGATTGCTATGTACAGGCTTTTTGAACACTTTGCAGTACATATATAGGCAAGCAAAACTGATTAATGAGCAGGTAAATGCAATGAGTGAGATATTGCAAAGGTCGAGAGAAAATGGGCAATAGGTAATAACCTAAGTTAACTGTTCGAAAAACCTTTCTTCAGGAGCTACATGTCTTTATGTACATGTACAGTTTCCTGCAATGTGAATAAACATAAGAGGACATACGTTTATTAAGGTTAGTCTTTACACAATGCACTTGTCCATATGGAGAAGACGGAATGCAACTACAAAGCAAATCCAATCAAAGCCAACGAGAGAATATTGGAGCAAGATATATTCCAATCTAGGTAGTTGCGGCTGGCATGATACTGGTACTGCCCAATGCCAGATTAGTGTATCTTGTCCCTGATAGAAATAATCCAATTGTCCACACAAAGCACATTTGTACAGTATCAATGGCATTTAGTTACACACAAAATGTATGTATATACAGTAGTATGACATCAGTTGGGCAATGCACCATATGCTTATGGGTTGGTCCCACATGTGTACAGACCATACTATATGCACATCACATCCTAATCCTTTCATCTACTGTATACAAACATGGATATATGAGACACACCTTTAGCATGGTCCAAGTCATCAACAAAGTACTGAATCTGTTCAATTGCCTTCACAATAGACTCTTCTTCCCCTTCATTTAGTTCTGTGGCTGTTTGCTGGCCTTCTGAAGGAATCGAGCTGCTGTATTTCTGAAAACAAAGTACCAGATATCATAATCATCTTGGATGACAAATAGTCGAGTTCACAAATAACATTCGAAAGATTGCAACCGCAGAAAACAACCCCTGTCCTGTGATTTGTAGTATGTGATGCAGTATGCAGCAAAGTGAATATTTTACAAGCAGTCTATACACTACACATGAATTTGTGCTTAAACGAGTGGTATGCCTGATTGCAACAAAGGATGAAGAGCTTAATAAATGTCCTCATTCATGCTATGCATATGCACAGTCTATGCAAGTGGGTTGAGTTCTGTATCCAGATAATTCCCCAAAACACTTAGATATACCAGTATATCAAAACGTGGAATTTTACACTCGTACCTAGATAGTAATTATCATTATTCAGTCCTGGTACATACATGTATACATGTACATAAGCCTGCATGTACGGTATATTGAAATTTAAACCTTTCAAAGTTTGGTAGATGCAAAACTACGATGCATCTCAAACTCCACATGTAGCATTGTAATGTGTACAAAAACAGAGGACTGCATTAGTCCTAGGATCAATACTTTCCTATGCTATTCAATGTATTGTTTTGCTGTCACTGCTAAACATTTTCCCAGACAATGGAACAAGCATAGTTCAGGAGCTAATGAAATGTCATGCCGAGATGCTACAACGGTGTTTGTAGTTTACCCTTGTACTCCAGTGAATAAGCAATTATTAACAGAGTATCCAGACTCTATTCAAACACACACACACACACACACACACACACACACACACACACACACACACACACACACACACACACACACACACACACACACACACACACACACACACACACACACACACACACACACACACACACACACACACACACACACACACACACACACACATACCCTCAGAACATCGAGAGATGACTTGAGCAATGCTGTTTCACTGGGAGCTGTGGACACTGACTGCAATGCCTCAGCCAGCCATCGCCTTCTCTGAGTACGAAACACAAAACAAGTTACATGTATTAGCATGAACATGTATCATGAGTGATTGGATGGAAATTTCAATATTAACATACATGTCCATGCCTGCATTACATACACATACATATACGCTCTGTATGCATATCTACTAAACATTAAATCCCATATTTATAATGTATTCTTCAAAGGATTTGTTGGTGCTTATAGAATGCACATGTGAGCTGCTCCCTAATACAGCATGTATATGTCACATTGATAAAATGCAATCGTATTGCACACACACACACACACAAACACACACACACACACACACACACACACACCACACAGTTGAGACACTATACTAAGGGCTGGCAATGAAGAACAGCGAACAGAGCAGAGAGAGAAGTCCAAACAAGGGAACCTGCTGATGATGGTCAGCAGAGCTTTAAAAAAAAACACAGATCTGGCGAGATTGCCTTGGTAACTTCTTTAGTAGTTCGCTGTCTACTAGTAAATTTGGAGGTAAACATTTTCGAACTTGGTAACTACTAGATATTTACAAAGACATGTACAGTAATTGCAGTGGCATCAGCCTATCCAACAAGTATGAATTTGAAAACCCAACAAGGCTAAATGAACTGCAAAATAGCCTCCGGATCTTCCTGGATAGCATTCGGCAGACAACCCTTTTTCTGTGGATAGGTGTCCATATCCCTAAGCCCACAGTACAAACTCTCCTCTGACCCTATTCAGTTCTTTGTATAAGTAAGCTGTGTGTTGACTGAAGCTAACAATGGAGTACAGCCCTCCATAGCACATGTTAATGAGAACATGGAAAGCTGTCCATATCTCTTACTAAATGTAGGAGGCTAGGCAGGTATATTCCCTGTCGAGGCTGGGTGGGTGGGGGAGCCTGTGGTCCCTGGGCATCAGAATGTCACACTGTGTCTGGAGTAAAAGAAAGGAAAGGAGCCGAGAAGTGGAGAGATCTTTCTCTTCCATGCTAGCATGTGGTTTACTGCACCACTGTGCATATGTGGCACCCCGTAAGTTTAACATAGCTAGGTTGAAGATTAACATAGCTGGGTTGACTTGTTCACCTTCATGTAACATGTACCACAGTCATAACATATAACACATCTAAAACATGGGTGGATTGCAAGAGGAAACATGCATGTGTAACACCTACAGTAGATGGAGATTGACTTACATGCAAGTTAACTATTACCACCCCCCCCCCCCTCCCATACCTCCTCACACGTAACTAATCGAATGCATAGTGAGCGATCCAATAGCAGATATATTAACCCAGTAAATCCAGAGCACCGCCATATGGTACTAGTAACTCTTGCGTCGGCGAGCTTGAATTAAATATTACCTCGGGATCCATCTCCGTAAATTGCGAAGTTGCAGTGGCGTCTCCGGTTTGTCTTAGGCTCCAATTCATAATAGCTGTAAGATTCCGCTGCTTTTCCTCTGGAGTAGCCATGATTACCTAGTCTCGTCCCCTGACCCATACGGCGCAGCGCCGTTAGCATTGATTATGTAGTTTACGACGTGAGGATTACATCACTGCTATAGATGTCAGTTGTGACGTTTGTTGGGTCTGGGTACGAAACTTCGTTAATTGAGCGACGTGGAAGACTGTCCATATCTCACCTGGGTTATCTAATGTGGGAGGCTAGGCAGGTATATTCCCTGTTGAGACTGGGTGTGTGGGGAGCCTGTGGTCCCTGGGCATCAGAATGTCACACTGTGTCCTAAGAAAGAGAAAGCGAGAAGTGGAGAGTTCTTTCTCTTCCATGCTAGCACGTGGTTTACTGCACCACTGTGCATAAACCTATATAGGTTGACTTGTTAACCTTCATGTAACATGTACCTCCGTATATAACACTGTGGTAACATCTAAAACATGGGTGGATTGCAAGAATGCTTGAGGAAACATGCATGCATGTGTAACACCTGCAGTAGATGGATCTGAACAAGAGCTGACTTACATGCAAGTTTATTACATGGATAACAGTTGATAAAGTAAAATGTCGAAGTGCACAGCTACTACATGTATACCATAATATCACAGATTCAACTGATTTTATAGCTACTAAGACCTGCAAAATAGTAATTACACACAACATATAATGTGAAGTGCAACAGTATAGAGCAACAGTTCAATGCTGATAGTTACGTAACCGCTAGTAGCACATTGTCATTCTAGGAGAATAGGTACTTTTTATCTACTGCTACGGTACATGTACGGGATAAGTAGGTGCAAGGATTAGAAAGAAGACACGTGCATCTGTACTTTCAGGCAATTCATTGCAGCAGCATTGACCATATCGAGACATGAGTATTTGAAATAATGAGGAAAAGATAAGGTATATCGATATGGTAGCATACATGCAGTCATCATCATTTGTCAGCGAGCTTGAAGCTTTGATACCTCGGGAGTCTGGATCCATCTCCGTAAATTGCGAAGTTGCAGTGGCGTCTCCGGTTTGTCTTAGGCTCCAATTCCTAATAGCTGTAAGATTCCGCTGCTGTTCCTCTGGATTACCTAGTCTCGTTCCTTGACCCATACGGCGACCCGCGCTTCGTCCATCGACGTGTAGTCTCGTCCCCAATCTGGGTCTGGGGACGAGACTAATCGACGTGATAGCTGTGATTACATCACTGCTAATAGATGTGGTCTGAGTACGAAACTTCGTTAATTGGGCTTTCGCACCGGGCCACAAAGTTGCAGACAAGGGTTTTTCGGCAAACCCAAACCCTGGGACCGCTCGTCTCAACGACGGATAACTTTTCATCTCTTCCAGTGGAATGGTCAACAATATCATTTCTTATAACTGATCTATAGAATGCTCATATCTATTCCTCCCGATTGAATGACCTGTTGCATGCAAGCGCCCCAAATTTCGGGGCTGAAATTGTGGAGACGCTCTGTTATGTGGCCCTAAAATGCCTATGATCATGTCCATGCTCGAATTAGTCTGAGGACCCTAGCATGATGTAGGGTCTGGAACCACGCGTATACCAAACTTAGTTTTTGTTGATATTGTATGTTTATATTATATTCATCATCCACAAAACCGCGCTCTCACGTGAATCGAATCAACACTAATCTGGGGACCAGTATCTTGTAGAAGACAAGTCAAGAAAGTTGTCAGCATGAGCGCTAGCATATCTGAATCTGTGATTGGGTGTCTAACAACGCTCTATATTCGACGTATGGACGATCTAGCACACGTAAAAAAAAAACAATTTAACATGTCTTCAGCATCCTACCGTGACTGAAGGTGGAGAAGCTATAGAGGCGCCGATCGTCCCAGTTTCAGAGATGCTAGCGCTGATGCTGACAGCTTTCTTGACTTGTCTTCTACAAGTATACTGGTCCCCAGATTAGTGTGATTGGGTGTTGATTCGATTCACGTGAGAGCGCGGTTTTGCGGATGAAACATACAATATCTAATCAGAACAAGTTTGGTATACGCGTGGTTCCAGACCCTACATCATGCTAGGGTCCCCAGACTATGCTCGAATATGAATATAACAATGTCTGTGCCATTAACCTATTACACTGATCCTTCTTACACCTCTGCCAAATCTGAATTCATCATCCGTAACATAATTCCTCTTATTTTAGACCGTCATTTACACATTTATTGATACCAATTCACACATATGCATGACATAATCCTGAGAACAGGAATAATTATATACATGCAAATACCCTGTGTGGGTCCAAAAACGGCACATCCATGTGTGTTACCAAAGGTGCTATTCTTCTTTATTCTTTAATACTAGCAGCCCAACCTTTTCCTTTTACATGTAGAATACTTCACAACAATGCTAGCTCCATAGTTTGCAATATACAGGCTATTGTTTACGAAATCCAGCGCTAGGCCAAATGGGCTAAGTACCCCCACTGTGTGGACTTTGTTTCCTTGAGGATCAAAAATGGAGATGCAATTGCCTTTATATTCAGTGACAAAGCTGTAACCATCACTATCAATGGCTATTCCTCTGGGGCCTTTTAGATCTCCATACTTCCTGATGTAGACACCTTCCTTGGTGAAGACCTTGATGGTGTTTGATCCAGAGGCTGCAACATGAATATTCCCCAGAGGATCAAATGCAAGACCATGTGGTGATTGGAAACTATGGTCACCAGAGACGTTACCATCTATGGTCAATAACTGATCACCTTTATGGTTGAATACTTTAATCTTGTTGCCTGAGCAATCAGATACAAACATTCTATAGTACTCATCAATAACAAATCCAGTGGCTCCATTGGCTGAAATCTTATCGATGAAACTCCCCTCCATTGTCAGCCTGCGAATATCATCACCGCCATTGTTAGCAACATATAATTGATTTTCTTTGATGTACAAGCTGACAAACTGATGACCATCTCTTCCACAACTACCTAGAGTTGATTTACTCAATTTACTCATACCAAATCCATAGGCAATGTTATCCTCATATAGCAGACCATTGTTGAGCTTACGAGTACCTACAGCTTTCTGTGGATGACCGTTTTTATCAAACACATAAATGCAGCCTGTAGCAGTTGCTACATACAAGTCTCCATTATCATGGATGGCAACACTACATGGAGCAACGGGACACTTGATCACTTGTTGGACATTACCTAAGGTTTTGCAGTCATATTTATTATCATCATGCACAGCTAGCACATTAAGGTCATGTGGGCTGTTCTGTACATGTTGACCATTCAATGTGATGAGGAGCTGATGAGGACCAGCAGTCTGGGGGATGAGGGTGGTGGTGTAGGTACCATCCCCATGGTCCTTCACCTCTCCATGTACAACTGCTCCAGTATTGGATCTCATCTCAGCCTTCATCTGCAGACCACCATGTGGGCACACTTCCCCATTTGAGGTCTTGTTCTGTACCTTAACTTGAAAATCAGTCTTCACCTTGGCTACTGATGTGGATGTCCATGTGCTTGACGATGGAGTTAGTGATAAATCTGAAATGCAGCCAAATTTGGACAGCTCTCTGATAAGGCCATCTGTTTGTACAACAGCAGATATATCATTGTGAGTGTTCAGAACAAGAGAAATGTGCCCTTCTATTTTCTTGAGCATGGCACTCAGTTCAGTTTGTATATATCCTCCTAAGGCTGCTACCTCATCATCAGTATGGGTCAGGAGGATGCGGGAGGCCACTTCAATTTTCTCAACCTTTTCCTTCTCCAGGGTCAGAGCAGTTGTCTTGGAGAGCAAAACAGATTCCAACTCTGACAACAATGTTGCCTTTCTCATTTCTAATGCTTGCTGGAGTGTTTTAAAGGCTTGATCGATGACCAGATGCACATCCTCTTTCACCTTGTTTTTTGCATTGATGGCTCCAGTCCCCCTTACCACAGCCTCTCTTGCTTTTGCAAGTATCTCTTCAAATGCACTTCGTCGACTTGCTGGAATCGTGGACAATTCAGCAACATTGTGATCTGTGGGAGCAGATGGTTCTTCCAAAAGCACACTGTAAAGGAAAACAATACAATTATTCACATCATGTGTTTGAATCTTATAGTTGTTCCATTGTTGTCGATGCATAAATGAACTACATGAGCAATTCCATATTGAACCAGCACAAATTTTGCCACCACTCCTTCAGATTTATTTCAAATTCACATATCCTATAGTAACTATGTTGTATACAATTTCACTTTTCAGAATTACTTTGGCTCATGAATAATAATAAGTCAAAGTTGTGGACTTTGCAAACTTTGAGTTGGACAGGATCTCTTTGCAAGGCTCAGTGATGTTTATAGTGATAGCATATATGTACATGCATTTTAGGTACATGCATTTTAGGTACATGCATTTTAGTCTTTAAAAAGCATTGTTTCTTTGATGTACCGCTTGACCACAAAGTTTACGCAGTCACACAGATAAATGTACATGTAGTTCAACAAGCAATGAGATGGTACATTTCATCAGCACACCGTGTAGTAGTTGCCAATCCCTGTAGAAATATGGATTTGAATAAAAATTTGAAATTGAATTTGAATGTGATAAACTTTTCAGGTATAATTAGAGTGAAGGTAAATAGTGGCATGCATGTAAATGCACTTGTATATTCCCTGTTAGAATGCATACACTTCACAAAATTTTGATAAGTCAAATCAAGACAGGTGGTGAGTTCAAAGGTTTCTAGCTTCAATAACATTTTCAGATAGAGAGTTCCACATATTCGTAACTCGTTTAGAGACAAATTCATACCTACAACACAAGACTGACAAACTTCCAGCACTTTTCTGCCTAAGGGAGTGACACTTTTTATTGTGAGAGTTTATGACAATGGAAAAAAACATTGTTGACAAGTGAGTACATGTAATAAATTAATATGTATTTGCTCTGCTCAACAGTTTGCAGCATCTGCGCTGCATTGTGTGATGTACACTTCATATATGTGTAGCCAATTCCGTTCCTGTTATTTAACTCAAACGTAACTGCCTTCATATGACAAACATATTCTAATTTTAAAAATACACGTTGTACCATACAAACAGAAATAAACACAATGCCATTCTAAATCACATGTTGCTGATGCAATCTTCAATCATGAAAACTTATAAATGAGAACGTCGCCTCAATTTTTACCAAGTATGATGATACACTCCTCATGAGCTCCACCAATGGTTTGCTTTCAATTTTACCTATGAGACAGTTTGGTCAAAACGCATTTTTATTCAATAATTATTCATCTACCCCATACTGTTTTTGCCTTATAATGTGCTACAAAATCATCCACAAGCTTGTTGACAATTTTGAATAATCTGTAGTACATAATTACAACTTATAAAGCGATCCTTCTACATTTTCTATTCTATCAAGGTCAGTATCTGACAGCTTATCTGAAGACTATGCTATTTAAATTAGACAAAACTTAAACAGTGATGTTTAATCAACTTCATGTGAGAAATGGTTCTTTCTACAAATACAGTTCAACAGAAATGGTTAAACTAGGTGGAAAATTCATTCATTGCATTAAGTTCACAATGAATGCTTGATATGGTAGTAGATTTGTGCTGTAAACTAAAAAAATTACCACTCTTCAGTCTTAGTTACACACATATTTACAAGATACATGTGAACGTGACACATAGTCCTCAGAGTTGCCTTAACATAAATTTTAATCGCTCCCCTCTAAAAGGTTTCAACTACATATTTTCACCCCTTCTCAATGAAATCCCGAGTAGTAGTCATATTTCTTACAGGAGACTGGCACAGGAGAACGATTTGTATACACTTGAGAACATAGACATATGGAATAAAGGATGGTAGATAGCACTTTCAGATGAGTCTCTGAATGAGAGACTTACTAGTGCATTCATTGCCATTACAGCTGATAATGATCAACCTGTTGTCATTGGGGAATTAAACATGCTTAGAATTAGAGAATTTTTTAAAAAGCCACAAGGGAATCAGAAGACTTGGATGTCTACATAGGTGATTGTACTAACAGCCCTACTTTGGTGCAATAGAAGAAAAACTCTAGTATACGTTGTGAGCTTCCATGACCCAGACATGAAAGACAAAGGAACACAATTTTTCAAACTGGAGCCCTTTGATTGTCAAAAAGTTCAAGATACATGTAGGTACAATATCGGAGCTTTTCCTGAAGAATCTGTTGGACTACTATAGACCCTTATGCAATAAAGTAAGTAAATGTATCAACGGTTATCGGGAGAATAAGCAGGCCAGATGAGATGATTCTCTGACAGTCATCAACTGCTTCAAGAATAACAGTAGCTGTGTCTCAATATTAAGTTGCACAAAAGATCTATTTGTGGATTGAATGATGAGGATAATGAGGCTTCATCTAGTTTTGAGGCACCTGCTTGTTCACCACTTTGATGAAGACACAACTGAAGAGTGTGTGAGTGCTGACGATGGTGCTGATACTAGAACTCTCAACAATTGTATACACAAATGGTAATATGATTATGGCTTGTATGGATATCCTTCCTTGGCAAAGCAAGCTGGAGTGACGATGCAAAGGAGATTAGAAGAGGGATTGTTGACCTTACGTTCTCATAGCCTGAATACTTAATATATGAATTAAAAGTTGCTGTTCCTCTTGTCCAATAAAATGTTGGTAAATTTCAATGTGGTATTCCTTATTTTATATAAATTATTAGCATTGCTGAGAATGTGGTGTATAGGGAATGACACGTACAGCTAAGTGTATGGAATGCACACAACATGCATAAAACACAACAATCACCATATTGTAATGAACTTGTGAGAATGGCCTTGCATTGGATCTCAATAAGTGCCTATTTTGCCACTCATCGGCCTTCCCCCCTCCCAGCCTGGATCTGCTATTATTACAGGCTCATAGCTGGCAATACAGGGGGTGTGAAGCTGTTGGGGAGGCATAATTTAATAATACGAATATTATTAAAATTATGCTTATTCATGAGAATAAAAGTTACCATCCTCAGGTCCCAAGGATGCAGTGAAGCATGCTATCCACCTCATTCAGCAGTTTGGTCCCTCCTTGGGGCTATATATCAATATGGCCAAGTGTAAACCTTGAGGTGACATAGAGGGCTTTCCTGCTGACATAAAGGTGTTTCATGAGCCTAACTTTGAGATCCTGGGTGCTCCTATTGGGGATGCAATATTTTGTGCCAAATTCCTAACTCAAAAGCGAGCCAAGGCTGTCAAATTGCTGTCCCAGATGTCAGAGGTGGGTTCATTAGATCCTTAAATTGCACTCCTTCTCTTATGTCATTGTGCCACCTTTTGTAGCTGGTCCATTTAGCTCGCTCCTCTCCACCTGCCCTTGTGTCTGAAGGCCTAGCATTGTTTGATGCGGAGGTTTGTCGTCACTTTTGTGACTGTTGCAATCGATCCTTCTGACTCCGAGTGGCTTCAAGTCCAACTGAGCCTCCGTAGGGATGGTCTAGGCCTCCGTAGGTTGGCTTTACATTGCTCGGCTGCTTATCTGGCCTCAGTAAACAAAGCAGGTTGTTCAGCTCCACTGGATGAGTTCACCTTACATGCTGTCACCTTATTCAATAGCTTGGTTCCACCTGCAAGTTCCATCTCTGAAGAGTCACTTCTGGAGTCTTGTTTAAGTCAAAAAGTCTTATCGTCCAGAATTGATGACCATCAATTTGACCAGCTGTGCCTCATCTCCACCCCAGCCAACCATGCTCGTCTACTATCAGTCACATCGTGTCATGCTTCCTCATGGCTAGCTGTAATTCCATCAAGGGGTCTTAATCTTAGCTTGGATCCAGACGAGTTCCAGGTTGCTTTAAAATGGTGGCTTGGGATGGACACATCATCACAGCTATGTTGTTCTTACTGCCCTGACCACCAGCTGGATCCTCCTGGGCATCATGCCGTGACGTGCAAAGGGGGTGGTGATGTGGTTTAGAGCCACAACAGCTAAAGGGATGTTTTTGCCCAGTTTTGTCACAGGGCCAGGCTGGATGGTCAGCTTGAGGTAGGTCATGGATATGGGGCTGAAAGTTCGCTCAGTAGGCCGACTGACATCCTAGTGCCCAACTGGATGATTGGGAAGCCAGCTGCTTTTGACCTAACAGTGGTCTCTCCGCTTAACTCCACTACATTGAATGAAGCGGGAGCCAGAAGTGGGTCAGCAGCTGGAAAGGCTGAAGTGCGCAAGCACAATGCCAATGATGCCAAGTGCACAGAGTTGGGTTGGGTCTGCATACCCTTGGCAATAGAGACCTATGGTTGTTGGGGTGTGGAAGCTCAGGGTTCCATTTCTCGGCTGGCTGCCCGTCTGGCTTTGCAGTTGCAGTGTAGCAAGTCAACGGCCATTACAAGCATCTATCAGAGACTGAACCTCACCTTAGTTCGCTGCAATGCCAGAGCCTTGCTATCCCGTGCTAGGTTTCAGCATTCAGTGGGCGAGGGCTGAAATTGTTTTGTGTGTGTGTTTTTTATTTTGTTTTTATCTCTCGTGTGTAGTCCAATATTCTGTTAATAATGATAATAATAAATATGATTATTATTAAAATTATGCTTATTCATGAGAATAAAAGTTACCTTCCTCATCTCATTATGTTGATGCTTTAACATGCAGTAACCTGAGATGCTGTGTCCTTTTTCATGCATGTGTGGGCATAAAGCTTCTTTATATGGTGAAAAAGTAGGAAAGTGCAACAAGGTGAACTTTTTTGAGTTTAGGAAACTTATGTTTCTGGCAATGCGTGCTAGTGCGAATCACACTTCCGATCTTGAGTCCATGACAGAAAGAGGAGTTTTTTCCCATAGCAGGCATACATAAAAGAAAAGCTAGTTAGCTTTTGAAGTGTTGTTTCTGGTTGTAGTTTTGCATTCATAATGCCTTTTATTTCTTTTTGTATCAAACATTTTTGTGTAACTTTATCGTCTTGCCACAGTTAGCTATGCCATAGTCACTTTGCTTGCACATCGCATACACTTTTTAGGTGTTGCTGTGATAGTTGTAGCGTCATCAGTTGAGCGGAAGGGTAGATATTCTGCATTGTTCGTGGTAAACCCAAGCACTTGTATGGTGAGTAGTAAGAAAGAGCAAATGTATTTTTATGTAGAATGACATTGACCAGTTCTGATAATGATGACCTTTATATGCTGAAACAAATGCGATTCATTTTGCAGCTGGATATATGCCCAGAGCTCTAAAGAAAATACTTTCAAGGTACAGAAATGCGAAGGCAGATCGATTGCTGTGTCTGGATGACTATTGGATGATGGGAAGCAAACATCAAACTGAATCAACTGACTGGCTGCAGGCTCAATTTTGGATGACTGTTTTATGTTAATAACAATGAAATTTGAACTTCATTGTCAACCCTCAGTTTGTTGGCAGTGAGGCAAAAATTAACAAAAGGTGAAGATGTTCTCATGTCATGGTCAATAATCATATCTGTGCTGGTTGGGAAGAAGAGTACTGTTAGGCATGGTTGTTGACCTGTGGGATATCATTCAAGGTTTCTCACAAGCCACAGCGTGGATGGAACAGTACAAAGCTACACAAAAGGACATACAGAAGGCCAATGGACTTATTTATTCATTATGTTGTGTATTATATTATCTAACACTTGTAGGGATTCTCAACATCGCTAGCGTTAATGAAGTTTATATATAAGGGGGGACATCTGCTGTGTGTGCGCCACAATCCCACTGGAGCCATTTGCAGTATGTGCTATACAGTGTACAGGTGCTGGGTCTACAAAGTGGAGTGAATGGTTTACGGTGTTATGAACCAAACCGGTTGCTGTGTTGAGGCTGCGGTACGAAATCCACTCGTCACTGTAACACGATGCTGCCAGGTGTAACATATTGCTGTATAATGGGTAGAAGTGTGGCAGCATTGCAATGTTCCACTTCCACCAAAAAGCATTCACCAGTTGTCCTCTCGATTCCTCCAAATACCCAATGACTATCAACAACCCTCCCTCGATTAAATTTCCTCTTCCTGAACTTGCTCACATCCATTTCGACCTCCATACCCTGGCCTCCTATGACAGCAGGGTGATCGACGAAATACAGGGCACATACATCCTGAACAAAATTATACCAGTCCACAGCAGTATGCCAAGCAATCTACATGTAGCAATATGGCATCAGATGTCATGTACCATGGCTACAACTTACATCCACTTCTGTCATCATTTTACCTACAGGACCCTTTGTGGACCAGAGGTAAATCATGGAGAGGATTTGTGAGATAAGTAAGTGGCTGCCCTCAAAAAACGTCCCCGTATGCAGGGCACCTCATCCCTTTCTGCCAACCCATATCCTCAGAGTTAGCGCCCTTTCTCTTAACAAGACGCATGTCTGTTCCACACTTAGGGTACATCTTTCTGTCAGACAGCAACTTGTGCCGCTGACACCAATGCACTGCAGCCTCCCCATCGGACAGTGCCAAGCTAAGCAGTGGCGAGGTGGCCGGGGGGGCAGGGGGGGCAATTGCCCCCCCAGCGGGCCTTAAAAGGGGGTGCCAAAATGACGATAGGGGTGCACGAGCAAAATAATACGAATCGCAATTAATTAGGATGATTAATTCATTATTTATGTAGTACATTTAGTAATACAGTTGTAATTAACTAGATCCGGATCCATATGATAAATATTTACAATGAATAGAAATTTCGGCTACACTGATGTCATGAGAATCTACTACGTGTTAATTGCTAGTTTGCTACCAGCTTTTGTCATGCATTGTTATCGTTAATCTAGTTATCGTGCTTCTCAAAAGCACTATTGAGTTAGTTGCAGTTGGCTAGTTGAGTAGTTAAGAGATGTTGTGTGACCTATTCCCCTGGTAAGCTGCACACACTATTTGTTCAATCTAGTTCTATTGGCATTTAGTGGTTAAATTTGAAAGAATTTGCGTTCAACTGACTTCGATATGTCATGGAAGGCAAATCACGTAAGCGCAAATCAGGAGCTGCTTATCGTAGATAGAAGAAGGCAATAATTGATGAGGAACGAAAGCTAGGCTCTTTTATGCTAAACTTTTTGCAAACCACTGAAACTGACACGCCTGCAGTCCTTGACCTCACTCGTGACATTTGTATCGATCCCCCAGCAGTAGCCTTAGACATTACTTCTGACAATTCTTTGCCAACCGTTTCATGTTTGGAATCATGCACATCTGTGACTACTCTTCCTTTTATGGGTACTTCTCCTACTCCTGTTGGGATCATTGATCCAGCTAAATTAGTGAAATTAAAATTAAGCACGCCAGAGAAGGAGTACATTATTAAGAATGGACCGAATCAGCCAGATAAAAGTGTTCTTACATGTACTTCCACTACAAGGCAGCCACATTTCAGACATTGTTCCCCCAAGTGTTTTACCATGCCGATGGTACCAAAAGACAGTGGGTATCATATCCACCATGCCCTTTTTTGTGTGCCATGTATTCTGTTCAGCGACGCTGTCTTGAGAGGACAACACTTCCGGCCTAATCAAGGAATTGCTGGTTTGTTTTCGTTCGTGGCCAAAGCAACATAATTCGGTACTGCAACATGTGCTTGTACCTCACATAGGAATTCAATAATTGCACAAGCCACATTTTTACAGCAAAGGACGATCGAGCATTCGTTAAACCAACAAGCTGAAGTAGAGCTGACTCGCAGAAAGGATGAAGTTGCGAGCAATAGAGAGAGTAGTCTCGTCCCCAATTCGCAATATACATACTCTTTTCACGTCGCGGTGATGTAATCCATCCGCTGCTGTGTATGAGGGTCTGGGAACGAGACCACTGTGAGAGGTCGTCTCGACTCCAGACACACCCCCCAAATAACAGACGCAGCTGCAGATGGTTTTACCTCCGCTATGCGTATAGGCTAGAGCCGTGTGACAGAACGGCGGGCAGCATGTGTGGGGGTGGGGGCGGCAATCAGTGTATTTGCCCCCCCCAGTGACAGACACGCCACCTCGCCACTGAAGCTAAGGTCTAGGGTAATGTGAGGAGTGGTCGGCAGTAGGGAGTGTTCGGCAACCGCACTTTCAACACTATACAGAGCCTCAAAGAAGACATTTCAATATTTCAAAACAGGATAAAAACCATCCTTCTGGGTTGTTTTAGGATGCAATAAGTATAGTTTAAAGCAACTACGTTCCCTTTAAATAATAACACATGGATGCCGAACACTACCTACGCTATCGCGCATGCCAATCACTACCTAATCTACCCTACAAGTTGTGGCAATTGCGCTTGAGCCATCCTAAGTGATCCATTCATTAGTCCCCTTTTTTTCTACCTTTATATACCCATCATTACCCGCCCAAAAGAGCTGGCAACAGTATGTCGTTTTATGAAATTTTGACTGAGAATTGTTGGACGGCTTCATTTCTTTGCTAGGCCTACGCGTTGATTAAATTTTAGTTTAAAAGAATGCTCGTGTGAATTAAAATTTGACCCGTAAGAAGTAGTCTAGGTGTGAGGGGAGCCGGGGTATCTAATCTGCAGTATAACCGCGCCGCCCTGAGTAAGTTACATTTCGTTCGGGGGGGGGGGGGGTGTTGGTAGAGGGCTTACCCTGGACAAATCTCCGCCTTCAATTTCACTTGCGATGGCTCCTGTGTTCGCCGTGGCTTCTTTGTTATCGGGAGGCCGTATTCCTTGTCCGACATTCCTGCGCCTAGTCACGTGAAAAGTGTATTATCTTCGGTACGCGTGTGTATATAACCCGCAACAGAATGTCTACGACCTTGTTACAATAAATGTTTAACAACCCGATACAGGCCCGGCGGGAAATCACCCGATGGGCTACTGCTAACCACTATTGAACTGTATAGAACCTGTCAACAACCTGTAACAGGACCGTAAAAAATCTGTTAACAAGCCGTTCAATTCCTAGTATGGGCCTTGCGCTGGGTTTAAGGTGTTTTTAATATACAATAAAATGGAACGTTCTATACGAAAATGGGTCTTGTGGATTTCAATCGATATATCTTAACGCTATAGGGTTCCTATTTTTAACACAACATACCACACCATTACTATATGTGAAAATCCATTTTGGTGTCTTACACATGCGGGGGTACCGACGTTACAAGGTCCGATACCCCGTAGGGTTCAAAACGGCCACATCTTCAGGTAGGAGTGTCCAAATCGGTTTTTTGCTTTATCCGTTATGGAGATACAAGTGTGCAAAGAAATTGCATATTTCCCGGGCGTTACGCGCCATTAACGTATTACGAGGACGTACTCGAAGCCAGTCGTAATACGTTAAAATGGCGCGTAACGCCCGGGAAATATGCAATTTCTTTGCACACTTGTATTTCCATAACGGATAAAGCAAAAATTAACGAACAGAACAAATCAATAGTGGTAGGACCCTTCTACATAGGTACCTATTTTGAACCGATTTGGACACTCTTACCTGAAGATGTGTCCGTTTTGAACCCTATGGGGTATCGGACCTTGTAACGTCGGTATCCCGCATGTGTAAGACACCAAAATGGATTTTCACATATAGTAATGGTGTGGTATGTTGTGTTAAAAATAGGAACCCGATAGCGTTAATATGACGGAAGATAATATCGATTAAAATTTTATGTTATAAAATAAAATCCACAAGACCCATTTTCGTATAGAACGTTCCAAATTAATTTATAACAGTACAACAGTTGTGTCCTCCAAGCTTGGTATTTGTAACCTCTCCCCTTTCAACCATATTGTGAGCTTGAGTCTTATTAAATTTGCAGGAGTTTTGAGCCATCGCTACATGTATTCTTGTGCTGTCCACAGTGAACAGTGTGTGTGTCAGAGTGAACAGTGTTCAACGTTGTTCAAGCATTGCTGTCCATTGGATAGCTTGAAGGGTTCAAAACCTTGTACAAGGCACAATGTATGTTCTGACTTGGGTTTAATAGTTGCCACAAGCTGACCATATGTGAACTGCAATAAGCAATAAATGAACATGATTATTAACACCAAACATAGCTTTACCTGACAGAATGGTGGATGCAATTTCACATAGTCTCCAGAATGAACCAATTCTGAGCTCTGAGAGACGACTGCTCTGTATTCGTGTATGTTACCATCCATAACACCCATGTGCACAATTACAGGATCCTGCTGCTCAAGTTCTTGTATTGTTCCACGAATTGCAGTACAGTGGATCTTGAGTGCATTGAATGGACCATGGTAGGAAGTTGCCTATGGCATGGGCAGTCATTAGTCTTTACATAGAAAGCCACTCTCACCACCTGTGCTGTGCCTGGCTTATGTCTAGGTTGGCTTTCAAAGCCTTGCTCGGTACCGAGTTAAAAAAACTCTGAACCTGGTCTGAGCTGTAAAGGTCTTGAAGGCCTTTGCTGCACCTGTGATAAAGCGGCAGTTATACACAGATGCACATGCATATTAAACCAACCTTTCATTGCTGTCATAGTAGCCTCCATTACATATGCTCAACAACGGCAAAGTGATTTGCAATATCCGACTAGGAGCTTGCTTTTTGCCATAGATGTTTTGCAAATGTACAGTGGAGTTAAATGATTCATACCTAATGGTAAGGCAATACATTTATATACATGGACATATGTAAGTACTTACTGTTCTGCACTAAAGGCGAATGAAGGACCATAGTTCTTCCTTCTGCTTGTGCAACAGTTTTGGCATAAAGTTTCTTATGGAGTGCACATAATCTATGCAGATCTGCTGCCATGCATTTGCCTCAGTAGGATCACAATAGGCTATGTGAAGCACCTACCAGAAATAATGAAGTACCATATGCGCATTCGCTTACTATACATTGTGTACTTACTTTTGACAAAGCCAGTAACACTTTCCGTTCTCCCTCTCCAATGTACAAACATAATATAAAGAGAGCCATCTGAGACCAGGCCTTGTAGTATCTCCCAACAAACGATTTGTAATGATAGCACACATTTCCGTGAACTTTCACATGAAATCCAGAAAAGCTAAATGCTGTGATCCGAGCAAGGATTTCTGCCTTTTGCACTTTGGAAGGTGGGCGTTACTACTTTCAAGAAATACTTGCAAGCATCCAGTAGTATGGTATGTCATACTTCTATCGGTATGCACCTATATGTGCATAGAGAGTGGTGTTGATAGCATTAGTGCTTTACATGGGTCAGTTTCCGAGAAAACTTCCTATGTTTTATAACATTATAAAATAGTCGTGTTATAAAAATGCTTCTTGTTTGAATCGCTATATCTCCAGAACGCTAAACGCTATTGACGTCCTATTTTCAACAGTTCATACCACACCATTTATCAATGGTAAAATACATTTTGGAGTCTTTCACTTGCTCCATACCAGTATTGCAATCTTCGATACCCGACCAGGTTCAAACCCGCCATAACTTTAGGTAGGAGTAATCAAATCGCTTCAAATTCGGTTTGTAGATAGAGAGGTCCTATACCTTTCGATTTGTTCTGTTCGTTAATTTTTATCTCATCCGTTACGGAGATACAGCTGTACAAAGTAAGTACAAATTTCCCGCTCGAATCGCGCCGTTGTACGAGCGTGAACCGCTTCCATTCACCGAAGTACATGAATATGCAACTACTTCCTGTGGGCTGAGACTTATAGCTGGCCACACCTATGTACTGCGCTTGGGTAAGTAATCTGTCATCCCTGTCACCGTTGTTATTCGTTGTTCTTCGGTGTAGATAAACGATATGGCGACTTATCTAACGAATGAAGACGAGAACGTAGAGCTTCAATCGGCGGACAAGTTTGAGCTGTACGAATTCGACGATCGATATTCAAGATACATTCGACGAGGGTGGGGAGATTGAGAACGGTAGTGACGGCGATTGTCCCACTGACGATGCTTGTTGTAGGGAGTAAGCAGCCCCTATGTCATTAAGGAGCCACCAGCCCCACCCCCACTTAAGGGGCTAGATGTTAAGTTTATGAGCCAACTCCTTCAAAGCTCCACATTGCAAGGCCAGACAGCAGCCCCGCATAACCATCCAACGCCATGCAGAGCCACCAGCCCACTCGCAGTACCTATGGAACCACCTGCCTATATCACGAACCACCAGCTAACCAATGGGGTCACCCTCCACAATACTAGTGGAGCTACCAGCTTTCTCACTGCAAATGGGGTTGGCAGCACCCACAAATTCAGGGTTGCTGTTGACTCGCATGTACCAAGGAAAGCCACACATGCCCCCTCCCATCTAACACTACACTGACCAGTGGACCTCACTGCAAATGGACATACATACAGTACCTGCTGGGTCCAGCAACCCCCTACTAAAATTCAAGGGGCCAATGAGGCCAATCAAGCCATCCCCACACAGCAGAACCACCAGACCTGGCCCATCATTGCAAGTGTTTACCGTTGTCTGCACCTGCATCCTCAGCCTCAGGCAGGAGGACATGGATCTCCCCATCAGTGGGAGGGTTAGGGATAGCAACTGAAGATCCAGGCACCTGACTGCAGAGAGATGCCAACAGCAGAGCTGGCCTCAGTGATCCCCTGGGGGCTGGGACACACATTATCACTCTTGGTTGGGTCATGGTCACTTTTTCAAACAGGTACTGGGACCGCTGGAGGGACAACCCTTTTGGCTCTATAATAGGTGGCGTGTCTTACACTTTCACACCAGGTCTGAGCATGTCAATCTTGGTGGAATTTGTGACTGATGACATGACCCTTATCTCCATTACACCGGGGTGCTCCCTGTCAAATTCAAATGTATGGGAATGCCCAAATGCACTCAGAGGCTGAAACCACTGGCCCAAGAAGACGTTCCACTCATAGTACTGCCAGTTTTGGTACAGTTGTGGCACGCATTCAACATCCTGGCCACACTTGCATACACACTTGACAAGGTCGGCCATATTGTCTATGTGGTCCTGTCGTCTGTAGTGCTTCTTTAAGAGGCCAAATAGGAGTCCGGCCAAAACTTGGTATGTCCAGGTAGCATTTAATCCTGTCATGCAGACCAGTTATCACTCTCCAAGCCATGTACCACAGCATAGTGGTGTTTTTGTTCTGCCCCCTGTACAATTGTCAGCCTGTAGGGTTACTCTCCTCTCTCCCAGTCCATGCAGGTGGAAAAAGGCATGCACCAGGCTGACCACCACCACAGCCCCCTTGCCCACATGCTCTGCCTCATCTATCAAGAAGAACACCTGATGACACAATGGCTCACAGCACACTCCAAAAACATGGACCTTGCGGGCTGTCCTGAAGTAAAAGGTTCCCCTCTGCTGGGAGCTGTAGGGGAGGGACACCTGTTGGAAATCAGTTTGTTGTACTGTGCACAGCATGTGGCAACGATTATGCCAGCTATCCTGCCCTGTCCCTGCACAGGAAGAAAAAACACAAAACGCCTCCTGTCACAGGTGACGGGTCAGGTGGTGTCACAGGTGATGGGTCAGGTGGTGTTGCAGGTGACGGGTCAGGTGGTGTTGCAGGTGACGGGTCAGGTGGTGTTGCAGGTGACGGGTCCGGTGGTGTCACAGGTGACGGGTCAGGTGGTGTCACAGGTGACGGGTCAGGTGGTGTTGCAAGTGACGGGTCAGGTGGTGTCACAGGTGACGGGTCAGGTGGTGTCACAGGTGACGGGTCAGGTGGTGTTGCAGGTGACGGGTCAGGTGGTGTCGCAGGTGATGGGTCAGGTGGTGTTGCAGGTGACGGGTCAGGTGGTGTTGCAGGTGACGGGTCAGGTGGTGTTGCAGGTGACGGGTCAGGTGGTGTCACAGGTGACGGGTCAGGTGGTGTTGCAGGTGACGGGTCAGGTGGTGTTGCAGGTGACGGGTCAGGTGGTGTTGCAGGTGACGGGTCAGGTGGTGTTGCAGGTGACGGGTCAGGTGGTGTTGCAGGTGACGGGTCAGGTGGTGTTGCAGGTGACGGGTCAGGTGGTGTTGATGCATGTTATCACCATAGTTGCTCTGTGGTGATTTATGTGTCTGTGGGAACAAAACATGTGTGTTGACTGACATGGTTGCCATGACACCTGCTCATCTGTCAACAGACTAAGGATGGGAGGGCATGCATTACACAGCAATGTCATGGCAAGTGACCTACACAAGTAACCACTTTGTCATGTGACCTGACCTTTCCCTCCCTCCCTTCCTCCTCCCCAGGATACAAGAGTTAGATGCACACTCCGAAGTGTGTACCTCAACCCCATAAGGCCCCTCCCCTTCCTCCTCTTCCTCCACTCCCCCCCCTCCTCCCCCAAGAAGGCACCCTTTGAAATCACCACATCCGTTGCCAAGGGGAGAAGCCCCTCCCCTAGTCCTCCCAGGCCTTGGGGCAGCACCTCCTCCCTGATCCCGCCCTCATCCTGAGAGGAGACAAGAAGGCTGTCCCCTGACAGGGTGAGGAAATCTTACAGGTCAATGTAACTCACAGCCCCCTCACCCCCTTCAAGATCATCTCCAAGGTGTGTACTGGTCCACCTCATCACCTCATTACATCACCACATTATCACCTCATCATCATGTGTCATCCTCCCACATCACTGTCACTACCACTATTATTTCATTAAATATTTTGTGCATTTACACATCTCGTGTTACTCTAATTATTGCACTACTCCCCACTTAATCCCAGACCAACCTCACTCAGTTCAGCCACTCCCCTGTTGAGGTCCATCGTTCCCAGGGGGACATCCAGTGGCTTTACAAGGTGCTTCTGGACACTGCCCCCCAAGAGGGTGGTGCCTCCTCTCAAGCCTCCCATCTCATTGGACGCCACTGTGTCTGAATTCCAAAGGTTTCTGTCCAGAATAGCAGCTCACAAGGTGCTAAGCCCCTCCCCCAAAGCCACACCCCTCTCGTGCATTCCCTTCCTTAGGTAATAAAAAGAGACATCACATATTTGTGGTATTTCTCTCAGGAACAGTTGAGTATATCACACCATCACATGTGCACTCATCATAGCATCACATATGCACTTACCACACCATCACATAGGCACTCACCATACCAACACATGTGCACTCATCACACCATCACAGTCTGTATACACATGATCATGTGACTGACTGCTCTCACATCAACCTGTCTGTTGTCACTGCATGACCATGTGATCCTGCCATGTTACCTCCTGTTCTGTCATGTGACCACCACTTCATTCATGTTACCATGCCTCTGCTTTCATGTGACCACCCTTCTACCTCAGGAGATGAGAACATTGAGGGCAAATCGTAGTGTGTCCCAGGACATAGTCCAGTTCAAACCATTAAGAGTGGTCCCCTGGTGGCCACTAAGGTGGGTGTGGGTGAGAGGAGTGGGTAGGGAAGGGGCAAACTATTGGGGAGGGGGAGGGAAAAGAGAAGGAACAAAGGAGGGCTACTAAGTCCGTACCTCCCCCCCTCTCTCTCCTATAGGATTACCTGGTGTCTCTTGAACACCACCTACTAGGTCTGGCCTTACATATGGAGCAGTCCACCAGATTGAAGAGTTCTACAGGTCAGTGTGACCACGCCCACGTGCCACATCTTATCTGACCACTCCCCTTTCCTGTCCACCACCAGAGAAGACAGTTCATTGGTTCTGTGCTCTTAGTGAGTCTGAACCTGCTAACACCTACCTAAAGGTTGCCATGGGCAACCTTGCTCAGACCTACGAATCTGTGGAGGGACATCAGATAGACACAGATGACACGCTGTTTATACAGAGCCTACAGATTATGTGAAGGCAGCACAGGTGTGTGGAATGGTAGTCATGGTTATCTCCTCATGCCAGCAAAGCATCTCACAACACCCCGATGGGTTCGCCAAAGGTACACATGGAATACTTTGTATGTGCCAAAATATTGAGTGTCTGTACAGCCAAATCAAATTAAGGGATTCATGAAATTTGTGTTACGATGTTGTACTTGCATTGCTGCAGTATTATTGTTACATATTCAGGGATTTACTGCAACAGGGAGTGGTTAATTGGAATATATTGGGGATGGGCAAAAGTAAGTCTTCCTTTCGTACCATTAAATGGCATGCCATGTAGGTTTATTAAATGGTGTTGACCAATTGACAGAACGGTAAGTGACATGGCACATGTAAACCAATGGTTCAGATGTTATAAGAAGTATTTAATGGTGTGCATCCTATAAATATTTGTAGCAACTGCATGGCTGGAAACCATGAGTGTTACTGACAAATGTTACCATTGCTGCCTATTCAATCCTTCCTGTCTGCCCCCCCCCCCCCCCTTCTGCTGATTACAATTAATAGTTAAGGGATTAGTATTTTATAAACATTTAAAAGCATTCATGTACAGACTGGCTGCACCTAGAAAGGATGGCTATATAGTTCTGCAAGAACTGGACAGGATGAAGAAGCAGCAATTTATGATGCCAGTTGGTAGAATGCAGCCATTGCTTCAATCACCTCCAAGCTCATAAGACTTAATGTCATTGAACTCATGTTTCTTTGTTTCTGTCACTGTGTAATCTGAACAAAACAATCATGTTTGCGATGGGATTTCAGCTTCCCACTTCATAAGCTGAGACATGCTGTGTGAGTGTGTGTGTGTTGTGTGTGTGTGTGACACCTGCAAATAACCTCCCTCTGATCCTATCTTATAATTTGGATGTTTGTACAAGTAACAAAGGCACAATGTCATGAATTTGGTTGTGTGGCAAGACCATTGCCCCATGCACCCAGCATATGTACATGTATGTGCTGAAAAACCTCTCTTCCATGCAAGTGAACAACATGTATTTGCGAAGGGGTAAAAAAATCCACACTTTGCTACATGGTGTATGGGCTGATCTGCAAATATATATGTTACGCTGCATGCACCTTTGTGCAAATACAGCTGTGACATCATTTTGCTGGTTGCCCTAGGTAATAGTTGTGTCCTGGAAGGTCATAGTACATGTGTGTTACTTGTGATTGTGTGGGATGCGTCGATGAAGCACCATTTTCATTCCCAGACCCGTGTCACAGCAGCAGATGGAGGACATCACCATTCCATCTGCAGTACAATTAGACCAGTCCAGTCATTTCACAACAGTGATAATATCAATATCAATCACATTATACACAGACAGCATATAAGCAGAATAGCAAGAGGTAGTTCTGAACATACAACATGTATAGGGTTTACAAAACTACAACACTGGCGGTCTCACTGAACAGAAGTCACACTATATTTGCTGACTGAAAGCAACCTGTTATGAAGCATGTTACATGTACATGTACGATACAAATACACAAGATCACATAACAGGTCAAATGTGATGGAGCGAAGTACTCACATATGATTTGAGAGTGAATCCATCACCCAACTGCTAACAACAACAGCGGCATCCACAACCCCTTCTGATGGGGGTGTTGTGTCACATACCACCAAACATGACTGTGGTTCCAGTTAGTTTATTAATGGTTAGTTGTATTATTACTCAGCTGTAATTAGCATACTTGTGGATTTGACACTATTTTTCCTCCTGCCATCACTAAGAGGTTGGTTATGTGGTCCTTCGAAAGTGGAGTACACCCTTCCATAACAAAAAAGTTCATGCACGCAAACAGGCCTGCTTCCTAAAGCAAATAGTACATGTGAATACATGAGCAAGTTATTCCACCACATACCCCACGAGCAAGACTCAATCGCGCCTTTTGAGGTGCATCTACACTGTAAATGTGGTCCCCTCACACCTCGTACATGCTCTGACCACAAACAAAAACATAAAAAATACAAATACTAATGATTCAAGCATACCACAGGAAGGGCCACTTGTCCCTCATTCTCCAGACTGTGTTTGATCCCTACGCACCAAGGCATACATATTTCACAAGGCATATACATCAAAGGGAGTCAGACTCACACTGATAATCTACGATCCAGCGGCCTGAAGCTATACCCTGAAGGTACTTGAGTGTTCGAGTACACCTGCCATTTTCATCTCAGCAGTAAAAAATAATGTTGTAAGCACCAGAGCAAACTTATGTGCAATGTTCACACTTGCACGTGATTACCCTAAAAAGGCTCAACAGTGAGATATCATACAACTTACCTACATTAACGATAATGTGGGTGGTACTGCCATTGAAGCAAGTAGCAATACGGCCACCATGTTTCTTAGCAAATATCTTTGCTTGTTGCTATTAACAGAACAGGTGTGCATTAACAGGCTAGTAATATTACATAACCAACAGCACACATTACATTACATGACATGGCTAGCTCACCAGTTGAGCCCCTGTAAGTCTTGAACCAACAAGAGATAGATGTGGTGAAGAAGATGTTTGTTTCTGTGTGGCTTCGGACATAGACGTCGGCTCCTCCTTCTGTACCTGATCCTGCTGTACCTGATCCTGCTGTACCTGATCGTGCTGTACCTGATCGTGCTGTACCTGATCGTGCTGTACCTGATCGTGCTGTACCTGATTGTGCTGTAACTGGCTATTCAGGTGGAATTGTGTCTCCTCGACGACAGTAACATCCTTTTCATTGCCCATGTACAGTGTATTCCACAATCATACCACAGACAGAAAGTCAAATAGGAAGTCGACAGCATACGATTCACGTGTCACGAAGCCAAAATACAATTCAGGTTCCCAAGCTACGTAATTCGCAATAAATCACGTGATAACATTGTCCAGCCCACAGGATGTAGTTGAATATTCATGTACTTCGGTGAATGGAAGCGGTTCACGCTCGTACAACGGCGCGATTCGAGCGGGAAATTTGTACTTATTTTGTACAGCTGTATCTCCGTAACGGATGAGATAAAAATTAACGAACAGAACAAATCGAAAGGTATAGGACCTCTCTATCTACAAACCGAATTTGAAGCGATTTGATTACTCCTACCTAAAGTTATGGCGGGTTTGAACCTGGTCGGGTATCGAAGATTGCAATACTGGTATGGAGCAAGTGAAAGACTCCAAAATGTATTTTACCATAGATAAATGGTGTGGTATGAACTGTTGAAAATAGGACGTCAATAGCGTTTAGCGTCTGGAGATATAGAGATTCAAACAAGAAGCATTTTTATAACACGACTATTTTATAATGTTATAAAACATAGGAAGTTTTCTCGGAAACTGACCCACATAATGATCTCACCTGTATATATCACCTGGTACATGCAACATTGGATTGCTGTCCTCTCTAACACCAAACAATGTACAGTGATCTGCTTGTAATTGTTGTGTTGGTTGAAAAAGAATCACTTCCATCTGCAATAGAGAGTTCTGTATCGTTATTTCGGTAGATATCAAATGTGGAGATGCATCTCTGTCAGCCTACATTTTAGAGAACAGAATGTTTAAACACACACAGTACAATTCACTGAAATGTGTACCATACAAAACCTACAATACTTCTTAGCTGAACCTCCTAATTGGTTGAGCAACTGGGATGCAATAGGATTGATGCACAGCAAGGAGCAATAAATAATTTAAAACATGCTCATTTTGATAAGCATTTTTTTGGTGGGTGCGGAGGGGGGTGGCTTAGTACACGTACTCGGTACATGTAGAACCTCAAAGATGGGCGATTGGTTGAAACTCATTTCGTGAATACACGTGGTTAAACGATACATGCAATGGTTAACTAAATGCACGCAGCCACACCCTTTTTTGACGACTCCAAGGGGGGGTTGGAACCCCTAAACCCCCCCCCCCCCTCTATCCGCCCCTGACACAGATATATCTCACAAATAGCTGATATTGTAGACTCTCATCCATACAACAGTTTAGGGTCCAGTCGGGTCTAGATCGACCAACCCAGCATCAGCCCCAGATCCAGCATAGCCTTGGGGAGGGCAGCCGCCCCCCCCCCCCCCCCCCCCCCCCCATCGCGTATGAAATGCCGCCCCCTGGCAGCTTTTGCCGCCCCCCTCTTCCCGACGACAAAGATCTACAGATATGTATAATTTGGCAACCTCACTCCTGTTCTCATTAAACGTAATACCACTAGTCACAAACATACATACACGCACAATTTACATTACGTCCGTTCAAAATAAAGCTCGACCCGAGCTTTTTGCCTTTAGTTCAAATATCGACGTGGGGGACGGATCTTTTCTCGAAGGCTGTAGCGTCCAGTGCGTTCCCTCGGAGGTCTGTTTTCTACAGATACATCTGTAGAGGTATCCTCTGTCGTAGGGCTGGGTGCTGCTGCCTCAGTGCTAGCTTGGTCTTGAAGCTCTTTGTTTGCCTGCTGACTATCAGTAGTCCCTTCATCTGGTCTCCCGACACTTCCCAACACTGCATCTAGCCATTGAGGACATGGCTTGTTACTGGACTGACTCTTCCCGTACCAGTAATAACCATTGGGGAAGTCCCTTGGGCAAATAGTGGTGCGGTTCTGGTGAACTTGAATGTGCCCTTCATCAGGAAAATAGACTTTTGCTGCCACCACATCTGTGTCAGTGCAGCTTAACAGTCTATAAGGCCCATGCCAGGGACGTGAAAGCTTGCGATTCTTCCCACTCTCTTCATGAGGAAACTTGATAAGAATCCAATCACCAATCTTGTGCGTTGTGGGCCTGGCATGCTTGTCGTAACCCTTCTTGTACCTACACTGTGCTTTTTGGATGGCATCACAGGCTAGCTTCCTTGCTGAGGACAATGACAATAGTAACTCCTCTCGGTAGTCACTAACACTGCTGGGCGTCAGGTTCTCTACAGGAAGTAGTGATGACTCCAATGGGGCTCTGCAGTCAATCCCGAACAGTAGATATGAAGGTTTCTCTCCAGTAGAATCATGCGGTGTACTGCGATACGCCCACAGAACTCCTGAAAGGTAGCGATCCCACTGGTTCCCAAACTTAGCTGCGTGTTTCCTAAGTGCTGTTTTCAGGGTACGGTTAAACCTTTCTACCATGCCGTCACATTGAGGGTGGTAGGCGGTAGTATTCAGCTTCTGGATACCCAAGGCACAACACACATCGAGCATCAGGTGAGACAGCAAGTTTGTTCCACGATCAGATAGAAGTGATTCGGGTACTCCACAGAAGGGTATAATCTCATCCGCTAGCAACTTCACGATGCGCTCTGACTTTTGATCGGGTACTGGGAACACTAATGGCCACTTTGAGAAGAAATCCTGGAACACCACAACATATTTGTTGCCTTGTGAGGTGGCTGGCAACTCCATCAGATCAACACCAAATATCTGAAAAGGTCTTTGGACTGGGATTGGCGACAGCAGTGGCTTAACTGGGCGACCTCCCCCAGTGGCAATAGCACATTCCGGACAAGACCTGCAAAACTGCAAAACATCCGTGTACATCCCTTCCCACCACCAGTGCTTGGCCAACATACTGTACACTTTAAGACCACAGAAATGTCCTGCATATCTGCCACCATGGCTCTCTTCCACTAGCTGTCGTTGCAAGTGTTTAGGCAGAACTACTCTTCTCACACAGAGTTCGTCAGTACCTTGGGATGTGCTCCTATTACAGAAGGTTCATACCACATTTTGCAACCATTGCAAAGCCGTTACATATCCTGACTCGGAAAGGAGCAGAGTTTGAGTGGACTGCCCAATGTGAAGACGCATTCCAGACTCTCAAGACAAAGTTACTATGTGCTCCTGTGTTGGCTTACCCGGATATGACCAAGCCATTTGTCTTGGAGACTGATGCTTCAGGTAGCGGTGTTGGCGCAGTGCTATCACAGTCACAAGATGAGGGAACATTCCATCCCGTGGCATATGCTAGTCGAAGTCTCACTAGACCAGAGAGTAACTTTGGAATTACGGAGCTGGAGACACTAGCAGTAGTATGGGCACTTACCCATTTTCGTGGCTACCTGTATGGCAATAGTGTCACAGTTTATACTGACCATGCAGCAGTGAAGGCTGTGTTAGAGACACCCAACCCCTCAGGAAAACACGCACGCTGGTGGAGTAAGGTCTATGAGAGCGGAGTCAAAAGCATTAGCATCATCTACAAGTCAGGGAAAAGCAACACGAATGCTGATGCCCTGTCTCGGAATCCTGTTGGACCAGCCACTCAGCAAGTAGAAGAAGTGCAAGTAGCGGCCATCCAGACCGACGGCACAGTAGCCGAGCTTCTAGCAGCAGAGCCGCAGCAAGTTCAACAAGTGGATTTTAGAGAGGAGCAGAAGAAGGACCCTCATGTGATGCAGATCATCAGGTTCTTGGAAGAAGGTGAACTACCCCAGGAAGAGAAGCAGGCGAGAAAATTGGCTCTTCAAGCCCCGATGTTTGCAGTTACAGATGGAATTCTGTACTATGTGGAAACCAAGGAGTAGCTGTCAACACAAAATCTGTGCGCTCCGTCCTTCTTTCTTACTAGAACAACTGGACTAGACCACGGGCTACTAGAGGGTGTGACCACTCCCATCTCCTGCATCTTTTCAACTTGACGAGCTACCTCTGCTCTCACTGCAAGTGGCATCCGTCTCAGCGGTGACTTTCTTGGTTGGGTTGTACCAGTATCAATAGTCATCTGTATCAAGTCTGTCTCTCCTCGCTCTTCTTCTGACAGACTGAAAGCATTGTGAAAGCCTAGCAGCATATCCACTAGTTCTGCTTTCTGAGCGGGCATGATGTCCGATCTCTCTATATCCAGCATATCCTTCAATCTTGCCTTCCTTTGTGTCGAGTCGGTAACTGACTTCAGGGTGTTTACTGCTACTGAACCTCTTCCACCTGTGTGACTTGGCGTCTGCTTCACAACAGTGGCTGGAAAAGCTGTCCCAATCTCTGCACCTCGTTCCAGACGTGCTGTGTATCCTGTACGATTCTCAGCGACTACATGCGCTATGCCTTTGCCATCTGGTCGAATTAGTGAATCCACAATGATAACCCCACATAACTCTCGAATACTGCTGTTTTCTTCGAAGAGTACAGCTCCTAACGATGTGCACTCAGAGACTTGGACTGGTACCACAACACTCTTGTACGACGGTAAGTGCAATGACTGCACCAGATTCACCACTACTCGAGGTACTTTGGCATCAGTAACTGCATGATCTTTTGACTTACGGGTGTCAGCCTTCTTTGATCCTCTCCAAGGTTCAGCTAGGTGGTGGTAAGTGATTATCCCAAGCTGCCTACAGACTCCTTCAGACAACAAGAGCTGATCATGTGCGTCATTCTTCAAATAGACTGGTGTCTTCATGCTCTTGTCTTCAAAAGATAACTCCAGGTCAATTCTACCGTCCAATGAAAATGTCTTCTGGTCGTATGTTCGTGGTGTCTTGTCAGTTGTCATCAGGCTTCCTTTCTTCAGTCGAGCTACTGCTGCTACTCTCTTGAACAGACTACTCCCGATGATCGTAATGTCTGAACCACTGTCAATCAGACCATATACTGGGACTTTCTGCACTTCAAGCCGTACGCAATGTGTCTTGCTTCCACTATCTGTTACCTTGATTTTCCTTACTCCATCCTGTTGGTGTAGCGATCTCCCGGAGGACCTACTCTCAGGTTCTGGGCCTGGGCAATCCCGAGCAATATGCCCATCCTTGTGACACTTGAAACAGCGCCTGGTGCTGTTGGTCTTTTCGGCAGGTTTCACAACATTACTCCTTGTAGGCTCACGAGGGGTTGGGTGACCTATCTTGCCATAGTGCTCTCTCTTCTGTAGCTCTTTTAGCCTTCTTTCCTCGTTCTTAGCAGCTACACACAGTTCTTTATAACTTGTAGCTCCAGAAACAGCTGGTGCTTTCATGACTTCGTGCTTGAGACCCTCCTGCATCTGACCAAGAAGTAGAGTGTCTCTTGTCTCTTGTGACATGTTATCACGACCATAAGCAACGCGAAAAGTACGCTCCAGCTTCCTAATGTACTCCGACACTGATTCTTTCTCATCTTGACACAAATGACGGAAATCTTGAGCCGCCAAAGTTTTGCTTCCCGTGTCAAGACGTGTTCTTAGTGCTGCTACTGCCTGTACATAGGTCGTTCTCTCTGTTTCGCTGATTAGTGTCCACTCTTGCAGTGCTTTTCCCCGTAGATGGCCAGCAAGTTGCATCAGCTTTTCCTCTAGTGACCACCTATTCCATTCTGCTGCTCTCTCAAGTGAGGGTAGCCAATCATCTAATTGCACTTCGTAACAATCCCCACTAAAGGAATCAATGGGTGGAGCTTTACCCACTCGCTTCCCCGTAGATTTTGATGTGGATGCTTCGGATACATCTGATCCTGACGGAGACGTGCTGCGTGCCTCTTGCTGTTTCTCCCTAGCTCCCTTTTGAAGAGTCCTTGCTTCATCCTCTGCGTGCTTCAGGGCTTCTTCAAACTCACGTAACTGTGCGCAATTGGCTTTCCACACGGCATTCAAACGCTCCTTACATGCACGTTTTCAATGCTTCTTTCAGTTCATCCCGCTCCTTGACGACTTCGTCCAGTTTCGCTTTTAACGATTCTTCATCCTCTTCTTGTTCTGCGTTCTCACGCTGTTCCGCTGCCTCTTGCTGTGGAGCATCCTCTGTTTCTTCCTCTTCCATTGGTGGATCCGCTTCTAGAAACACTCCCTCTGCGTCCTGCAACTGGAGTAGTATTCCACCATCCTCACCTTCTTTGATTACTACTTGAACATTGAAAGGATCACGTCCGTCTTCCGTTATCTTTCCTTCGATCATACGCAGTATGTCCGCTGCTGACGCCCTCGTTGGTATTTCCAATGCAACCGCCAATTGACGAATGTGCGTTGTCGTCAATCGTCTGGAATTCAACGAAAGGATTGTGCTACCACGTGGCACCGCCGCCTGGTCCTCTGCCATTTCGTTTTCAATCACAATCCCAAAATACCACACTTAGGAGACTATATACGACGAAAGAACCCGAAAAGAACGAACGGATGCACCGATGCTATCGCATTCAACGTCTCGGTGTGAACCTCCACTGTATATTGGCAACCTCACTCCTGTTCTCATTAAACGTAATACCACTAGTCACAAACATACATACACGCACAATTTACAGATAACGTGTTGCGCCATACTTAAAGGTCCCGATTACTCAGTTGTACGGACAAATGTCAACGAAGCGGTGGAGCACGACAGGGCAGGTGCGGAGTGGACCCGTTTGCCGTGATGTTCCTTGTGTTTTAGTAGAGAATGCGTGCATGTGATTGACGAATTGGGAATTGGTTAATGTAACTTGCCGACTGCACCCCCCCCCCCCCCCCCCCATCGTAAGCGGACTGCCCCCCCCCCCCCCCCCCCCCCCCTCCCGTCGTAAGCGGACTGGCCCCCCCCCCCCCCCCCCCCCCCCCCCGTCGTAAGCGGACTGCACCCCCCTCCTCCGTTCAAACAGCTTCGCATACATTGCCGCCCCTCTGGTAAACCGCCCCCCCCCCCCCCCCCCATAACAAATTCCTGGATCCGGGGCTGCCCAGCATGTAACTTTCGATCGCTAATTGTGATCGAACTCTTGTACACAGACCCTGATTCCCACAGCTGCGGATGGATTACATCATCGCCAAGCATCCGCAGCTGTGGGAATCAGGGTCTGGGTACGAGACTAAGTTCGTTAGCTCCAACAGAGCTCAAACTCAAAAGTGACAAAATTTTGAATTTAATTCTTCTAATGCTATAACGTAGTGCGGGCCATCTAGCCACTCGTTTGATATGTACGA
This sequence comes from Ephydatia muelleri, assembly GCA_013339895.1. Taxonomy (NCBI): domain Eukaryota; kingdom Metazoa; phylum Porifera; class Demospongiae; order Spongillida; family Spongillidae; genus Ephydatia; species Ephydatia muelleri. The sequence goes on along the minus strand of JABACO010000003.1, from coordinate 12,042,402 downwards.
CCCGTCGTTATTTTTTGGGTGTTTTGTGTACTTGTAGCGATGAACGTGTGTTTGCGCCCGTACATGTACATTTGCACTAACATTATGAGAGCCATACATTGCCGTAACTCACCACAAAGTTTGCGTGGTGTGTTTTTGGTATCCCAAGCGTAGTGTTGCAGCTTTGTGCTACTAATTTAGTGCGCATCCTATTCAGCTGTACATATAATCGGTCGTATTGCACGCTACGGCTAGACTAGTCGTGCATGAATGTACGGTAAGTGAGATGCCGTGAGATGTAAGTGTGCAGGGTACGTTCTCGATCTGCGATAGAATGTGCCGCACACTCTGCCAGCGAAATCTCGATCTAGACACCCAGACCGGCGAAAATCTAACAAATGCGTGACAGCAAGAGGGAGAAGGTGGGGCCATTTGCGGTGGAGGTTGGGCTCGACACTACCTGATCAAGTCTGAGCTCTGGAGGCAGGGCTCCCAAGGACTATCGGCGGCACTCTTCGCGCATGCGCATTCACTGCACACAATAGTTACCAAAAGTTTGTTTTTCATATTCAAAATACATGAGTAAACAGGCTCATTTAAAGTGGTTGTTTTCTTAAAGTTAATTAGCTTGATTAATAAATTTTAATTAAAATGATGTAAACAAATTCGAATCCACAATCTTAGTTTCAGAAAAACCAATCCTATCAACTTATTTCTGTATAATTTACCTATAGAACGCTCTTATCTATTCTTCCCGATTGTATGACTGGAAGTGCCCCAAATTTCGAATTCGGGTCTGAAATTGTGGAGATGCAGTTATGTGACCCTAAAATGCCTATGATCATGTAGATGCTCGAATATGAATATAAGTATTTCTGTGCCATTACACTGATCCTTCTTACACCTCTGCCAAATCTGAATACTGCATCCATTAATGTTTGGTAACAATATTCCCTTTGTTTTAGACTAGCTGTCATTTACCCATCGTATAAGCAACCATTGTTGATACCAATTCACACATATGCATGACAGTATCCTGAGAACAGGAACAATTATACACATGCACATACACAATATACTCTGTGTGGGTCCAAAAATGGAAATGGCACATGAATGTTACCAAAGGTGCTATTCTTCTTTAACTTTCAAAATGTGTAGCATAGCAAATGTTACATGTATGTGTTTCAACCTGCTAACAACACACTTTCAGCTATGCAGGTTTGGGCTTGATACTCTTTACGATGTGTTCATGTACATGTACAGTCTTTATAACGTGCATTGCTTCACAAAGCAATAAATCATATGCACACAAAACAATTAATCCATATAGCATTATTAAAATGTAAATGCAAGCTCATTAAACACCCCAGCGTTTCCTTCTACATGTAGAATACTTCAAAACAATGCTAGCTCCATAGTTGGCAATATACAGGCTATCGTTTGCGGAATCCAGCGCTAGGCCAAATGGGTTATGTAGGGAATCTCTCACTGTGTGGACTTTGTTTCCTTGAGGATCAAAAATGGAGATGCAATTGCCTTCATATTCAGTGACAAAACTGTAACCATCACTATCAATGGCTATTCCTCTGGGGCCATTTAGATCTCCATACTTCCTGATGTAGACACCTTCCTTGGTGAAGACCTTGATGGTGTTTGATCCAGAGGCTGCAACATGAATATTCCCCAGAGAGTCAAATGCAAGACCATATGGTGATTGGAAACTACAGTCACCAGTGGCATTACCATCTATGGTGAATAACTGATTACCTTTATGGCTGAATACATTAATCTTGTTGCCTGAGCAATCAGATACAAAAATTCTATAGTAATCATCTATAAGTAATCCACTGGTTCCATTGGCTGAAAACTCATCGATGAAATTCCCCTCCATTGTCAGCCTGCGAATACAATTATTGTCTTTGTTAGCAACATATAATTGATTTTCTTTGATGCACAAGCTGACAAACTGTTGATCATCTCTTCTATGACGACATAGCGTTAATAAATCCTCCTCATCTTCCCTTTCCTCATATACATATAGCAGACCATTGTTGAGCTTACGAGTACCTACAGCTTTCTGTGGATTACAGTAATTATCAAACACATAAATGCAGCCTGTAGCAGTTGCTACATAGAAGTTTCTACCATGGATGGCAACACTACATGGAGCAACGGGACACTTGATCACTTTTTGGATAATACCTAAGGTTTTGCAGTCATATTTAATATCATCATGTACTGCTAACACATAGAGGTCATGTGGGCTGTTCTGTACATGTTGACCATTCAATGTGATGAGGAGCTGATGAGGACCAGCAGTCTGGGGGATGAGGGTGGTGGTGTAGGTACCATCCCCATGGTCCTCCACCTCTCCATGCACAACTGCTCCAGTATTGGATCTCATTTCAGCCATCATCTGCAGACCACTATGTGGGCACACTTCCCCATTTGAGGTCTTGCTTTCTACCTTAACTTCAAAATCAGTCTTCACCTTGGCTACTGATGTGGATGTCCATGTGCTTGACGATGGAGTTAATGATAAATCTGAAATGCAGCCAAATTTGGACAGTTCTCTGATAAGGCCATCTGTTTGTACAACAGCAGATATATCATTGTGAGTGTTCAGAACAAGAAAGGTGTGTTCTATTCTCTTGAGCATGGCACTCAGTTCAGTTTGTATATATCCTCCTAAGGCTGCTATCTCATCATCAGTACTATGGGTCAGGAGGATGTGGGAGGCCACTTCAATTTTCTCAACCTTTTCCTTCTCCAGGGTCAAAGCAGTTGTCTTGGAGAGCAAAATAGATTCCAACTCTGACAACAATGTTGTCTTCCTCATTTCTAATTCTTGATTGACTGTTTTAAAGGCTTGATCGATGACCAGATGCACATCATCTCTCACCTTGTTTCTTACATGTACATCAATGGCTCCAGTCACCCTTGCCAAAGCCTCTCTTGCATTTGCAAGTATCTCTTCAAGTGCACTTCGTCGGCTTGTTGGAATCGTGGACAATTCAGCAATGTTATGATCTGTGGGAGCAGTCGGTTCTTCCAAAAGCACACTGTAAAGAAAAACAATACAATTATTCACATCATGTGTTTGAATATTATAGTTTTTCCATTGTTGTCGATGCATAAATGAACTACATGAGCAATTCCATATTGAACCAGCACAAAAATCTGCCACCACCCCTTCAGATTTATTTCAAATACACATAACCTATGGTAACTATGTTATGTACAATTTCACTTTCAGAATCACTTTTTTGATCATGAATAATATTAAGTCAAGGTTGTGGATTTTGCATATTTTGAATTGGACAGCATCTCTTTGCAAGGCTGTAGCTCTATGAAGTTTACGGGGATGGAAAAGCCCTTTGTATCAATTGAAATGGAGATTACTGCAACGCTTAAGTAGTTAATTAATTTGTACTGATTGAACAGCCTTGCTGGTCAAAGCAGAGGTGTCACAATATCTCAAAAAGTGATATTAAGTTTTTATTTTGTAAAATAATAGAGTATGTTATGATACACCTATGTACCAAAAATCGTTTTGGCGTTTGCGGGGAGGTACATATATTTTAGTCCGCTTAAAAGTCTTGTTTCTTTGAAGTACCACTTGACCACAAAGTTCATATGTATTTGCTCTGCTCAACAGTTTGCAGCATCTGCGCTGCATTGTGTGATGTACACTTCATATATGTGTAGCCAATTTTGTTCCTGTTATTTAACTCAAACGTAAACTGCCTTCATGTTGTACCATACAAACAGAAATAGGCATAATGCCATTCTAAATCACATGTTGCCGATTGCTCTTTTGCAATCTTCAATCATGACAAACTTATAAATGAGTACGTCACCTCAATTTTTACCAAGTATGATAATACACTCCTCATAGCTCATGAACTCCACCAACGGTTTGCTTTCAATTTTACCTATGTGATGGTTTGGTCAAAATGTATGTTTAGTCAATAATTATTCATCTACCCCATACTGTTTTACCTTATGCGCTACAAAATCATCCACAAGCATGTTTACAACGTTGGAATACTCTTACATGTACATAATTAGAACATATAAAGCGATCCTTCTACATTTTCTATTCTATCAAGGTCACTCTATCTGATAGTTTATCTGGAGACTGCTATTTTCATTAAATTAGACAAACTTGATTTACTTAAACAGTTATGTATAGACGAATTTTAATGAACTTCATCTGAGAACAGCTTCATTCTGCAAATCCTGTTCAACAGAAGTAGTTCAATTAGGTGGAAAATGAATGCTTAATCTGGTAGTAGATTTGTGTGATACTTTAGACCAAAAAACATTACCATTCTTCAGGTCTTAGTTACACACATATTTACAAGATACATGTGAACGTGACACATAGTCCTCAGAGTTGCCTTAACATAAATTTTAATCGCTTCCCTCTAAAAGGTTTCAACTACACATTTTCAACCCTTCTCAATGAAACCCTGAGTAGTAGTCACATATCTTAGAGAAGACAATGAAAGCCTGGTATGGGAGAACAATTTGTATAAACTTCATGACTAACAGCACTTTCAGATGAGTCACTGAATGAGAGGAAGAAGAGACTTACTACACATAGTGCATTCATTGCCATTACAGCTGATAAAGATCCACCTGGGGAATTAAAGATGCTAGATTTTAAAAGAAGCCACAAGGGACCTCTCTATTACACTAATCAGAAGGCTTGGATGTCTACATAGGTGATTGTACCAACAGTCCTACTTTGAAACAAAACTCTAGCATATGTTGTGAGCTCCCACGACCCAGACATGAAAGACAAAGGAACACAATCTTTGAAATTGGAGCCCTTTGATTGTCAAAAAGTTCAAGATATGTAGGTACATTAATTATCACAGCTTTACCTGAAGAATTTGTGGACTACTATTGACCCTTCTGCAATAAAGTAAGTAAATGCATCGACAGTTGTCAAGAGAATAAAGCAGGCCCGAGATGAGATGATTCTCTGACAGTCATCAACTGCTTCAGGAATAACAGAAGCTGTGTCTCAACATGAAGTTGCAATAAAGAACTATTGTGGATTGAATAGTTTTGAGACACCTGCTTGTTCACCACTTTGATGAAGACACAACTGAAGAGTGTGTGAGTGCTGATGATGGTGTTGATACTAGAACTCTCAACAATTACATACACAAATTGCATATGATTATGGCTTGTATGGATATCCTTCCTTGGCAAAGCAAGCTGGAGTGATGATGCAAAGGAGATAGAAGAGGGATTGTTGACCTTACGTTCTCATAGCCTGAATACTTGATATATGAATTAAATGTTGCTGTTCCTCTTGTCCAATAAAATGTTGGTAAATTTGATGTAAAACAGTATAGCACAATAAGGCAACAAGGCATTTCCTTGTGTTGTACTTCAATTGTACATGTAGACGTAAACAAAAAGATGTATTGCTGCATCAAAAACGAGCTCTATTTCCTTATTCAATCACTTCAATCAATGTGGTATTCCTTATTTTATATAAATTATTACCATTGCTGAGAATGTGGTGTATAGGGAATGACACGTACAGCTAAGTGTATGGAATGCACACAACATGCATAAAACACAACAATCACCATACTGTAATGAACTTGTGAGAATAGCCTTGCATTGGATCTCAATAAGTGCCTATTTTGCCACTCATCGGCCTTCCCCCTCCCAGCCTGGATCTGCTATTATTACACGCTCACAGCTGGCTACAGGGGGTGTGAAGCTGTTGGGGAGGAATATTCATAATATGTACTCTGGCAGGTCCCAAGGATGCAGTGAAGCATGATATCCACCTCATTTGGTCCCTCCTTGGGGCTATATATCAATATGGCCAAGTGTGAACTCTTTTCTCGAGGTGACATAGAGGCCTTTCCTGCTGACATAAAGGTGTTTCATGAGCCTAACTTTGAGATCCTGGGTGCTCCTATTGGGGATGCAATATTCTGTGCCAAATTCCTCACTCAAAAGTGAGCCAAGGCTGTCAAATTGCTGTCCCAGATGTCAGAGGTGGGTTCATTAGATCCTCAATGGCACTCCTTCGCTTACGTCATTGTGCCACCTTTTGTAAGCTGGTCCATTTAGCTCGCTCCACTCCACCTGCCCTTGTGTCTGAAGGCCTGACTGTGTTGCAATCGATCCTTCTGACTCCGAGTGGCTTCAAGTCCAGCTGAGTCTCCGTAGGGGGTGGTCTAGGCCTCCATAGGTTGGCTTTACATTGCTCGGCTGCTTATCTGGCCTCAGTAAACAAAGCAGGTTGTTTAGCTCCACTGGATGAGTTCACCTTACATGCTGTCACCTTATTCAATAGCTTGGTTCCACCTGCAAGTTCCATCTCTGAAGAGTCACTTCTGGAGTCTTGTTATCGTCCAGAATTGATGACCATCAATTTGACCAGCTGTGCCTCATCTCCACCCCAGCCAACCGTGCTCGTCTACTATCAGTCGCATCGTGTCATGCTTCTTCACGGCTAGCTTTAATTTCATCAAGGGGTCTTAATCTTAGCTTGGATCCAGACGAGTTCCAGGTTGCTTTAAAATGGTGGCTTGGGATGGACACATCATCACAGCTACGTTGTCCTTACTGCCCTGACCACCAGCTGGATCCTCTTGGGCATCATGCTGTGACGTGCAAAGGGGGTGGTGATGTGGTTTAGAGCCACAACAGCTAAAGGGATGTTTTTGCCCAGTTTTGTCACAGGGCCAGGCTGGGTGGTCAACTTGAGGTAGGTCGTGGATATGGGGCTGAAAGTTCGCTCAGTAGGCCGACTGACATCCTAGTGCCCAACTGGATGATTGGGAAGCCAGCTGCTTTTGACCTAACAGTGGTCTCTCCGCTTAACTCCACTACATTGAATGAAGCGGGAGCCAGAAGTGGGTCAGCAGCTGGAAAGGCTGAAGTGCGCAAGCACAATGCCAATGATGCCAAGTGCACAGAGTTGGGTTGGGTCTGCATACCCTTGGCAGTAGAGACCTATGGTTGTTGGAGTGGGGAAGCTCAGGGTTCCATTTCTCGGCTGGCTGCCCGTCTGGCTTTGCAGTTGCAGTGTAGCAAGTCAAAGGCCATTACAAGCATCTATTAGAGACTGAACCTCACCTTAGTTCGCTGCAATGCCAGAGCCTTGCTATCCCGTGCTAGGTTTTAGCATTCAGTGGGCGAGGGCTGAAAAAGTTTTGTGCATGTGTGTGTTTTTGTTTGTTTGTTTTTATCTCTCGTGTGTAGTCCAATATTCTGTTAGTAATGATAATAATGACTTTGGCCATCACTTCCTCACTTGCAAACATGGAGGGGATGTGGTTTCGCGACACAATAAGCTCAGGGATGTGTTTTATGACTTCTGCCAACGCGCTTGCTTGGGTCCACGTCTGGAAATGGGTTGTGGGGCAGGATCCGATTCTCAATCCCGCCCTGCAGATGTTCTTGTTCCTAACTGGGACCTTGGCAAACCGGCTGCCTTTGACTTGTCCGTCACGTCTACGCTACAATCAAGTGCTCTGCTAGAAGCGAGCGTGACGGCTGGTTCGGCAGCCCAGTTAGCTGAGAACAGAAAACATAACAACAGCGACAAAAAGTGTGACGAATTGGGGTGGGCCTGCATCCCTCTTGTGGTTGAGACCTACGGGTGTTGGGGAGCTGAAGCAGTGGCAGCATTATCAGGACGTCTCTCCGTCAGGAATAATGAACAAAAGTCCAAGACCATTTTTAGCCTGTACAGCCGCCTAGGGTTGACATTAGTAAGGGCGAACTGTAGAGCTATCCTATCTAGGTTAACTTGACTGTTATAGGACTTATTTTAGTGTATATAATAATAATGATAATGTGCATTCTTTTGTGTATTCCCTGTAATGTTATTCTCCTTTCGAAAAAAAAAAGAATAATAATAAATATGAATAATATTAAAATTATGCTTATTCATGAGAATAAAATTTACCATCCTCATCTCATTATGTTGATGCTTTGCAATAACCTGAGATTTGTGTCCTATTTCATGCATGTGTAGCGTAGTGGGCATAAAGTTTCTTTACATGGTGAAAAAGTAGGAAAGTGCAACAAGGTGAACTTTTTTGAGTTTCTGGCAATGCGTACTTTGTGCGAATCACACTTCCGATCTTGAGTCCATGACAGAAAGAGGAGTTTTTTCCCATAGCAGGCATAAATAAAAGAAAAGCTAGTTAGCTTTTGAAGTGTTGTTTCTGGTTGTAGTTTGCATTCTTAATGCATTTTATATCAAATATTTTTGTGTACCTTTATCATCTTGCCACAGTTAGCTATGCCATCGTCACTTTGCTTGCACATCGCATACACTTTTAGGTGGAGTTGTGATAGTTGTAGCGTACAACTTACATCCACTTTTGTCATCATTTTACCTACAAGAGTGGACCAGAGGTAAATTATGGAGAGGATTTGTGAAATAAGTAAGTGGCTGCCCTCAAAAAAACGTCCCTGATTGCAGGGCCACCTCATCCCTTTCTGCCAACCCATATCCTCAGAGTTAGCGCCCTTTCTCTTAACAAGACGCATGTCTGTTCCACACTTAGGGCACATCTTTTCTGCCAGACAGCAACTTGTGCCGCTGACACCAATGCACAGTGCCAATCTAAGCTCTCTATAAGTCATCGAACCAATAGTGTTAAGTTGTACGGGCCTATTGTCACCAAATGGTGACAATAAGGCATACCTTTTCATTACTATTTATACTATGAGTTTGGAAAATGTTGAGTTCTTTGTACTTATAATTTTCAACACATACAAGATGATCTTTTAGTACTGCAAAAATTGAGGCAGTATCTATTTCCAATCAAACACAGTAGATAAACAAAGTTAAACTTGATGGAAAAAAAAAGTTGAAATCTTCCTATCAGTAATGCTTATAATGAAGTATCTCTATTGATTGAAAATTTGAAGCTATATGCCACATAACGGTTAGAGAATTTACTCTGTTTGGCAGCTTGGAAACCTATTTTATTTCATCTGACTATATTATGAACACAGGAACAATCAAGACAAATTTACATGTTCCAAGCTGTGCATAGATAAAAAATTCATACCCCAACATAAACAATTCATAGCCCACAACCTAATTGGGAATTTAATTCATTTAATCGAAATACTCATATTACGGTCAAACAGCCCTTGCCAAAGGAATGTCGAAGCAAGACATTAGAGTTGGTCATTCTGTATGGGTTTATGCCAAAATTTTTGACAGCGACAGAGAGGTGGAAAAATGGAGTGAGAGAAACTTTGGAGCTCGTGGGGGGAACACTATGCTGTTAGGAAAAGTCAAAGAAATGATTAGTTCCACCGATTTTGTTGTCTATTTTCCTTATGACAGTACAGAAATGGAAGTCGGCAAGAAACATATTCATGTACTAACTGACAGCTATGAGATATGGCAGAGGCATTTTGTGCGTAACATACCGAAAGGTCAGAGGTCACGTGCGGAAGCGGCAGTAAGCAGCGGAACTGATTCAGGCAGCGACGATGAGATCGAACAGGAAGAAGGAGAAGAGCAGGAAGAAATGGATAGTTCTAACCCCATAACCTCTGCTAGTAACGTTCTACCTTGGGTTTTTGAGCCAATACTTGAAGACCCCCCGCTCGGTGATGTACCCCAGTATCAAGCCAAAACTTCGGTGTGGTGAGCTTCAGTATAACGACAGCTCAGTTGATACCTCACTGATTTGGATTTTATTTACAAAATACTTTCCTATTGCTTTTGCCGAAGAGTGCATCATTCCTCAGACAAATTTGGCAGCTGAGCTTGATGACGAGTGGACAAGTCCGTTAACCATTGGTGAATTTCTGACTTTTCTTGGAGCTATTTGCTTTATGATATGCTACCCTTTGGGTGGTAGTCGTCGTCGTTATTGGCATTGGATGGGTGATGAAATATTTCCTGCAGCTAATTTAGGACGGTTTATCCAGTGGAGAAGGTTTGAACTGATTTGTAAGTATCTAACTCTTGGAAACAATGGACTACCAAATGATAAGCTGCGGTACTGGCGTGAATGGTTATTGGCTGTTAAAACATGTTTTCAGTGTGCCTTGATACCTGGTCGCAACATTATTTTGGATGAATCAATGATCAGAAACAAGAATTTTAAAGCAGCTGATTGTGTTATATACATTAGGCGAAAGCCTGAACCTTGGGGACACGAGTTATGGACTGTTGTAATAAGGAAAGTGGCATTTGTACTAATTTTGAATTAAATGAGGGAAAAGAGATTACCCGACAGCTGAAATACTTTGCAGAGTTTGGGGCTACAACTGCTACTACTCTTCGTTTATTGGAACCCTACTTTGAAAGTCATCGCCTTGTGTTCATAGATTCGTGGTTTCAATCTGTAAAAACTGCAACTGAATTGAAGAGACGAGGGTTAGACAGCCTTGGTGTTGTGAAGACTGCCCACAAAAACTACCCCCGAGAAGATCTCGAGGCTAGGTGCATGAATGAGGCTGGTGCAGTAGCTTCTGCACATGTCAATATCCTTGATGATAATGTAGTTCTTCATGCTGTTCAGTGGAGGTCAAGCTCTCACCATAAGTTAACTCTTCTTTCAACTGCAAGCTCTAGTGCCCCTGCAGGGACACCTTATATTAGACCATGTGGGAAAGAAATACCAAGACCTGATATTGTAGAATTATGGTATGATTCATATGGAGCAGTTGATGCTTTTAATCATTGTAAAGTAGGTGGTGGTAAGAATGGCTGGGAACATCACTTAAAAGTTCAAGAACGTCCTAATCTTCCTCTATTTTCTGGAATGATGTCACTTATAGATGCAAATATATATCGAAGCATGGCATACTTTTTTCCACAGGCACATAGTAAAACTACCCATGTAGAAATGCGTCAAATGCTTGTCAAAGCACTTCTAATGAATCCATTGACTGTTGTGCTACCAGAAAAAAGGACATTTTCTCAATCTACTGAGCACAGACCAGCATTTTTCGGTCATGATAAAAGGAAGCGCTGTGTAATGTGTTCACGCAAAGGTCTTGAAAGAGAGACGAGCTTGTCTGATATGTACTGTACTTATTGTGGTGTTGACGCTGGTACATTTTGTCGGCATTCAAGTGGTCGCAAATGCTGGGAAGAGCATATTAATAATGGGATTCCATCAAGGAAACGCAGAAAATGACTAGAAATGTTGAATCTACTTTGTTAAAAACAACAGTTGTTTTTGTGCACCTACCTTGTGGTAGCCTTGATAAAACAGTGAATAATGTATTCCCTCATTATACTTTTCCAACTTTTTCCTTCACTTTGATTTAATATACTATTCATGCCTTTGCATCAGTAAAAAAAAAATTTGTATACTTGTGTTGTCCAATCATTCTTCTACTGTTTTGTTCCAGTTTTTACTTAACATTTGCTTGTTTCATAAAGCTATATATCATTAAACTTAGTGTCACCATTTGGTGACACTACCTTTCTTATTGTCACCAAATGGTGACACTATACAACTTAACAAATAGTCCATTGCGGCAATTGCGCTTGAGCCATCCTAAGTGATCCATTCATTAGTTGTTGTTTTTTTTTTACCTTTATATACCCACCAAAAAGAGCTGGCAACAGTATGTCGTTTTATGACATTATGACTATTGTTGAAGACCTTACGTAAGGTCTTCAATGTATGGAATGTTGGACGGCTTCATGTCTTTGCGTGGGATAACGCAATCAAAGAATGTGCGAATTAAAAGTTGACCCGTAAATAATTAGGCGTGTGGGGGGGGGGGGGGGGGGGGTATCAGTATAACCCGCGCCGCCCTATAGTCTCGTACCCAGACCCTGATTTCCACAGCTGCGGATGGATTACATCACCGCTACGTGGAAAGAGGGTCTGGTGAACTGCTGTACTCAATTCTGTCCACGGTCACCAGAATGTTGGGGAACCAATCAGATTCGAGGTATGCAATAATTCGTTATTAACTAGAGTTTATTAGGAATGTGTGACGTACGTATGGAGTTTGGGGTATACAAAGCTGAAAGACGAGCAATTAAGGACTGTCAGAGATGTACTTAGTGGGCTCGATACCGTTGTTAGTTTACCGACAGGATACGGCAAGTCGTTGTGTTACGCATTTCTACCGTGGGCTTTTGATGAACTTCGGAACACGAAGAAAGCAAGCATTGCGTTGGTAGTTTCGCCGCTTGTAAGTTTAACGACCGATCAGGTAAGAGCGTATACTTTATTTTGCGTACTAACATGCTACTTTAGCTACGTATACACAACACCGAGAGACGCGCGCGCGCACAACACACACACACACACACACACACACACACACACACAAACGTGATCACACACACACACACACACACACACACACACACACACACACACACACACACACACACAAACGTGATCACACACATACACACAATGGAACCTGCACGCATTAAAGTTAGCAAAGAAGGTTGACATCCAAACAGATGTGGACTAATTAGAAGACTGGAACCAAACGTAGACTTACAAATAATATGCATGGTCCAAACAAAAGTGTGTATATGCTCTGTTTTAGTTTCAAACGTACGTTCTTTTAGTAGGTGTTGTGATTGAGAGGGATTCAAAGGCTGGTGCAGCATATGGTGTATGTTTTGCCGACAAAGCATGTACTTAATGCACTTCGTCCACATCTCTCTTCACCATCTAACCTTCTTTCCTTCCCTTTCACACACCCACAAACACACACACACAAACACACACAGACACACACAAACACACACACAAACACACACACAAACACACACACACGGACACACACAACAAACACACACACGAACACACACACAGAGGTTAGTCTCTGGCATTGATTTGAGAGTAAAAGCAACACTTTTTCAATGCAATGGGATGCATAACCTCAATAAAGTGTACAAGACAGGAGTTGTAGTCTCAAGCTCATTGTGCAGTTTGTTCCAGGAAAGGGCACACAAATGTTCTCTCTGGCCATGAAAGAGAATTGAAGTTGACTTTATCTTTAGCTACATATCGCAATCTTAGTAGTGGTGGCAACAGTACTAAGTAAATTTTAACAGCGATTCTCCAGGAGAATCGCTGTTAACATTTACTTAGTACATCAAACAAGAATTGGCTCCTGGGGCTCCGCCCCAGACCCCGATGGGGGAGCTTGCAGCACTCCCCCATACCTCCTAGCTGGGCACCACCCCTCCCGCACCTTCCCCCAGCGGGTCTTTCTCAATTTCATACAAATCCTGCATCTGGCAGTGTGTACCCTACCATACATACATGTACATTATCCTGGCTACGCCATTGCATGGTTGAGTCCACTTATAACATGCTTTGCACCCCCCCCCCCCCCCCCCCCCCCCCCCCCCCCCCCCCCCCCCCCCCCCCCCCGAACACACAACCTGGCTACGGGGCCTGCTCCTGGCTTAAGCTTAAGCCATTCAGGGATACAACATTGTTGCTAGTGGTATAGGACAATTTCCGTTCTGTAATTAATTAAATTCATGGCTACGTAATTAAATTCCTCGCGACGTTGGATTGATATTGTTACATAATCACTGGACAGAATTGAGTACAGCAGTTCACCAGACCCTCTTTCCACGTAGCGGTGATGTAATCCATCCGCAGCTGTGGGAATCAGGGTCTGGGTACGAGACTAGCCGCCCTACATGTAAGCATAGGCGTCCGCTCGATGGGGCAAGGGGGGGCATTTGCCCCCCCCCCCCCCCCCCCCCCCCCCCCCCCCTGCGTACCCCAGCTTATTAATATTCATGATTACTCAAATATTATAACTACAGCTCGTGGTGATAACCGCAGCTTTGTGCACGTGTTTATACGGTTCAGAGAGAATGGATAGATTCGTGAAAAAGGTCAAACTCACCAGTGATGCACCATCCACAACAGCAGTATGCAACTCCCCGTCAGATGCTACATTACAAAGCAGCGCTAGGCAGGTAGCCGACTATGAAGGATCACCCCTTGTCATAGTCCTAGACTCTGACTGCGAAGTAAACGAAGCAGCCATATGCATACAATCATCTGCTATGCCCACCATTCAGTCACAAGCCGATTTTGAACCTGGCGATTCTTTTTCGCAATCGCACACAGCCAGTACAGCGTCGGCTGTAACCACAACCGAAGTCGATCGTGACATCAACCAATTTGATATTGGTCTCTACGTTAACCGCACGAATTTCCCCGATCATAGACGGTACGAGTTGCTAACGAGCTGCTGGATTCCCCCAGAAAACTATGAATTTAAAGAGGATGCATCGGGATCTCGTTCATTTCGACAACTGTGGCTTAAAGACTACTCTCCTTGGTTGGCTTATTCTCGTCACCTAAAAGGAGCTTTCTGCAAGTTCTGTGTTCTTTTTCCTCAGAAAGTTTCAAGAGGTTTTAAAGGCGGCTTCATTGCTACACCTTTTACGCGTTATAAAGACTTTCATTCCTATGCCAAAGAACACATGAAATCAAGCTGGCATCAAGGCTCTCATGGTGATGCAACAAATTTCCTTAGCATATGTGAGCGAAAGCAGCTTTCTGTTGTTCAAAAACTGAGTGATGTTCACTTGAAAACTATTGAGGACAATAGGAAGAAGCTTTATCCAATTGTATCCTCAATCGTGTTTTGCGGGACCCATGATCTTTCTTTACGTGGACATTCTAGTTCTTGTGGGAACTTTCAAGATTTGCTTCATTTTCGTATTGAATCTGGTGATGAAATCCTAAAACATCATATGGAGACAGCTTCACATGCTGCACGATATACATCTGTGAGGACCCAAAATGAAATAGTGGAGATTTGTGGAAGGCTACTGCAACGTGATGTAGTTCAAGCAGCCAATAGTTCTGCAGCATTCTCAATATTGGCTGATGAAACAGCAGACATATCAGGCAAAGAACAATTGTCATTGGCTGTTAGGTACATGGAAACCAATTCAGCAACTCCACGTATCCATGAGGAGTTTTTAGGTTATGCTCATTTACATCAGGTGACTGCAGAAGCAATTGCATGTGCAATTTTGGATAGTTGCTTGGAAATTGGCCTTGATATGTCTAAACTGGTTGGGCAGGGCTATGATGGGTGTTCTGCTATGGCAGGAATACAGGGAGGAGTCCAAGCTATTATCAAACAAAAATTTCCAAAGGCATTTTTTGTTCACTGCTCTTCACACAGGCTGAATCTGGTTTTTAATGATTTAAACAGCCTTAGTGTTGTGCGAAATTCTGTTGGCACAATAAAGTCTGTGATCAAATTCTTTCGCGACAGCACTATACGGCGCCATTTAATACCCAATATACCAATGCTGTGTGAAACTAGATGGACTGCTAAATACACAAGCATACGAGTATTCTTTGAGAACTTTACCACAATTGTTAAAACTCTTCAAGAATTGAGTGAGTCAGCTAGTGCTAGTGTAAAGTGTCGACAAGAAGCACATCAGTTGTTCTGTGCAGTAACTGCATCATCTTGCATAATATGCATAGTCATCATTGCAAAGTATGCATCAATGCTGGAGCCAACAGCACATTTCTTGCAATCAGTTCAACTTGATCTGTTGAAAATACAGGGTCACATTCATGAAATGGTAACCATTATGTCCAAACATAGGGAGGAGTGTGATGGTTTCTTTAGAGATATATTTTGCAAAGCAAAGGAATTAGCCAATGACCTAGGTATTGAAATTCACATGCCCAGGTTGGCTTCAAGGCAAATCCATCGTTCTAATCCACCGTCCGATTCGGTTGAAGAATACTACCGAAGATCAGTGTACGTACCTTACCTGGATTCCATCATTTCATCTTTACAGCTCAGATTCTCATCTGAAAATGGTCCCTGCTTTAGCATCTTTACCCACCTGAAATGGCAAAACTTACTTTAGATGATTTCAAAAGAATTGTGCAACATATCCATTCTATATACGGATATGATAATTTCATTGAGAAAGCAAATACATGGTACCAGGTGTGGAGTAGCAGGGAATTCCAAGTGAACCAGTTGGGTTTCATTGACATGTTCAACGAGGCCATACTATTTCCTGCAGTGCGCAAAGCTATTTGTACAGCAATGGCCCTTCCTGTGTCAACGTGCACTGTTGAAAGATCATTTAGCACTTTAAGAAGGGTCAAAACGTGGCTACGTTCTACCATGACTGAAGACCGGCTTAATGGACTTTGCATGATCAGTGTTCACAGGGAGAAGATTAGCACTTCCAAACAACAATTTATTGAAAGAGTGGTTACAGAATTTGGACTTGAACCAAGGCGCCTACAGTTTCTATTTCAAGAATAGTATGCTAATTAACGTTTTGCTGTCTTTGAATCGTGCATCTATTTTCGTGACTTTTCGCGCATAAATACATTTGTACACATAAAGCTTTCTGCGCTTCGAATTCGTGCGGGAGGGGCACTCCCCCTCCCGCACCCCCCCCCCCTTCCCCCGGGTTTGGTTCTTGTCTTCATTGCCCCCCCCCTGAAAATAAATGAGCGGACGCCTATGAATGTAAGTTATATTTCGTTCGGGGGAGGGGGGGGGGGGTGTGTTGTAGTCTCGTTCCTAGACCAATATGACGCAATGTTTATCGCATAATGTATAAACACGCTCCTATACGAGCGTATTTTTGCGATAAACATTGCGTCATATTGGTCTGGGAACGAGACTAGGGGGGGGGGGGGGGGGGGGGGTCGGTGGAGGGCTTACTCTGGAGAAATATCCGCCTCCAATTCCCGCCGTGGCTTCTTTGTTGCCGGGAGTCCGTCGTTGTTCGACATTCTCGCCTATCACGTACTACACAGCCAAATTGCGTTTCCTGGATCAAACCTGTATACATAGCAGAAGGTATATGTCACCGTATATGGCTCAAAATGTTGACACAGTCTGGTCCATACTATGTGGAGCAGTCCTCTGGTGAGACTTCATACGCTAATCAATATGAGATTGAAGACTATGATGGCGTATTTGGAACAGACTGATAACATACTGTACCAGAAATGCGGTTTCCCATATAAGGACTTGTTGATAGCTGTTACTGACAATTGTATTCATGTACTTATTTTTGTGCCCAGCATCATCGCCATTATTAGAAACGATTATTAAAGTGTACAATAGACATTATAGCAATACATTGTGTTGTTCCAGACATGCTTAAATATAAGTGTGTCCTCCTGAACAATGTCACGCTCAACATTCCTGATTGATGCCCCAGTCTCCTTGAATAGGCAAGTACCACTGCACTGATGAACAAAAGACACAGGTCGTTGTATATTGTTGCCAGCAGCAGTACAGAAGATAGTGGTAGATAGGTCCAGGAGTGGGCAGTCATATTCATTCACCAGAGGCTGCATGTCCGTCAGGTAACTTAGCCTTGCACCAGGCAATCACACTGCCATCGCTAAGTTTAAACGTGGTCAGCAAGATTCCATACTTCATCTAAAGAAAGAACATACTCCACATATATGTAATAATGGGACTTACATTGCACTGTGAAATGACAGTCAGGGGCGGATTTAGGGGGGGGGGGGGGGGGGGGGGTCCAGGGGGTCCGGACCCCCCCTTTCCTATATGAAGAATGACGTAATGCATACTGTAATCTATGCAGCGTTCTGCATGTTACCATAGATAGTGATGTTACCGTCCTTGGACTTGCAAGATTGCACATCGTTCTAGCCACGCGGGGTCTATATCGATCTAATTTAATCCTGTATTAACGAAATATTGATTGAATGGTGCGTGTGAGCAGGAATTGAGGTAAGCGATCAAACGACGTGCTTCGGTCACAAATGGACCTTTTCGTTTAAGGCCCTGGAATGTTTGCGCGTCAAAGTGACGTCATAATTAGAAGTGACGTTACATCCGGAGTACATCCACCGAATGCGTTTTTCAATTTCTTACAGTGGTAGCTTGTCACGAATACACTATCGTAATTTTTTTAATGTGAGAAGAAGAGCAGTATTGCTTCCTGGAATATACCATCCTATCCATTTGCCTGCGTAGGTGTGAAAGTGCGCACTTTTAGAATGCCATGGAATGGCTCATTTAGTGATGCTCCGGGTATATCGTCTTGTGTTATTTCAACCGAAGTACTGGGTTTTTCGCTAATGCATTCAACTAGACGCCATCCTTCAGAAACTTTGAACGAGAATGCGAAGCATAATCACTGCATGTACCTGGAGAGGTCCTCCATACTGCATTCATCATTCTTACCTCAAATTTCAAAGAGTTTGAAGCCAACTAAGCCAACACACGCGAGAACACACGCACATCTTAGCCAAACGCGCGAAGAATGTACTCCGGATGTGACGTCACGTGTAATCAACACTAATTGCATTCCTTGCGCCCTTAAACGAAAAGGTCTATTCACAAAAGCTTTGCGTCACGAATTTAATTATTGAGCAGTAGGAACTATAGCATTGTGAAGTAAGAACAGTTTTCTCGTCGCTATCCATGCAGGCTCTAGTATAATCCGATATCGCGTGACGTATACATGTATGTATTGGATGTCACTGTGAATTTCATGCTAAATAAAGACAAAAGCAAAAAAGCGGCTGGGAGCTATCTGCGCTCCCCCAGACCCCTTTGCTGTCACGGGAGGGGGCACGCCCCCTCCCCCTGTTGTGAATATATTTTTCAGACCCCCCCTTTCCCAAAATCCTGGATCCGCCCCTGATTCAACATACTCTCCAGAACTGACCAGAACAGTATTCTGGGACACAACTGACAGATGCTCCAGCACTTTATCAGTAAGCGCAAACATGCCCAGTACAATATCATACTGCATGCCACACTGTAGCAAGTGACCAAGGGTGGTGGCATGCTTTCCCGCAGATATAAGTTGTAGTGTTGATATGGTACGTGATGTCCGCATTGACTGAGGAGCAAATACACACTGATCCTTAATACAAGCATGCACACCCGCACACATGCCCAAACATACATGCCCACACACATTCAAGCACATACACACATGCCCACACACAAACACACACACACCACACACACACACCACACACACACACACACACACACACACACACACACACATACACACACACACACACACACACAGAAACACACAAACCTTTCTTGCTACTCCAGGTTGATAAATGGCCTTGTGTCCAAGCAGCTCTCGCATGGAGATACCGCGTACCATGTGTTGTAGTAATGGAGTGAAATATAGTTCTTTTAGAGCACCTCCACACCTAAACATGATCACCAGATGTTCAAAGATTATAAAAAGCAGGATAGATAGCCTACCTTTCACTAGCATTTCCACCATGACATATGTGACGTAAGTGTTGCAACCGTTTAGCTATATCACGGCTAGGGGCCAGTCGGTTCTCGAATACATTGTACATCCTTACATTAGAGTTGGACTCAATCCTTTTGAAGGACAACATGATGCTAGAATTATAAACAAACCTGAAACTAATTATTTACCTTTCAGCTGAGAAAGATGAACATGGCCCAAATTTGACCATGCTTTCAACAAGATGGAGTATGAGGTGTGTCTTCTGCTTATCGAGCAAAGAAGGCATGTGTTGTTGACAGCGCTCACAAAAGCTTGGCCACACTTTTCCATTCATTCAACAACACTGGTTTGAAGAAGTCGCAATATGTGATTCTGAACTCCTAAAGAAACATAGAATTGTCTCACACATTATATGTTGATGGCAATGCTGATCTTGGAAAATGCAAGAAGTACTTCCTTTTGCCCATCACTGAGGTATGGACCTAAACTGAATAGTGCCATCTGTGTCCATCCTTTGAAGTCACGTCCTACAAATGACTGATAGTAGTAACAGACACTGCCATGTAGCTTGGTACTAAAACCAGACCTGTTGAAAGCCCTCACCCGGGCCTGGATTTCCCTCTTCTGGTGTGGTGACATCTTTGGCATTACATCTTTCAGGATGTGCTTACAAGAACCAAGTAATAAGGTGTGCAAAACCTCAACAAGTATGCTCGCTCCTATGAGAAGGATGTGAAAAGCTTTAAAACTGTTGTTTAGTACTCACAGGTAGAGGTCAGCAGGTATGTATAGCAGAGGGTTGTAATCCTCCCGCAATCCAAAGGATTTCCTCATCCCGACCCTATCGGCTTCTGTAAGCAGGGCATTGATTTGAGCAATCTGCTGCAATGCCATATCCTGCAGCTTTAAAAAAATGTTACACATCATGCATTAAGCTAAACATAAGACACAAGACACACAGACACACACACACACACACACACACACAACAGTCCTTTAAGTTGTTTTGTTCTAAGGAAAATAACAAATAGCTCAATAGACTCGCCCTCAACGCTTTAGTTTCCATATTCCATGCATGGTCTCCTCAGTAAGCTATTCCGACCAGTACATCACCTAGCATCGCATAGAATTCTAGTTACAGTTGATAGTTGGATGAGCGGATAGTTGGATGAGTTCTTGTATCTTTCGAATGTATCAATACTGTAACAATACCGTTTATTCATCAATATTGTACCAAGCTGTTATTGCTCAACCCTGTACCAGTATTGATAACCTTGTATCAGTAGGGGATGTAAATAACTTCTGCTTAGGGATGTAGGCAATATACAGTACCTGTTGTAGCAATACATTTTGTTACTAAAGTCATGCATAAAGTGCAGCATTGTTTGAGACATCTGCTCTCTTTCAATCTGTACAGGTGTTGGCCCCTCTTCAAAGTGGCATGTTGCTGAGCATTGGTGTACAAAGGAAACTGCTCTTCTGATGTTCGTTGCTGCAGTAGCTATGACTTTGTTTGACAGCTCAAACAGGGCACAGTCAGTCATTGAGTACAGCTTCCTCACGGCAGGTTGAAAAGCCTGAATTAAACAGAATGCAGTTCCTCTGTATTTTGGTTTGCAGGCTACAAGCAAAACTCCAAACTTGACATTCTGCATGGGTCATTAAGTTTGTATCATAACAGCACTAACAACTGTCATATGTTTTACCTGACTGATGCTGTATAGTTCTACATATTCACCACAACAGACAATCTGTTTTGTTCAAGACACAGTGCCTCTGTACTCAATGACTTCATCATTCAGTTTATACATGTCAAGGGATAGTTCATAGGATGGAGTGAGGGTAGAGAGATGGCAGGGTTCACTGCCATGAAGTGAAACAATTATTTTCTGCAATTGCATTGCTTGGGAGTTGCGACATACCTATTAAACAAGATACAATCACCACAGTACAAATGCATGACAAAACACTCACAAAACGCAGTGTTCCAGGTCGATAGATTTCACGGTCGTATAGAGCTCCCTAGTGCTGAATTTGTGGAAAGTTAATCATAGTTGATCAGGTGCTTACTTAAGTAAGAATTTGCTTACTTAAGTCAGCAATCTTTAACCCAATACTCCCATAGCCCACGGATCGCGTGTAATGTTTATAAAGTGATTTTAGTATTACAGAGGACTCAAAGTTTCATCGCCTCTTAACCCTGGTTCAAACAGAGCTTGTATACGTATGCTTTGCGTGGGGAAAAAAGTTACACGCTATAATGATGTGATGTTGCACAGCAAAAAAACCTCGCAAATCATATTTATGATTTATCGAGTAATTTTGCTGTGGAAATCACGTACAAGATCAGATGATCTGATAGTAATTTGAAATGAAAAATCACTGACAAATCATTTAAAATCACAGTAGGATTGTATATATGATTTTTACAAAGAATCACTTGAAATTTCAAATGTATAATCAATCAAAGATTTCTGCCCGATTTTTCATGTGATTCGGCTTGTGAAATCACACAATTAATCATATCATAATCATTGCTCTTGATTGTTCAAATGATTTCTCATGCATCCATGAAACATATAAGTAATATCAAAACAAAAATGAATACAATTCATCATCATCTGAACTGACAACAGGTGAAACAGCACCAGCATCAATTCTGACTGTACATCTGAATGCTTTAGCATCCCCAGCATTAAGTTCACCCTTTTGTATCACCTCTTGTACTGCTTTATCACGGGAAACCTGGACAGATGAAGTTGTAGGTTAGTGCATGATTATTCAAATATGTAATGCTTACATACGCAAGACGATTTCGCTTCAATGACATACGTCTTTGCCTTCTTTTTTCTTCATTCAGGTTCATGATAACTGTATTCCTCTGGCTTGCATAGAACGCCTCGATTCTTTTCTTCAAGTCACCTTTAGAAGGCATTGGAAGTATTCTGGATTTTTGATCTTCATCAATACCACTTCAAGGTGTCTCTTTTAACGACTTGTCCAATTGCTCAGCATACTCTTCTAACACTACTTCAAGTATTTTCTGTGAATGGATTATTTCATACTATTGTCACGTGACCATGTTTAAAGTGCTTACCAACGGAACAACCACTTTTGAAGACGTTGCAACACTATTTCCTGTGGGGGGGGGGGGGGGGGGGGGGGGAGGCAAACAGTATGTATTCAAATTGATGAGGGATACAAGTGGGTAAGCAGTACAAAAACCGCTTACCACTAAGTGTTATACATGAATATGTATATGTTTCAAAACACCCGCCACAGTCTCCTCACAATACACAGAAACCGTTTCTTTATCACATTTACAACATGTATAACATTTACCTTCATGTTCTGATTCCACGGCACTCCTTTCTTTCAGTTTCTCATCCATTTTGTCCAACCGATCATTTACACGGTCCATACTCGCTTCAAGGTCCGATATTTTACGGCGAAGAGCTTCTAAATGTTGATCTCGAGTACTCTTTCCAGCCATGATATTGAGCACGTTGCGTAAAAGTAAGGAGGAATATTTTGCTGGAAAATTATCCATACATTTTTGGCGGCAAAACTATGTCGGCGCTTTGTGACTGTCAACAATGTAAAACAAGGAAATTACACTGCTACACAACTATCAGAAGCATCGATTGCTGTTTGGCCTCTTTAAAAAGAAACCT
Source organism: Ephydatia muelleri (assembly GCA_013339895.1). Taxonomy (NCBI): domain Eukaryota; kingdom Metazoa; phylum Porifera; class Demospongiae; order Spongillida; family Spongillidae; genus Ephydatia; species Ephydatia muelleri. The sequence goes on along the minus strand of JABACO010000003.1, from coordinate 12,019,503 downwards.
CAATAGAGGAGTTGCATTGACGTCACGCGCGCCTTGCATTGTTTAGTTACATCATATGTATGCTGCTATTTATGTATACGGCACGCTATAAATATGTACCACGTGAGCGTATGCCGCCGCCTTCTATCGTTCCCGTCCGGTTATTGTTTATCTCGTACCCACGCAGCGCATATTTATAGTAACATACTTAGTGATGTAAGATGCGCGCGACGTCACATACAACTCCTCTATATGACTTGCAATTGGAGCCGGAAGCATCGAACTCTAAAGTTACCGGTGAGTCGGTACAGATAGAACACTGAGTCATAATTACATATGTATGTTTTACAAACTTTGCTACACTCGGGAGTCATCCCAGGCCAAAAGGGAATACAAACACTTTTCTTAAGCCGTTAGTAGATGATTTGATAATTTTGTGGGATGGACTTTCTTTGCATCCTGATTGTAGAAATATAAAAACACCTTTGCTTGGAATTTCTGCTGACATGCCAGCAATGAAAAAAGTCACTCAATTTCTAGGCCACAAAGCTGATTATGGGTGTTCTAGATGTTTGTTTCACGGGGAGCATCAGGAAATATGAGTTATCTGACATCTAGTATCGCTTCTCCAAGAAACAGAGAACAAGTACTTGCACAGTGTATTGAGTATCAACAAGCTAAATCCAAATCAGAAGCTCTTGATATACAAATAGATGGTATTTGTTACAGTGAACTCATCAGACTTCCATACTTTGACATCATAATGTCAATAACTAACCCAATGCACACCATATTAGTGCACAATGAGGCAAAATTGTGCCTTTCAAGTCTACCAAATGCAATGATGTCACAGTTCTATAGCCGCATTCAAAGAGTAAAGGTGCCTTATGATATAGGGTGCATTCCTTCTAATATCAATGGCAAGACTGACCTTACCAGTTTGACTGCTAACCAATGGAAAAAAATTGCATTAATTTATGCATGGCCTTGTTTATCTGGACGTTTGTCAACTAATGCATACAAGAGTCTCTCTGAAATTGTTGAATTAATTGCCAAGCCAATATATAATATTGAAGACATCCCTACTTTATACAGAAAATTGAATGATCATCACAAAATGTATGCTTCTGTGTATGGAAAATGGGAAGTGTCAGTAAATTACCATTTTGCATTGCATATCCCGGATCTTTTAATTATGGGCCTCCAAAAGTATACAGGTGCTGTGCATATGAAAGAATGAATGGGATACTTTCCGAGGTTCCGAATAACAGTAAAAATGTTGAGCTACAGATAATAAACAGAATCATACAGCAGTTCTCAATTGATACCACGGCTGTTTCTCAAGATCCCTCATTTGATGAAAAATCATTTCCAAGAGCCCTAAAACAACTTGTCTCACCCACTGTGATGTGCCATTCACACTACAGTGTCATGGATCATTTTAATGCTCATCATGCACTTGTTGAACCAACTGAAGCAGTGTTTGAATACTAGTACTATAGAAGAATTGACACTGGAGAAGGCATCAGTGATGGCTGGCCAATTCAACTGAAGCATCCTAGCAAGTGTAATGTGAAAGTAACAGATGATCTGTATGATGAATACAGCTCTTTTGTACTGCAACATTTGATGACGTGGTATATGTGAGCCATCGAAGGTGTTATGTTAATGGAACGACCTATTCATCAGACTATAAAAGTACAGACAGAGCATCTGTGGTGAAATCAATGTTTGTATTAAGTGGTACAGATGAGATACATCCATATTTTGGGATCATCAGATTCTTTTTCAGAATAATAATCAAGCATAAAGACAGTGCCAAACAAGATTAACCACCACATATGTGTCTTAAAACTTGGGCATATGTTACCTGGATGACTTTCAAAACACCTGAAAAGCACCTGAAAAGGATCCACATTCTGGTCTTTATATGGTAAACAAATCATTTTACCAACGCGACAGAATTATAAGCCCTCAACGCTTTATGAATCGCTGCATACTTATTCCTAGTGACAAAGGCACAACATACATGTACACTGTGGCTGAACTGCCACACTAACTTTTCATAACACTCAACAATGTGAACTGTAATTGTATGTGCATTTTTGTCTGTAATTTTTGCTTTGAAAACCAACATTTCAATGCAAGGAACACATTGAGTGAATTTTGTATCTCACAGTGTTAGAAACTAAAATTAATTGCAACATTTGTCAAAAGAATTAGATTCTAAAACATATCCTAATTAAATCGAGTTGGGGCCCCACCTGGGTCTGTTCATCAATTATCCCAAGTGTGAAGTGTTTAGTAGGAATGGTTGCTCTCTTTTTCCAGCCTCTGTTAAGTCCTCATTCCTACCCAACCTGGAGATCCTTGGGGCTCCTATAGGTGACCTTGTGCATTGTTCTCGCTTCTTTGCTGAGAAACACAATCTTTTCAAGGTACTGCTGAGAGCCATCTCAGATGTGGCTGCAGTTGATCTCCATGTTGCCATCTCTCTCCTCCGCATGTGTGGAGGCTACTGCAAGTTAGTACACCTTGCTAGAACCACCCCCACCATCCTCTGTGAAGATTCCTTGAAGTTCTTTGACGAAGAAGTGAGACTTTGCTTCTCTTCTTGTGTAGCAATAGATGTGCGAGACCCACAATGGCAGCAAGCTCAACTTAGTCCTAAGCGGGGTGGGCTCGGCCTGCGTTCTCTGTCTCTTCACTCGTGTGCAGCCTTCATCTCTTCTCTGGCATCTTTAGAAATGGGGAACCCTGACAACATTCATTTACAACAGGCCATTCTTCGTTTCAATGCCCGAGTCTCTCCACAGGACTCCATCACCATGGAATCAGTGCTCAATTCTCCTCCTCAGCAGAAGTCACTGTCCCAGATGCTGGATTCTTTTGCATTCCATTCTCTGCTGTCTTCAGCTTCCCCGGTGAACAAGGCTCGCATGCTCTCAGTTTCTTCTCCCCATGCCAGTTCTTGGATTACTGCTATCCCTTCTACGAGGTTGAAAATGCACCTTGAATCAGCAGAGTTCCAAATGGCCATTAGGTGGTGGCTCGGTCTCAAAACTTCAGACGCCTCTCCCTGCCCCTTCTGCCCTGTTCTGGTTCTTGATCCTCTGGGTCACCACGCGACTTCTTGCAGGCATGGGAGAGATGTGGTGACCAGACACAACCACCTTCGTGACATCGTTGCTGACTAAGCCCACCTCTCAGTAAGAGTGGAAGCTGGGTATGGGCTCTCTAGTGACCACTCTAACACTCGCCCAGCGGATGTCCTGGTTCAGGGTTGGGACAGAGGATCTCCTGCTGCCCTGGACATCACTGTAACATCTCCCCTCACCCCTGCCACCTTGAGAGACGCCAGTTCCACTGCTGGGGCAGCAGCCTATGCTGCAGAATGCAGGAAACACACTGCAAATGATGCTAAGTGCCAGGAGCTGGGCTGGGCCTGCATCCCCCTAGCAGTGGAGACCTTTGGTAACTGGGGCATGGAAGCTCAGGGTGTCTTTTCCCGCCTCGCTTCTGCACTCGGGATGCACCAAGGAACTTCAAAGTCTTGGGCCCTCCACACCATCTACAGCCGCCTTAATATGTCCCTGGTGCGTTCAGTGGCTAGATCCATTCTAGGTAGAAGCTATGTAGTTTAGAACATCTATAGGTGTTTTTTGTGGACAATATTAATAATAATTCTGTATGAGCATTTATTCCATTCGTGTATTGTCTTGTTTCGTGTATTTCATGTATCTCAAAAAAATAAATAATAATAATAAATAAATAAATAAATAAATAAAAATTAAAAATCTCATGTTGAAAAAATCATATGTGAAACTAACATTACCACTGTAAAATCACACAAAGATCAACATTTGATTTGCTGCTAATATGAAACACAGAACCATTTGGAAAATCACCCGAATATCATTCTCAGATTTTTCAAAGGATTTAGGATCATTGACATATCACAACGTGATTTGTAATTATATCAGAAATCAGCATTTGATTTGTAAGGTTGAAAAATCACACGTGAAATCAACAGTTACCATTGTAAAATCAAACCAAAATCAAAATGTGATTTGCGCACTTCTTTTGCTGTGGTCGGTAAGTACTACAAAATGCGTTTATTTTACGCGGTACACCTACAAACTCCAATGCATATTGAAGCCAAGAAAACGAGTACAGTGTTCTTTGGCCCGCATTGTCCTGATCAAGAATAGCGAATAACTGCACTGATCATGGCGTCGGGGATAAAGGGCGGATGTACTGTATACGCCTTAGCGCAAAGGGTAATGGGGAGTAAGCGATCAAAACAGCGCTACGGATCGGCTTGGAAGACAAAAGAACTCTGCGTCACTGTCACTGCAATGATCGGAACAGGTCGTAGCCGAAAGTGGGAGTGTCATTTTGAACAACTGTCTATGCCATGTGTATTGTCAGCATGCTCACTCATAATCAGTGGCCTGGATAACGATACCTTACCTCCTCAGCAACCAACAGCAGCAAGTGTAAATGAACAACTAATGACAGGCGATATTGATGTTGAATTGGATGATGCTTGTAGTGCAGAAGATGGAGGGGTAGATGGCGAAATTGATGACGTAGATGAAGCTTGATTGAGTGTAGATGATGAAAATGGTGATGATGCTGACTTCAACAATGAGATGCAGCAAGAAGAAAGTACTGTGCAAGAAGGCCAAGAATCAAACAAAGATGATCCACTTAACTACAATGGTGTTAAGTGGAGTGTGGTTTCTAATGTATCTGAGGACACACGAGCCATGATACTGTGGAATAATAACACTGAGGAGGAAAAGCGCACAATCCTGGACTATTTCAAACTCATTTCCTATGCAGATCATAGATAACATTGTTGAATGGACATCACAAGCCATGCCTCCAGGTATAAACAGTGCTACAATATTGAAGTTGTTTGGCTACCTCCTTGCATTAACAAGAACTACTTCTCGCAGAAGAACCTGTTCAGTGAATGTGATGGGTTGTTTCCTCCTCGTTTTGGAACTCGGTTTGGGCTTTCTCAGCATCGTACTGATATGCTTTTGCGAGCTCTCAGATTTTACCCATTAACAGTGTAGACATAAATGACAAGTGGAGTTCAGTGCGCAGACTGATAGATGCCTTCAATCTGTATCGTGCAGAGTTGTTCTATCCGTCATGGCAGATATGTGTGGACGAATCGATGAGTGTTTGGAGGGGTAAAGATGGTAACTTTTGTAGTGATGGGTTGCCACATGTCAGCAGATAGACAGAAAGCCTAAAGGTGTAGGTACCGAGTTGAAAGATGCAGCTGATGCAGAGTCAAAGGTTATCATTCAAATAGAAATTCAAGAGGGAAAGGAGGAAATGAATAAGAAGGAATATATGGATGTGTACAAGAAAGCTGGCACTGCACAATTTCTGCTACTAACTAAGCCTTGGCATGGAACTGGAAGAGCAGCATATGCTGATTCTGCCTTTGCCAGTGTGACAACAGCCATTGCCTGTCGTCAGAAAGGCCTCCACTTTGCAGGCTTGGTTAAGACTGCCACAACCAAATTTCCAAAGAAGTTTCTGGATTCCTGGGAATACAAAGAGTTAGGAGATTCTGTTACTCTTGTGGCACAACATGATAGCTATCCTTTGATTGCTCATGAATGAAGGGACAAGGTAAGAAAGAACTTCATCTCTACCAGATCAGTCACACTAGATGGCCGGCCTTCCAACAAACGAAGATGGCGTGAAATGTTGGATGCAGATGGCAATGAAGTGGGGCTCACAGAGGCATACGTGAAACATATGAAGCGATCCAAGTTGGTGGAGGAATATTTTGATTCTGCCTCAGTCATAGACATCAACAACCATGTGAGGCATGGTGGGTTATCACTTGAGACAGCTTGGAAGACACAGAATTGGTCCAGTAGGACCATACTGGGCATAATTGAAACAGGTGCTTACCTGATGTGGAAACACTTCCAACCTGATGGTAGGAACTGGGACCACGCATCCTTCAACGAAGAACTTGCTATGCAACTTCTTTCAATCCTAGAAGATGAAACAAGCCCAAATGTGTCTCTAGATTCAAGTATAGATGTAGATACATTCAAAGGGCATGAAATACATTCAATGTGCGAGTTAGAACAATACAAAGGACAGACTAGTTCTGGAAAATCAAGAGTACCTCTTAGACGATGCAGAATGTGTGGTGGAGGTTGCAAGTACTATTGCAAGGGCTGTTCCAGTCCAGATAACAACATACTAGTGCCACTCTGTGGTTTAAAAAGCAAAAACGGATCCACTTGTATAATGATGCACATTCAGTGTGACATGTTTAAGCAAAAACGGATCTGCTTGTATGATTCTGTTGTGATATGTTTACTTCATTATGTACTGCTGTACCAGTCTGATGTTGTTGACCGTGTGGTATTATCCAAACATTGCATTGCAACGTACGACTGTAGGTCTGGGTACGATAAAAATGGCTGCGTGACTTTATGTGCGTACAGTATTTTGGTTTTTCTAGCAGCCTTTTGAAGCTAGCGTTACCTAACTGTAGACAGAGTCTTTCATCAATAACTTGAATGTTTATACGGAGGCCTTGGTAGCAGAACGAGTGATAACTCTCGTACTGCTTTTTATACGTAGCTTTAGTGCTAGTTGTTGTTTCCATCTTTGCTAAGGCTGGAGGTTATACGGTGAAATCAAATTACGTGTATAGTTGTGTTGCTGTATGGAAAACGATGCTGTGGCTTGCGTTGAACCCCTGGAAAATACTTTTATAATGATGAAACAATTGACTTTAGTGCGCTTACTCAAGTAAGCGTTACGCAAAACTTAAGTTTGTACTGCTCAATCTATGATTAAACAGAGTAGAATTACCACTGGAAAATGTATTTTGAAACATGTATGACAACACTTACTCTCCATTTTTGCCATGTGTAATATTTCTCATATACTGCAAAGTTAATTGCAATGTCCCGACTTCCCATAAACATTCTGTCCTCTTACAGAAGCATTGAACGACTCACATCTATATGGTTAAAGGTACTAGTCATGTTTGTAAGCAATGCAAGATCATTTTACCTTTCTGCACAGAATGCTGATGTACATGTAGGTCCAAACACGGAATGATATGGAGAAATAGATGTACTTTCTGCTTTTGTAACATTTCTGGCATTGATTTTAACAGCTTGAACAAACATGTCGCAAATGCTGTTCTATTCTGCAGCCCGAGATGGTGAAAAATAGGTCATTTCAAAAACCTACATACACAAAACATGAGCCAGTTATTTAAAAATGCCATGAACCTTGTATGGTCTAAATGCCTTGGTAATACAGAAATACCAATTTCTCTTCTTCAGTCAAGTAGGGTGGTAAAATGAACATGGCCATTTGAGACCACGCTTTAACATCTCGTCCACAAAAGGACTGGAAATATCTGCAAACATTTCCGTACATTTTGACCTGTAACCCAGAGTTGTTAAAAGCTCGTATCCTTGTGAGAATTTCTTCTTTCTGCTTTGCAGATAATTTAGATATTATTTTCAAGATATACTTGCATGGGCCAAGTAGTATTGTGCATGTGCAGAACTTCAATTGGTAAGAGATCTAAAATAATAATAAAAATCTAACTTAATATATGTACCACTGCTCTAGTGATTGCACCTCTTATATTGATTATCTGTGACAACCCACGTGCATCAGAGCTGTTAGGCCATCTTGGGAGCACAGCACTGAAGTGTTGCCGCATATGCATGGTAACTTAATTATAGGTAAGAACTAGGAAGGTGATGTGATTTTTTTTGCACAGGCTGATAAGAAGGATTCCCCAAACATCATCTGTGAACAACGGAACTTAATGCAAGCTCAAATGCAGACTCTGCACATTTAACTTGAAGTAAGTGACTATGCAAAAAGTGAGGTGCGAAAGAGATTTGGACTGCGTGAAATCACCAACAACCCATGGTTCCATTTCCTTGGAGACATTTTCTTGTAAGTGATAAGCGCATGCAGTCAAACTAATACCTTCGTACAATATATGAGAAAGTGTCTAGAAAAGTATCCCTTCTGTGTAGTTTTTCAATTTTGATTTTCTTGATTTTCAAAGAGGTTGATCCATAAAGTTAAAAGGCACTGAATTTACTATTAGGCATACGTTTCAATGCGAGTGTTACTTATCTCTTGCCTTCTCCTGAAATTATTTTAAGGGTAATTGGACACTCAGATATACATAATTGCAAGCGCTAGCATCATACACCTCAATACCAGTTGTTTCTAACACATTCAGCTCAGAAACAATTTGCTCACTCATCTCTAAAGGTGTCACTTTGTCTGAACAACACACAAAATGAATATTTATACTTTGTTATTCTCGTGGCGAGGAAGGCCTGCTAGCAAAAGGTACCAACAATCAAATTTGTGCCACGATTGCCACTTTTATCGTCACAAAATTAAATAAGTAGTACCATAATCACAGGTCGGCGACTAGCCTTTTCTTAAGTGGATGAGGTGCGAGATACTTGTCAATGCCCTGCAAGTATATGAATAATAAAGTAACTATAAGCTATGCCCAAAGAACAGCCTTTCAAATTTACTTCCATCCCATTTTAGAAGAGATGATGAAGGCTGAGCAATGTGGGATACGTGAGTCAAACGGATGGTGTGTTTGTTTAGAATGATGCCACAATCTTCTGGAAAGTATAAATCTTCACGGTATGAAGTTACATGTACGTTCTATTTCAACATGCAACTCATTTGAAGAACCCTGGATAAATACCTAGCCTATCCACTGTGGGAGCATTCAAAGTACTTGGAGTTGATATGCCATAGAGGGTTAGTTAATCACTGCTTCAATTTCATCAGCATATAAAGTGGATCTTCTTAGTATTTGTCCACAAATGGAAATCCATATTACAGCCTCTTCATTGACATCCATCATACGCAACTGCTGACAAAACACTGAGATATCAAGCTGCATGGCTCATTTTTCTTTTCGTACAGAGGGTGATTACACGTATGTTAATGTGCCATTCATTATTGTTTTTTTAAATACGCATTTGGTGCAACACAGTGAAATTTATCGTGGAAATGAAAATCCCAGGTTTGCTACACCGATGGTGTCACTACCTCATGGAGAGTAGTACGCGATTGGGTTTATTTTCACCACAATGACATTGGTATGATAAAAGGAGTCATTCTGTCATTTTTCAAGCAGGTACACTTGTTACGCGTACTGTAACACATTTACAATACGTGTGAGTCAAACTATCATCTCCAGCCACCCCCACCTGCTTTTCTTTCTTGGTATACGGCATACCTTGTAATGTCTTGACACATTGCCGCCGCTTATTTCCTTTCTCCCTGGCATAGTAATTGTGAACACGTGTGACGTGAGGCAAAGTTATTAATTTACATTTTGCCGTCGTTACCGGTACTAGAGATAGTATAGTAATATAGTCGGGTCTGGAGACGCTGTTATCAGAGATAATTATCTCTGCCCTAAAATGCCCATGATCATGTACATGCTCAAATATGAATATAAGTATGTCTGTGCCATTACTGACACCTCTGCCAAATCTGAATTCTTCAGCCATTAAAGAACAATTTATTCCTTTTATTTTAGACTAGCTGTCATTTACACAAGCAACCATTGTTCACACATATGCATGACAGTATCCTGAGAACAGGAACAAATTATACACATGCACATACACAATACCCCGTGTGGGTCCAAAAATGGAAATGGCACATGAATGTTACCAAAGGTGCTATTCTTCTTTAACTTTCAAAATGTGTAGCATAGCAAATGTTACATGTATATGTGTTTCAAAATATTTACATCCTGCAAATAACGCACTTTCAAAAATGCAGGTTTTGGCTTGATGAGCATGCTATATAAAGTGCTACTCTTCACGATGCAAATGATGTGCTCATGTATCCATGTCAACCTCACTCCTTCACAAGGCATATAAATCATATGCACACAAAACAAATAATCCAAATAGCTTTAATATAATGTACATGTAGAATACTTCAAAACAATGCTAGCTCCATAGTTAGCAATATACAGGCTATCGTTTGCCGAATCCAGTGCTAGGCCTAATGGGTTGTATAGGGGACCTCCCACAGTGTGGACTTTGTTTCCTTGAGGATCAAAAATGGAGATGCAATTGCCTTCATATTCAGTGACAAAGCTGTAACCACAAGTATCAATAGCAATTCCTCTGGGGTCTTTTAGATCTCCATACTTCCTGACGTAGACACCTTCCTTGGTGAAGACCTTGATGGTATTTGATCCAGAGGCTGCAACATGAATATTCCCCAGAGGGTCAAATGCAAGACCATATGGTGATTTGAAACTGTGGTCACCAGTGACGTTACCATCTATGGTGAATAACTGATCACCTTTATGGCTGAATACATTAATGTTGTTGCCTGAGCAATCAGATACAAAAATTCTATAGTACTCATCTATAAGTAATCCAGTGGCTTCATTGGCTGAAAACTCATTGATGGAAATCCCCTTCATTTTCAGCGTGCGAATACCATTATTGTATTTGTTAGCAACATACAAGTGCTTTTCTTTGATGCACAAGCTGACAAAGTGACTATCATCTCTTTCATCTCTTTTATTATGAACTGGGATTAATCTATCCCACAGATAATCATCATGATCCTTATCCTCATATAGCAGACCATTCTTGAGCCGATGAGTACCTACATCTTTCTGTGGATTACCGTTTTTATCAAACACATAAATGCAGCCTGTAGCAGTTGCTACATAGAGGTCTCCATTATCATGGATGGCAACACTACATGGACCATTGGGACACTTGATCACTTGTTGGACATTACCTAAGGTGCTGCAGTCATATATATTATCATCATGTACAGCTAGCACATTAAGGTCATGTGGGCTGTTCTGTACATGTTGACCATTCAATGTAATGAGAAGCTGATGGGGACCAGCAGTCTGGGGGATGAGGGTGGTGGTGTAGGTACCATCCCCATGGTCCTCCACCTCTCCATGCACAACTGCTCCAGTATTGGATCTCATCTCAGCCTTCAGCTGCAGACCACCATGTGGGCACACTTCCCCATTTGAGGTCTTGCTCTCTACCTTAACAAGGAAAGCAGTCTTCACCTTGGCTTGTGATGTGGATGTCCATGTGCTTGAAGATGGAGTTAGTGATAAATCTGAAATGCAGCCAAATTTGGACAGCTCTCTGATAAGGCCATCTGTTTGTAGAACAGCAGATATATCATTGTGAGTGTTCAGAACAAGAGAAATGTGTTCCATTCTCTTGAGCATGGCACTCTGTTCAGTTTGTATACATGCTCCTAAGGCTGCTATCTCATCATCAGTATGGGTCAGGAGGATAGAGGAGGTCACTTCAATTTTCTCAACCTTTTCCTTCTCCAGGGTCAGAGCAGTTGTCTTGGAGAGCAAAATAGATTCCAACTCTGACAACAACGTTGCCTTTCTCAGTTCTAATGCTTCATGGAGTGATTTAAAGGCTTGATCGATGACCAGATGCACATCATCTCTCACCTTGTTTCTTGCATCGATAGTTCCAGTCACCCTTGCCACAGCCTCTCTTGCTTTTGCAAGTATCTCTTCAAGTGCACTTCGTCGACTTGTTGGTATCGTGGACAATTCAGCGATGTTGTGATCTGTGGGAGCAGATGGTTCTTCCAAAAGCACACTGTAAAGGAAAACAATACAATTATTCACATCATGTGTTTGAATCTTATAGTTGTTCCATTGTTGTTGATGCATAAACGAACCACATGAGCAATTCCATATTGAACCCGTACAACATTCACCACCCCCCTTTCAGATTTATTTCAAATTCACATTACCTATCGTAACTATGTTGTGTACAATTTCAATTTCAGAATCACTTTGGTTCCTGAATAATAATAAGGCAAAGTTGTGGATGCATATTTCGAGTTGGACAGGAACTCTTTGCAAGGCTGTAGTTCTGTACGCTTACAGTGATGGAAAAGCCGTTTGTATCAGGTTTACATGGAGATTACTACAATGCTTAAGTAGTTAATTAATTTGTACTGATTGAACAGCCTTGTCGGTCAAATCAGAGGTGTCACAATATCTCAAAAAGTGGCATTAAAATTTGTATAATAATAGAGTATGTTATGATACACCTACATACTAAAAATTGTTTTGGCATTTGCATTATATGGGGAGGTACATGTATTTTAGTCTTTAAAAAGTCTTGTTTCTTTGAAGTACCACTTGACCACAAATTTTACACAGTCACACAGATACATGTACATGTAGTGGTGAAGGTACCATTTTGTCTCGAAACAAGTTAAATGTGTGGAACTCTCTACCTGCAAATGTCTTTGAAGCAAGAAACCTTCACACCACACAGGTCTGTCTTGATTTGACTTAACAAAATTTTGTAACGTGTATGCATTCTAACAGGGAATATACAAGTGCATGTACATGCATTCCATTATTTAACTTAATTCTAATTATTTATCACATTCAATTTCAAATTCAATTTCAAATTCACATTCAAATCCATAACTCTACATGGATTGGAGAGTACAATAAACTTATTATATGAGCACTACAGATATTGTTTCTATTAATTTACACCATGTGCTGCATCTGTCTACACAGTGCGCTCTTGAAATGTAGCATCTCATTGCTTGTTGAGTACAAGACAGACAAACTTCCAGCATGTTTCTGCCTAAGGGAGTGACACTTCGTATTGTGAGAGTTTATGTCAATGGAAAAAACATTGTTGACAAGTGAGTACATGTAATAAATTAATATGTATTTGCTCTGCTCAACAGTTTGCAGCATCTGTGCTGCATTGTGTGATGTATACTTCATATATGTGTAGCCAATTCTGTTCCTGTTATTTAACTCAAATGTAACTGTATTCATATTCTAATTTTAAAAATACACTTTGTACCATACAAACAGAAATAGGCACAATGTCATTCTAAATCACATGTTGCTGATACCTCTTTTGCAATGACAAACCTTATAAATGAGTACATCGCCTAAATTTCAATTTTTACCAAGGATGATAATACACTGCGCATAGCTCATGAACTCCACCAATGGTTTGCTTTCAATTTTACCTATGAGATGGTTTGATCAAATATTCATCTACCCCATACTGTTTTACCTTATTATGTGCTATAAAATCATCCACAAGCTTGTTGACAATTTTAGAATAATATTACATGTACATAATTACAACTTATAAAGCGATCCTTCTACATTTTGTATTCTATCAAGGTCACTATCTGATAGTTTATCTGGAGACTGCTATTATCATTAAATTAGTCAAACTTGATTTACTCAAACAGTCATGTATAGATGAATATAAATCAACTTCATCTGAGAAAAGCTTCTTTCTACAAATACAGTTCAACAGAAATGGTTCAATTAGGTGGAAAATTCTATTTAGTCTTCATTGCATTAAGTACACAAATGAATGCTTAATATGGTAGTAGATTTGTGTGATACTTTAGACTAAAAAACATTACCATTCTTCAGTCTTATATTTACAAGATATATGTGAACATGACACATAGTCCTCAGAGTTGCCATAACATAAATTTTAATCGCTCCCCTCTAAAAGATTTCAACTACACATTTTCAGCCCTTCTCAATGAAATCCTAAGTAGTAGTCATATATCTTAGAGGAGACAATGAAAGACTGGTATGGGAGAACTTGAAAACATCGATATATGGAATAAAGATGAAACAGGATGGTAGACAGCACTTTCTGATGAGTCACTGAATGAGAGGAAGAAGAAACGTACTGGTGCATTCATTGCCATTACAGCTGATAAAGATCAGCCTGTTGTCATTTGGGAATTAAAGATGCTAGAATTAGAGAAAGAAGCCACAAGGGACCTCTCTATTACACTAATCAGAAAGCTTGAGTGTCTACATAGGTAATTGTACTAACAGTCCAACTTTGGTGCAATAGAAACAAAACTCTAGTATACGTTGTGAGCTCCCACGACCCAGACATGAAAGACAAAGGAACACAATCTTTTAAATTGGAGCCCTTCGATTGTCAAAACGTTCAAGGTATGTAGGTACATTATCACAGCTTTTCCTGAAGAATTTGTGGACAACTATAGACCCTTCTGCATAAATGTATCGACAGTTGTCAACAGAATAAAGCCGGCTCGAGATGAGATGATTCTCTGACAGTCATCAGAATAACAGTAGCTGTGTCTCAATATTAAGTTGCACAAAAGATCTATTTGTGGATTGAATGATGAGGATAATGAGGCTTCATCTAGTTTTGAGGCACCTGCTTGTTCACCACTTTGATGAAGACACAACTGAAGAGTGTGTGAGTGCTGATGATGGTGTTGATACTAGAACTCTCAACAATTGGATACACAAATGGTAATATGATTATGGCTTGTATGGATATCCTTCCTTGGCAAAGCAAGCTGGAGTGACGATGCAAAGGAGATAGAAGAGGGATTGTTGACCTTACGTTCTCATAGCCTGAATACTTAATATATGAATTAAATGTTGCTGTTCCTCTTGTCCAATAAAATGTTGGTAAATTTGATGTAAAAAAATAAGGCAACAAGGCATTTCTTTGTGTTGTACTCGAATTGTACATGTAAATGTAAATAAAAGATGTATTGCCGCTTCAACAAAGAGCTCTAGTTCCTTATTCAATCACTTCAATCAATGTGGTATTCCTTATTTTATATAAATTATTAGCATTGCTGAGAATGTGGTGTATAGGGAATGACACGTACAGCTAAGTGTATGGAATGCACACAACATGCATAAAACACAACAATCACCATACTGTAATGAACTTGTGAGAATGGCCTTGCATTGGATCTCAATAAGTGCCTATTTTGCCACTCATCGGCCTTCCTCCCTCCCAGCCTGGATCTGCTATTATTACACGCTCATAGCTGGCAATACAGGGGGTGTGAAGCTGTTGGGGAGGCATAAATTAATAATATGAATATTATTAAAATTATGCTTATTCTTGAGAATAAAAGTTGCCATCCTCATCTCATTATGTTGATGCTTTAACATGCAGTAACCTGAGATGTTGTGTCCTATTTCATGCATGTGTGGGCATAAAGCTTCTTTGCATGGTGAAAAAGTAGGATGCCAGATAAAAAGTGCCTTTTTTGTGTCAGTTTCAAGCAAAGCCGAACGCAGCATTGATCTGACCATAGACTACATCTATGGTCAAAGTATTGAAGTGCAACAAGGTGAACTTTTTTGAGTTTAAAGAACTTACGTTTCTGGCAATGCGAATCGCACTTCCGAACTTTGAACCCACCAAGACGCTTTTTTTTTTCATAGAATGCATACAAGTAAGAAAGCTAGTTAGCTTTTGAAGCGTTATTTCTGGTTGTAGTTTTGCATTCTTAACGCTTTTTATTTCTTTTTGTATCAAATATTTTTGTGTACGTTTATCGTCTTGCCACAGTTAGCTATGCCTTTGTCACTTTGCTTCGTCACTTAGCTATGGGTGGGGGGTGTCGGTGGAGAGCTTACCCTGGAGAAATCTCCGCCTCCAATTCCACTTGCCATGGTTTCTGTGTCATTCGAAGTCGCGGCTTCTTTGTTGTCGGGAGTCCGTATTCGTTGTCCGACATTCTTGTCGTACACCAGGGGGCGGATCCAGTAATTTCATTAAAGCGGGGGAGGGTGCGGAGGTCATCTATGACATCACGTACATTTGGTTCTGGGTACGAGACTACCCCTCCCGCCCAGCTAGGGGGTCTGAGAGAGCGCTGTAAGCTCCCCCAGCGGGGTCTGGGGCTCCGCCCCAGCCGCCAACGCTTTTTTATTATATCAAATGAGATTTACGGAAGGCTTAACACCTGCCTCATGAGATCCATTTCTTCACCAGGATTGTGCCCTCATGAATTGTTATGTGTATGTAATTGTGCGTCAGTGTATTTTATATTGCATATCTTTTGAATTGCCATGCAGAAATGTCAATTTGAAAATTAAAATGATAATTATTTTATTAAATCATGTATTAATATGATACATGATAATACATGCATAATACATATATACATTCATACATAAGAAATATAGACATATACAAACACAAACTATTGTTGCTGAACAATGGGTGTTCTGTCTAACATATACACGTATAGTGTGCAACACAACTGATTTGTGGGAACGGGTCTGAGTGGTTAGCCGAATAGCCAGGTGAAAAAAGGTGCAAAGAGCATGTTCACCCCATGCTGGGTGTTGTTAACGAACTTCCTGTGCTCAGCGTCAGCAGCAGCTGAACCTGGCTTCAATAATAATGTTTGGTTTAAGCAGAGCAGTAGCAGAAATATCAAGTGCTGCAGGTTTTCCACTAGCACCCAATTCTCAACCAGAAAAGTAGCTGATCATGTGTTCACTAGGTCTGGTTGTGATCTCCAATCACTTCTAGCCTCAAGTTTTGGATTAAGAACTGCCAGTTTAAAGAAAACATCTCTGAGGCCATTGTAGTGAGCTATCACATCGAGATCAGAGTATGGCTAGCATAAAGAACCCTGTCAGGGCAAAGAGTGCAAAATGTGATACATGCCACCACAGAAATGCCCAGCCACTATTTTAAAACAAACTGCATTGTCTCTGGTGCCAGATATAGACCTAAGGCTGGTGATGGAGTTGCACCTAAGCAGGCACTGGCATGGGTGAGGAATTTGATAGAATGTAAGCTCAATCCACAATACAACTCTCCTGTATTAAATTATGGTTAACAGCATCTTCTATATATAGAGAAAGCACACTTTGTTTCATACAGCAATCTTGTAAGGATGGAAGTGATACTGCTGTTTCAGGGGATACTGACAAGTTGAACAATTCAATAGAGTCAATGGTGTGTTGGCCATCAAGAAGTTCATGACATACGGAACATAGGGACCCCCCAAAAGCAGCTGAGTAAAAGCTCATTGAGAAATGGAAACATAGACTAATCTTATGAAAATGAGCTTGAATTTGTAAATACCCTAAATACTTCTCTATTGCAGAAGTGAACGGCCATTGATGCTGACGACAATTGCCTTGCTCTCCTTTTTCATGCTTGGTTTCGCCACGATGGGGTGCCATTCTCCATGCTCTATTGTTAATAGATAGGCTTGGCCTGCACATGAACGTGGCCAAATGCGAGTTATTGAGCCAAAATGAAACCAGCATGTTTCTATCAGCTATGAAGGTCTCTCATGTACAGCACATTGTCATCCTTGGTGCCTCAATTGGAGACTACCTGTTCTGTGCCAGTTATACTGCCTCCAAGCACACTGGGGCCATGAAACTGATATCAAGGCTGTTTGAAGTGTCGTGCTTTGATCCTCAAGTTGCTCCGATCCTCTTATGAATGTGTGAAGGTTATTGTAAGGGATCTATTTGGCTACAGTAACACCTCCTAGTCTAGCCTTCGACCTTGTTGTATCCTAGCTCACAATCTTAATACGATACAACCAACAACTTGATCAAGACTGAACATGTGTACAACTGAGGCACAGCATACACACAATGGCATATGAATCCATCAACCGGCAAAACCAGATCTATAACTGGAGAAACCTGTTTAGTGGTAATGAATGTTCTAGAGATAACCGCAATGCATAACACTTCTCCCCCCCTTACAAAAAAATAAAAATAACAAAATAACAACACAAAATTTCAAAACCGTTGTGGAGCATTCTTGATACGGCTTGAGCGACGAATCTTGGGAAGTTGTGCAGGAGTATACGGTGGCCCTGGAGGTCGCGCGACCAAACATTGTACGACAAGCGGTTTTTTGATTGAACAAGCGATGGTCCGATTCCGTGTTCGAGCAATGGAGCAGCGGTCCGATTCTGCGATCGATCCCATTCTGCGATCAAACGATCATCCACTTCCGCTACCGCGCTAACTAGCATTGATCTATTTTTGGGATCAAACAACGGTCTATATTTGGGATCGAACAACGGTGATCGAACAGCGGACCGTTTCTCCGACCGACCAGCCAAACGTACTATGGGATATATAGGTGGTACCTTGCATGACGTCACGTAATTTTATACTATTCGATAATACAATAGTACTTGAGGCGAGCAGTATGGTTCACAGAGACGACCCAATAGTCGACCGTAAGTTAGCATATCACTATCAGGTAACGATGCATATACATGCACATGCAGGGCTAATAGTGCGATACTGGAGGCAGCAGAAGACAATCCTGGTAATACTCGGCTAATGCACCACGTGGTTGTTGGGTTAGTGTGTATGCTGGCTACACTGGCGCAGTAGCAGTAAACGAACGGCATCGCTATACCTTCAGGCTAACATGGCTCAAGAAAAGGCTCGCTGCGCTGGGACTTAAACGGCGCAACGTTGTGGAAACACGCCTTACACTTGTACATCAGGCCATTAAGGTCAGTACTTTTTGCCGGGCTATGCAAATACAGAGTGGCGTGACGTCTCCACGTGGGGGGCATAGAATGAACTTCAAACGTCCAACTGCTGCCTCGGATACCGGGCAATGTGGAGATTGCTACAATTGAAGTACCGGTACACCATTAAAAGGTAGCCTCATCTTTGGGTGAGGTACACGTGATCCTCCTTGACATACATCACTCATCTAGATCCACTGTGATGATGCTACTGGCAGTAATGGATCCTATTGCTTCACGACTACGTGACTATCGGAGTATGCACAGATCCAGTTGAGGACGATTGTCGGTGACGCGGGGACCTCTCGTTGCTGGCTGATGCAGACGAATGAGTCTGAGGCGATGATCCTTTGACCCGCGCAGAGCCCGCAAGTGTCTTTTTGAGGGCTGCACGCAATTGGTCGTGGAACACAGTATCATTAACTCCTTTGACATCTTGCATGCAGTGCGGAAACAATTTCAATTTAATTATTATAAAATCATTTTTAGATTACAATTACAATCTCATACTAGTATACATATTTTACACAACTGTTAACATGTTGTTAAATGTCTCCACCCAGCGCGTCATATGTTACAGAGAACCAGGTGTGTTGTTCCTCCTAGCCATTTGCCTCATGATAACGAGAGTGTGAAGGACACAGCATACGATAGTTGCCATGAAAAGTTTCTTTCTTTTTGTCCGGCGGGATGCTCCAGATGAAGTGTTCGATTTGCTGCGCCCAAGAGGACACGAACCACTGCTTAAGACTGACATATCAACACAATAAATTAAGGACCTCCTCAGTTGAGGACGGATTTTGGTTTTACCATGCAAGCACACAAAACACACCAGTTCAAATGATCATACCACACAAACACTGCAATACAGCCACACAAATAACACATAGATGGAGGACACACACACACACACACACACACACACACACACACAGCTGTACAGTCAAAAGGTGTGACCACAAAAGACAATCAAACACCTAGGTGGGGGAAGGGTGAGTTGTTTTAGCACTTGATAGGAATATCTAGGTTGACACAAGCAGCCAGCATACAAAACACACCAGTTCAAATGCTCATACCACACAAACACTGCAATACAGCCACACAAATACAATCAACAACACACAGATGCGAGGACACACACACAACACACACACACACATAGCTGTACAGTCAAACGGTGTGACCACAAAGGACAATCAAACACCTAGGTGGGGGAAGGGTTAGTTGTTTTAGCACTGCACAAAGCAGCACACACACAGCACATATACACACACAGCACATATCACCCAAAAACACAGCACATATTGTAGTATCTTATTGTATATGTATATGCATATCTGTACGCGCATGCGCATTGCCTTTGCATTATGCTCTTTTGTAATAGTCATGGCGTCTTTGTGAGAGCTCTCTTAGAACATAACAGTGGCGACGAGGGTGTACAGAATGGAACTTTCACGTGGCGTAGAACCGTTTGACCCAACGTTAGAGCAGATTGATGACTATAAAGAGCGATTCGACTATTTTTGCATTGCCCATGGCATAACTGAAGGAAAACAAAAGGCGCTATTCCTCACAAGGATTGGGCAGACGATGTATCTGAAGCTAAAGACCTGGGTGAGCCCAAAGAAACTTTCCGAACTCTCCCTTGACGAGATAGTGGCTCAACTTAAAAGTCAAACCAGTGCTGCAATAGTTGAGATAGCAGAGCGATATCGTTTTTTTAAGCGCCTCCAAAGAGACGACGAAGGTGTTGTAGAATATATGTCTCAGCTACGCAGCTTGGCGAAGACCTGCAAGTTTGAGGCGTATTTGGATACGGCGTTGAGAGATCAATTTGTCTGTGGTCTAAAGGACCAGCGCATACAACAGGAGCTGCTGTGCATAAGTGATTTGACGCTAGCAAAAGCCTTGGATAAAAGTCGTTCAATGGAAGTTGTCCATAAGGAGACACAGAGTATACGGGAAATAGGGAATCCTACAGCAGAAAGTAAACTTGACGATGCAGCTGCCCATAGAGTGTTCGCCTCCAAGAAAAAGGACAGTTGTTACAGATGTGGGGGAACGGGCCACTCAGCATCTACATGCTTTCATAAGGATAAAACCTGCAATTCCTGTGGAAAACTGGGTCACCTATCCAGAGTATGTAGAAGCAAGTTGTCAGCAGGACGTCACAAGGGGGATACACGTCATGCAGCTCGTAAGGCACATTTAGTGGAACCAGATGAGGACCTCAGTGATTGCCAAACCAGTGATGAAGAGGCGCCAGTATGTGTACATAGAGTAGCTAATAGGGATAGATATCCCAAGCTAACTGCTGATTTGGACATCAATGGTAGTATAGTAAAATTCGAAGTTGATACAGGAGCAGAAGTATCCACAATTCCAGCGAGGACATACAGGCAAAAGCTGAAACAAGTAAATCTGCAACCAACGTCAATAGTGCTCCGTCAATACGATGGAACCATCATTCCTACCTTGGGAGAGTTGAGAGCAAGGGTTTCGATCGAAAACCAGTCAGCAGAAGGCTGCTTCATCGTTGTGGAAAATGCAGACAAGCAACTTCCCTTGCTGGGCCGTGATTTGTTGTGTAAGCTTCGTTTGGACTGGTCTAAAATGCTAAGGAGTAACAAAGCAGATAGTTCCAGGATACATGCTATCCACAGTGTAAACTTGTTGAACGAGTTCCCGGATGTAATGGATGAAAAGTTGGGGCTATTGAAAGGAACCAAGGCTGAGATTCAACTGAAAGAGGGCACAGTCCCGGTGTTTTGCAAGTACAGACCAGTGCCATTTGCATTAAGGGAACAGGTGGAAGAGATGATAAGGCAACAAGTCAAGGAGGGAGAGCTGGAGCCAGTGGAAAGGAGTGACTGGGCAGCCCCTATTGTCATTGCAAGAAAGAAGGATGGCAATATTCGAATATGTGCTGATTTCAAAATGACTATTAATCCACATCTCTGTCCTAAGACTTTTCCGTTACCTACTGTGGACGAAATGTTCTCCACCTTAGCAGGAGGGGAATCCTTCTCAAAGATAGATCTGGCTCGAGCGTATAAACAGATGGAAGTGCTTGAAAGTCATAGACCACTTCTTACGATCAACACACATTTGGGGTTATTCCGCTACTGCCGCTTACCTTTTGGAATAGCTACCGCCCCTGCCATGTGGCAGAAGGCTATGTCACTGGTGTTGCAAGGCTGCAAGAAGGTCGTCTACTACATGGACGATATATTGGTGACCGGAAAAACAAGGCAACAGCATGAACAGAATTTGCGTGCTGTTTTTCAACGTCTTCAGCAGTATGGGTTACGTGTGAATCTGCCAAAGTGCAGATTTTTCCAAGAATCGCTGGAATTTCTGGGTCACAACGTCTCATCAGAAGGAATTAGACCAACCAAGGAGAGAGTAGAAGGAATTCAGAATGCTGCAGTTCCGCGAAACAAGTCGGAATTAAAGTCCTTTTTGGGATTGATGACTTATAATGCAAGGTTCTTGCCAGCGTTGTCTAGTGTGCTTCACCCCTTATATCAGTTGCTCAAGAAGGATGAAAAATGGGGATGGACTGCTTGCCATGAGAAAGCCTTTAAAGAAGCTAAGAGGTTGGTGTGTGAGGTCGTTACTTTAGTGCACTATGATGTTGAAAAGCCGGTAAAGGTTTACTGTGACGCATCATCATATGGTGTTGGTGCTTGTTTAGTGCACGTTATAGGAGGTCAAGAAAAACCTATTGCTTATGCTTCTAGAACATTGTCACAGGCAGAAATGAAGTATGCCCAAATAGAACGGGAGGCACTAGCCATTGTTTTTGCGGTAAAAAAGTTTCATCAGTATGTTTACGGCAGAGAGTTTGTATTGGTTACAGACCATAAACCATTGTGCACCATTTTTGGGCATGACAAAGGCATTCCGACACTAGCTGCAGCACGTATGCAGAGATGGGCAATAATATTAGGGGCATATCAGTATAAAATTGAGTATATTCCAGGGTCAGAAAATGTGTGTGCCGACTGTATGTCACGGTTGCCAGCTCAGGCAACAGTAGCCAAGGGCAATGACATCTTAGCTATGGACGTGTCTTCACTACCAGTGACTGCTACAGATATTTCTAAGGGCACTAGAACAGACAAGGACTTGTCAACTGTACTTCAATTTGTTCGTCATGGTAAATGGCCTTCATCTCATATTTCAGGAGACAGAATGAGTTGAGCTGTCAGGATGATTGTTTGCTGTGGGGTCAGCGGGTGATTATACCCAAATCTTTGCGCCATAAACTGCTTGAAGAATTACACCAAGGTCACATAGGTATCAGTAGAATGAAAGCACTAGCAAGAAGCTATATATGGTGGCCTGAGTTAGACAAAGATATAGAAGACTTGGCGGCTTCTTGCGATCAATGCAAAAGGGTAGCATCGATGCCGGAGTTAGCACCACGTCATCCTTGGCAGTATCCAAGTGCACCATGGGACCGGGTCCATGTGGATTTTGGGGAATGGAATAAGAGACATTTTTTGGTGATGGTAGATGCTTATAGCAAATGGCCTGAAGTTAGAGTCATGTCGTCCACGACTTCTCAGTATACCATTGAAGTGATGCAGGACATCTTTGCGACACATGGTTTTCCTCGAATTCTGGTCTCCGACAATGGTCCACAATTCACATCAAAAGAATTTTCTGAGTACTTGGCACATAACGGCGTTCTCCACAGACGATCAGCTCCTTATCATCCATCAACGAATGGACTAGCTGAGAACATGGTGAAGAATGTCAAACAGTGGCTGTCAAAGCAGAATTGGGACGTACGAGTTGGGGTTTCCTTGTCTGAATTTTTGCGTACATACCGCAATGTTCCTCATTCCACCACTGGGAGATCACCAGCTCAAATTGTATTTGGACGTGCTCTTCGTACCCGACTGTCGTTCGTCTTACCTTGTATGAGTGAGAGGGTTAGAGAGCAGTTGCAACCACAGGAAGGACTACCTGTCCCACGATTGTTTATTCCAGGTGCACGTGTGTGGATCAGAGATTTCCGACCAAATGCTCCCTACAAGTGGATGCCAGGTACCATACTGTCAACAGTTGGTCCTTTGCACTACACTGTCAGCACTCAAGGGGGCTCACAGAGGAAAGTACATGTTGATCATTTACTGAGTCGGTCTGAATCATTGGTACAGGACTTCCCTGATGTACCACAAGAGACTACAGATGTCACAGAGCAGTTTGATCCATGTACAACAAGGAAGCCACTGACACCATTGCAAGGAAATACTCAGCCAAGAGCAGCACAACAGGAAACGACAGATGTTACAACAACTGGTCCACCGGGGTCTGATTTACAGCCAAGATCTAGCCTAGGAAGGACTGTTGAGAAGACTAGAGACATTGGCAGGCCAGAAACTGGTACCACTGGCACCAGAGGCATTGGTGGGCCGGAAACTGATACCACTGGCACAACTCAGGAGAGCCACATGTCACCACCTAGGAGACACTCTACTAGGTGGTGACATGTGGCTCTCCTGAGTTGTGCCAGTGGTATCAGTTTCCGGCCCACCAATGCCTCTGGTGCCAGTGGCCACCATATATGTACTAGCAGATTTGAATAAAATGAGTATGTTCCCTATAATTTATAAATTAGTACCATCGAACGAAAGAAGTCATTATCTATGAAGAATAACTTTGAATGTGCCAAATGAAACAGGTTGCACACAAAACAGTTGACAATTACACAGGATGTTTGTAAACTGCATGAAAGAATCTCACCACTGTCAGACACTAATAGATTTTTAAAATGCATTTGCAAAATCTATGGCTAACCACAAGAAATAATAAATAAATAGAAACTACCTACATGTGTTGCCTGCCAATAACCTCTTCGTCTATTCCATCAAAGTATTGTATGCACAATTCAATGATACACACAAAATGCTCCAGTTGCTGGTCAACGATCACCAGTTTCTGTGTGAGGAAAGACAACAGTGACATCTGAATTTCATTTTTAAATGCAATTTCTGTAGTAAGAAGATGCAATGTAGTATTTGGCTGGGAAATTTGCAATGGTATAGAAAGGTTGTTTTTCTAATCCAGTTTCTCAATGAACAAATCTGAATCAGCATAATGTCTGCATTGCCGCATTTATCTTGGCTGACATAGCAACATTTACTCCGTTCTGGTATCTCACTAACCACTGTATCAGCAGCACGACGGAGATAAGCTCTTTTCTTGCCTTCCATTTTGACGTCAGTTGACGTCAGTCATGCATAATTTATTAAGTATCCGGAGCATGAGCAAGGTTGTACCGAAAAACGCACGAGGTGACTGGGACGTGGCAAAAATGACACTCCGGCAGCAAAGTGCAAAGTGGTGTCGTATGTTCAAAGTGTTAAATGTATATGTACCATGTTTTATTTGGATTTTGAATGCCATTCAGCATCTACGCATTCTCTAATTCTCTTTGATAATGGAAGTACTAGTGTTGTTCCAGTCAAGGCCATCATAGGTTGGCCACGGACGCTAAAGGTGGCAGAAAATGTGGAAGTCCACTGGTCTGACAAGCGTATTTACGAAGCCACCATCCAAGCTTTAGGTCAGAACAATACATTCATAATGGCTTGTGTTTATACTATATTTTTAAAAAGGGAGTCAGGAGATGAATGGACTCGCCGACGCAATGCAATCTGACGAGGAGGAAGGGAAGGAAGATAACATGGATAAAGAAGGTGAAACATTATTTTCCTTTCAACTACCGGCTACCATCACACACGTTTTCCAATAGCAGCAAGCAGGACAGCTCTGTGTGATAGTGATGAAGGTATGTTTTCACCGCCCATGCATGCATGACAGGAATATATTAAACAGCACAGTACCTTTGCTTGCATTTGTGCGTGCCCCTGCCGCGACTGCGGTACACAAAATATCTTGCGGGATTATTCATATCCGCAAAACGTCTGACTCAGGCTCCACCTATGTCACAGGGAAAAAGTTGAAAATACAATGGTTATTTTACCATGTTTTACCATTCTCTACAACACAGAACAACCATGGTTTTTTCAAATACATCGTTGCTGCTATACGTTGTTGTAAAAATTACAACAAATTACAACATTCGAGTGATGTACCACGACAAAACATTGTAAGCTATTGCATTTGGGCAAACTAACGTAGTGAAAACATTGCGTAATTCCAAATACAAGGGTTTACAATGGTTACAAATTATTGATCACGTGACTCCTTACTTAAAGAAATCTGCTTTTTGCGACGTAACACGTGATGGTTGGTCTTTGTGTGAGCTCCTCGGGAGGACGGAAAGTTGAGTATCTCTTGTCTTTTGAACAACATGCTACTCAGCTTGTGCGTTAATCTTTCATTCATTTCATAATCTTTCGTGCCATCACATATCAGACCAGCACCAGACTTGATACTTGTGCTGCTGAATGATATACTGGTTCTGTGTGTGAAATGCAACAGAGAAATGAAGGCCCATAGTTACGAATGGCACGATGTCTCACTGCTAGTGAAGAAAGAACAGTTGCGGGAATTCTGAAGAGAGCTGTCTTTACCAGTCCTGATAAGAGTATCATAAAACTGGCTACTGGAGGAGCAGTTTAGTGTCACTAGTACTGTTGTATAATGTTTAACCTCACTTTAGCCAATGACATTCATACAGGTGACCAAATCCCGCCAACAAACCACAGCAGCCAGTTCAAGGACTTTGAAGACAAGGTGCTCAGAAATGCAGATGATACGCAGTGTTCTCAGTGCAGGAGAGCCAACGGCCCTTATTCAGAGAGAGGTGCTCACCCTCAGTGATGAAGAGAGAAGAGCTTTATTGGACACGGCAGGAATGTTGTCAACTATTGAAATTGGAGCAGCTGAGACATTGGCAATAAAAGCCGGTCTTGCCATTCCCTGGAACAAATTGAGACTCCTTAGAAGGTAAGACATGAAAATGCAGCAAAAACGAAACACTGCTGCTTTTCCAGGTGGCTCAAATCTTCAGGGATTTGTCTGGCTGGGGAGGAGAGAATGCGCCAGATTTCCTGCCAAATTGTGGGTGATAACCGAAAGGAGAAATTTCCCCCTTTTCTTTTCCACTTCCTTCTGGTGGAGAGGAAGTCAATGGATCTCCTTTGGTTTACATTCCACATCTGGTGGATATGGTTGTACACCTCTTAGATGAAAATGAAAGGTCAAAAATACTATAATTTTTATTCTCATTTGCAGGGCAGGGCTACTTACCTGGCACGATGGGTACATACCAGCCAGTGAGGTGTGGCTAACAATTGGAGGAGATAAGGGTGGCGGGACATTAAAATGAATTTTCAAATTGGCTGCACCAAACTCAGTTCACAACACCTGTGTCTTTTGCTGCTTTGAAGCTGGTGACAGTGTCACCAACCTTCATGTGGCTTTAGATCGCTTCAAAGACCAGGTCGAACATCTGCATGGAATGAAGTGGAGGTAGGTAGGAAGTTCTAACTAATATGCAGCAAACAGTGTATAAATTATCAATACTGTCAAGATATTCATGTGCGGGACTATGAGTTTTTGTCAAAGATGTATGGCTTATCTGGTGCAAGTGGTATGTGCCACAAATTCAATGCAAGTGTCATGCAAAACATAATTAACCATGCAATAGGGTGCTACCCTTGTCTATTTTGCCTTATTGGAAGTGACGAGATGGCAACCCCTCTTTCAATCTGAGGGTATGCCACAAGAAGGACCCTTGAGACAATGTGTTCTGACCATCAGCACTATGTCGCAGCAGTCCATACATGCCAAGTTTACTCAACTTAGCTTGGTATTTGTGTCAATAAAAGACCGGGTGAAACAGCTGCAATGCATCGTAAAGGAACATTTGCTAAGCATTGAACCACGCATAGTGGCTGCTACACCCCCTCCAACCAAGAAACAAAAGACATAGTTCTCCTCACCCCCTACTTTTCAATGTATTTAGTAATAATCACAGAATAAAGTTTAAAAACGTTTAGGGTGGAAATTGATGAATTCTCTACCATCAGTGGATTTTATTTGATGAATCCAGGGTGGTTAAAAGGCGTTTCCACACTGGATACTCAATTCCAGGATGGAAATGCCTTGAAGGCACTGGGTTTGTGGTGGAAACCAACCTGGATTTTGTTTTTTAAAGGGCCAGCCTGGAGGTCTGTATTTTCAGTCATATAAAAAATTGGAGGCCACGTTTGTAAAATCCTGCAGTGCAGAAGGCTTCTTACATGTATATGGTGTGACCCAACATGATTGGCCACGTTTCTTAAAAGTTCTAAAAATTTATCAGCATAGTAGATGATCAAAACTCACTCGTACAGTATTTGCCATGTATAGAATTATTTCCTTGTGTTTCATGTATCATGGCACAAGTATATATAATACCGCGGTAACTTGTAAAAATGGCCCATTTCAAAAGGCTGTAAAACTACTTCAGAAAATTCGTAGACACTAGTATTTACAAAAAATTGATAGCACATGTTGTCCACTTAACCATGAAAGTTTTGTCTGAGTCTATTTCAGTTCCTGAGAGTCGCTATCCTTTACTGAACTCACGCGGTCGGAGTTAGCGGTGCGCAAGTAGAGAGCTTTCGAGCGCCCAAGCCAGCAGTGCTATTCGATAGACTACGTGATTTGTGCTTTGTATTAACGGTCAGAGGTGCCTCGCACTCATTGTATGGCTTTTAGGTGTTTGTTGCATTTGGTTTACTTCGTGCACAGCACGTTGTAAGGACTTCGGTTGTCAGGGTCGTTGCTATGGGATTACGCAACCATTTCAATATTTTGGGGCGTAGGGCTTTCTTTCCACGCGTTCAATGAGAGCAGACAGCCGTGAGTTTGGGACTGTCACAGGAGTTGTTCTGAAATTCTATCATTGGGTTAGCTGGTGAAACTGTGTTTTTGCTTTTTAATGTTGTTTTATACACAGGCAACCTCAAAAGACATTCTGGCCCACATTGAGATCCTTTTGGATCGCTTTCAGTTTCAGCACATGGTACCAGACACAACTGTTACACATCTGTCTTCAGACAGCCTCATTTCCTATGGCATAATGAATGTTCCAGTGTCTGATATTGTAGGTTTGGCCACACCACCAGTCCACATTGTACAGCGAGTGTCATCAGGTTCTGGTTTTGTACGGATGGTCAAGCAGGTATGTGCATAATCTATGTATATATATTTTTAAGCAACTTTGCCTGTTTAGGAAACTGCTGCTCATCTTGCCTCACACCCTCTCAAAGCAAGAGCAGATGGGAAAAAAGTAGTGATGTTACCACTCATTCTTTTTTCTGACGATACCAGTGGTAACCGATCTAAGAAGTGGCACAAAGTTGAATCTTGGTATCTCTCCTTTGCTGGTCTTCCACGTCATCTGAACGCCAGGATTGAGAACATCAATTTTGTGTGCAGTTCCGACAGTGTGTCTCCACTTGATCTGAGTGAACCAATTGTCCAGCAACTGACAGCGCTGGAGACTGAAGGGGTATTCACATTTGATGCATCGCACCAAGAAACAGTCCTGCTGGTTGCTCCATTGATGTGCATAGTGTCAAGGGCTTCCGTGCTGCTTAACCATCTTGGCAGTGCAGCTTTAAAGCATTGTCCTCGGTGTATGGTGAGTACTATAACTGCATTGTATAATATCTTTTATTTGTCAAAAACTATACTTTTTCAGACTACCAGACAGGAAAACCCTGACACTGTGTGTGCACTAAGGACAAAGGATATGGCATTGCAGCGGATTGCTCAAATCAACGCCCTGCTTACAGAAGCCGATAGGGTCGGGATGAGGAAATCCTTTGGATTGTGGGAGGATTACAACCCACTTCTTTACATACCTGCTGACCTCTACCTGTAAGTACGAAAAAACATTTTAAAGCAGCTTTTCACATCCTTCTCATAGAAGCATACCTGTTGAAGTTTTGCACACCTTATCACTTGGTTCTTGTAAGCACATCCTGAAGGATGTAATGCCAAAGATGTCACCACACCAGAAGAGGGAAATCCAAGCCCATGTGAGGGCTTTCAACACGTCTGGTTTTAGTACCAAGCTACATGGCAGTGTCTGTTACTACTATCAGTCATTTGTAGAACGTGACTTCAAAGGATGGACACAGATGGCACTATTCATTTTAAGTCCATACCTCAGTGATGGGCAAAAGGAAGTACTTCTTGCGTATTCCAAGGTAAGCATTGCCAAATCAACGTAGAATGTGTGAGACTATTCTATATTTCTTTAGGTGTTCAGAATCGCATATTGCGACTTCCTCAAACCAGTGTTGTTGGATGAATGGAAAAGTGTGTGTCAAGCTTTTGTGAGCGCTGTCAAACAACACATGCCTTCTTTGCTCGAAAAGCAGAAGACACACTTCATACTCTATCTTGTTGATAGTATGGTGAAATTTGGGCCATGTTCATCTTTCTCAGCAGAAAGGTAAAAAATTAGTTTCAGGTTTGTTTATAATTCTATAGCATCATGTTGTCATTCTTCAAAAGGTTTGAGTCTTTCAACTGTAATGTAAAGGTGTACAATGTATTCGAGAACCAACTGGCCCCTAGCCGTGATATAGCTAAACGGTTCTGCACTTTGCAACACTTACGTTACATATGTCATGGTGGAAAGGCTAGTGAAAGGTAGGCTATCTATCCTGCTTTGTAATATCTTGTTTAGGTGTGGAGGTGCTCTAAAAGAACTATATTTCACTCCATTACTACAACACATGGTACGCGGTATCTTCATGCGAGAGCTGCTAGGACACAAGGCCTTTTATCAACCTGGAGTAGCAAGAAAGGTTTGTGTGTTTCTGTGTGTGTGTGTGTGTGTGTATGCGTGCGTGCGTGTGTGTGTGTATGCGTGCGTGCGTGCGTGTGTGTGGGCATGTGTGTGTGTGTTTGAATGCATGTGGGCATGTGTTTAGTGTATGGGCATGTGTGTGGTGGGTGCATGCTTGTTAATATATTAAGGATGAGTGTGTATTTGCTCCTCAGTCAATGCGGACATCACGTACCATTTCAACACTTACAACTTATATCTGCGGGAAAGCATGCCACCACCCTTGGTCACTTGCTACAGTGTGGCATGCAGTATGATATTGTACTGGGCATGTTTGCGCTTACTGATAAAGTGCTGGAGCATCTGTCAGTTGTGTCCCAGAATACTGTTCTGGTCAGTTCTGGAGAGTATGTTGAATCAGGGGCGGAATCTTGCTGACCACGTTTACACTTAGCGATGGCAGTGTGCATTGCCTGGTGCAAGGCTTTCATGAGCTCACATTACCTGACGGACAGCCTCTGGTGAATGAGTATGACTGCCCACTCATGGACCTATCTACCACTATCTTCTGCACTGCTGGCAACAATATACAACGACCTGTGTCTTATGTTCATCAGTGCGGTGGTACTTGCCTATTCAAGTAGACTGGGGCATCAATCAGGAATGTTGAGCGTGAAATTGTTCAGGAGGACACACTTATATTTAAGCATGACTGGAACAACACTATGTATTGTTATAATGTCTAATTGTACACTTTAATAATAGATTTCGCGATGATGCTGGGTACAAAAATAAGTGCATGAATACAATTTTCAGCAACAGCTATCAACAAGTCCTTATATGGGAAATCACATTTTAGGTACAGTTATCAGTCTGTTCCAAATACGCCATCATATTGATTAGCGTATGGTGTATCAAGTCTCACCAGAGGACTGCTCCACATAGTATGTGTCAACATTTTGAGCCATATACGGTGACATATACCTTCTGCTATGTATACAGGTTTGATCCAGAAAACGCAATTTGGCTGTGTAAACGTCACAAATTGCTTTCTGAGTGTTATGTATGGTATGTTGGACTCGTTAACTAGCTCCTCAACACCATATCTAGCATTCTCTTTCGAATAGGAACGCAACGCGGTAATTCGCCATTTATATACACACGTTGTACATGGAAGCGTGTATAAATATGGTGGAAGTCACTCATAACGTACCTAGCTGTATCTGTCTTCACCGCAGCTGATTGCTGTTGATTACCGAAATCCTGTTTATTAGATCAAGCTGCATATTAACCGCAGAAACAAAAAAATCTTACTGCAAGATCTTATAAGATAGCGATAAGATTTAGAGAAGAAAAGTACCGCCATAGATATTAGAGTCTACTCTAATATCTATGGTACCGCGTACTTAAGTTCTTGTAAGAAATAGATAATGTTCAGTAAGATCATAATTATAAGACCTGTTGATTTCATTTATTCCAATATGATTTTAATTATTGTGTTATCTTTCGCGGTATAAACAGCAGGAATAGGCATACTTAAGAGGATAATGTTTTCAATTATAACATAATTATGCTTTGTTCACTGTTTGCAAACACATGGACATTAATGCAGGCAACATCCAGACCTCAAAAATGACGTAGTTTTAGGAATGGGTACCTTCTTTTTCCAAGCAACTTTTGAGTACTATGAAACTCTGAAATGTTTCCTTAGCCTCTAACACCAGTTGCCATGGGTCTTCATGCAATGAGAATGCATGCCCAACCCAACTCATGCCACTTTTGGTCATTTGCCATGTGCTTGTGGGATTCTGCCAACAGAGCTGCCACCTGTCACCAGAAAGAGTGGAGTGGTCACAGTGGTGTTAATATTTCCTACCCTTCTCTGACCACGTTAGCAGTAGGGCGGACGAGAGTAGGAGTGAGCACACTACCCATCTCAATCCTGACTGGCAAATTTGCCAGTGAAAATCTTCTGCAAACGCATTTATAGCGAGTCACTGCATCACCACCACACTTACAAGATACTGCATGGTGACCAAGTCAAGAGGGTCAAGAGCGACTTCAGGGCAGAGTGAGCTAGTACAGTGATGCTACGCAAGCTGCACAAGAATAAGCAGAAAGGTAGCGGAGACCCAATTAAACCACCAAAACTGTGGCTGAGCTGGCCAGGAGTGCTTTGGTGCCAAGCGACATCTTGTGTATCTATTGCCAGCACCGTGTGAAGCACTTGTCAAAACAGGACTAAGCATCTGAGGCCAAATTTGGAGGAGTGGCTTGTGCAAGGTGGATCAACCTATAGTAATTGCCACAAACCAGTGTCAACAATGCAACATCCCGGTTCTATAAATGGGACAGCAGCTTCCTAGCTTCATCTGCATGGCTTCCCAGCATTGAAATCAGTTTGCACAATGCAAGTAGTTACCGATAATTAACCATTATTATTACTATAATTGGATATGTTCTTAGAAATGATAGCAGTAGAATTGGGACGAACCAGTCAACCAGCTGGAGATTTAACCGTCCATCATCATTATTAGGATCTTCAAGACTAGTTACAAGATTCAGTAAACACGTAAAGCGAGTTTTTTTCTCGCGCTCCTCCCCCCTCCCCCGCAAGTACACCCAAAACCAAAGTACACCTAATAACACGTTGGTCTGGGTACGAAGACATCATGATGCGCTCTATTTCGTTCGTAAAAAGGCTAGAGCTCGAGTTTCCCGGTAATCACTTCTCGCATGCATTATCTCTCGGCGACGTCGACAATGACGGGGTAACACTGCGTAAATACTGTAGAGCACGCATTTGTTGCATTGTAATTGACGGTGGTACTGGTTGAAATGGCATCACAGTGTCGTTATTTTATAAATATGAATAGGCGGATGAATTGGTAATAGGCAATGTGGACGGAACCCTTGCTGTCTTCAAGGGAGAGTTATCCTCGAAACCCTGGAAGGGGATATCTGGATTGGGGACGGTGAGCACGCGTGCAGTTTCACGGTACTAGCTATTCATACATTTGGGAAGGATGCTTGCGTCTTATATAGATATAAAACGTGCCAACTGGCTTT
Organism: Ephydatia muelleri; assembly: GCA_013339895.1. NCBI lineage: Eukaryota > Metazoa > Porifera > Demospongiae > Spongillida > Spongillidae > Ephydatia > Ephydatia muelleri. The sequence continues at coordinate 11,986,259 of JABACO010000003.1, read as the reverse complement.
GATTACTTCTGCTTCATTCAGATCACGTGCGTTGCAGTTGGAGATGTTATGAATAACGGCAAGGTAAGTGTATTAATATGCACACACGTGCACAAAGTGCGGACTAAAGTGACTATAGAATGTGTAATGTTCTGGTGACTGCATGGTGAGCCTAATGCCTGCCTGCCTGTCCCTATGGGCATGTTGCAGCAGGGTTGCCGAAGGCCAGTCCGGCCTGCCAGGTCGGCCTGCCAGGTCGGCCTGCCAGGTCGGCCTGCCAGGCCGGACATTTAGCTTGGCCTGGCAGGCCGGACCGTGACCTGACAGGCCGGCAGGCCGGGATCCACCCACTTATTATAATAAATTATTAATTCATTTTGCGATGTCTATAGCTATATAATAGTAATATAGTTATTGCAATCAGCTGGTAATGGTTACAATACAGAAACTGAGTCTGAGATACATAACATGCAGTGATGCAAACAGCGTGCTTGCTATCTAAATACTTGTAATTAACCATGCATTGTGCTTCAGCATGACACACGCCTCCAAACGTTGAGGGAGAAGGTTCCATCTCTGGCGCTGTTGAATCAGCTTAGCTCGCGAAAACACCCGCTCGGATGGAGCTGAAGAAGCAGGAATAGCTAAATACTTCCTGGCAAGCTTTGCAATTGTGGGGAATTGCCCATCGTGCATTTTCCACCACGCTAGAGGGTCAATAGGGGAATTTGCATCTATGACTCGGGCCTCAGGAACAAGCAGCCATGCATCATACTCCCCCTGAACTGCGGCTCTCTGAAGGGCACCTGCAGCTGCTTTTGAAGTGTCTTGCTCATCCGGTTCATCTTCATCCAGAAAATCGCAGTCATCAAAGCGCCGCGGCTTAACAATTTGAGCATCATCTTCATTACCAGGTGCGATCTCTGTCATTTGTAACCCAGACACAGCAAACATCTCCTCTAGCAGTTGTTTTTGGATGGTGTGTTGCTGGTGACGTTTCAACCACTCTAGGCTCTTGTGCCTTGGGTCAACAAATGCTGCCATCCCCAGGAGTACGTTGCCTGTGTCCCATCGCTTTGTGAGATCATTGAGAAGAAAGTCTCTCATACAGGTGACTGCTATGGGAAGATCAGCCCAATCCTTATTTAAGCCCCAGGATTGAGGTGGTTTTGGCCTGCTCAAATACAGAAGTAGTTGAGTAACTTTCCGGGATAGGCTACCAAGGGTGGGTACTTCTCCCCTTGAAGGTAATCCGTCACAGTTTGGAATGGCTTCATGAAGTGACACAGCAGCTCTCCAGTTACTCAGTCATTATCTGAAGGCCCTTCCAAACCAAGCTCATTCATTAGCTTGCACAGAGGAAGCTTAAGCTGCACACATCGTGAAAGCATATAATATGTTGAGTTCCACCTTGTCACTACATCTTGAATAAGCTTTAGTGTGTGGCGACATGGTGATCCATGAACATTGTGATGGTGGGTTGCAGCATCATCAGCACCTTCTTGGCTACTGCCTTCATTTACATCATCCTCCGGGATCACACCCCTTCAGATTTCTTTCAAATGCATACATCTAACAGATCCTATTGTAACTATGTTATATGCACAATTTGACTTTCAAATTCGCTTTCGCTCATGAATAATAATTAGTCAAAGTTAGGGACTTTGCTAAATTTGGCTGGGACAGGATATTTTTATAAAGCTGCAGCACTGCAATGCTTATTGTAATAGCGATTCATTAGGATGAAGTTTAAAGCACTTTCCATGTAGATCACTTCCTATGCTAAAGTGTTTAATAATTTGTAATAAGTTTCAGAGCCTTGCTGGTCGAATTGGACAGTCTGTGATATCTCAAAAAGTGGTGTTTATATATATTTATTTTTTTGCATAATAATAGATTATATTATGATACATCTACATACAAAAATTCATTTTGGGGTTTGCATTATATAGGGAGGTACAAGCTATTTTGTGTTTTTTAAAAGTCATGTTTCTTTGATGTACCGCTTGACCACAAAGTTGACATACGATCATTATCACGTTGCTTATAGACCAGATGCACGTACATGTAGTCTTGTGCTCGCTAGCACAAGCCAGCCATCAAGTGCGTGTGCATGCATGCAGATGTAAATCTATCTTTTTTTGTGCGAATGTGAGGTGCTGTGTAGAGGCATGTTAGCGCCTACATTATTAGCAAAAGCTCATATAGCGCTATGCGTTGTCTTAACAATAGCACGCTTTATTGTTTGATTCTATAGCAAGCGGCTCTGTTGTCTTCCACGTAGCGCTAACAATAGAACCTGTGCTTGCATAGCGCAATGAAGTACAATAATGTAGGTGTTAACGTGCCTCTATGACTCTAGCTGGTCTTTTTGTTGGCGCCTCGCATTCACACAAAGGAGGCGCCGTTTATCCAACAAAAAACGTCGGCTGTTTTGTTTAGTATATAAAGCTGCATGCCTATTCTAAATCGAATCGAACTTTTCAAGTGAGATATGAGTGACACGAAGCCTATTGCGTTCTTTCAAAAGTACTGTTGTGACCCTTTGAAAATTCACAAAAAGAAAATATCAAAGGATCTACGAACTGTTGGCCCCAAGGAATTAGCTTCTTCAGTAGTTAAGCTCTATCCTGGTAAGCCTGTTCCCCTACGTGTAACTAAACTAATTACATACAACTTAATGGACACTATAGGCCAGAAACTTTGTTCAACTTGTCGCAAGTCTATCAGTACAGAAGCTCAATTGCAACGTAGCTTCCCAGAGAGTGATCACGAGGAAGCTGGGCCATCACATAACCCTACTGATTTTGTTCCAGCTGAGCAACACGTCATCATTGAGCAGTTAAATGAATCAGCAACAGCCTTAGGGGAATCACCAGTACAAAAGAGGAAGCTGAAGCGCTGTGGTTCCTATAGAAGCCAGAAATTGCAAAAATTACAGCAGTCAGTTTCTAAAAGTCTACAACTTTTTGCTAGCACAGATGCACCTCAACCAGTTAGTGATGCAGATGAAATCATCCAGCAGCTGAAAGAGAAGTTTCAGAACTGTGCAACGAAGAGTGAGCAAGTTCAAGTCCTGACTGTCTTGCCTAAAAGCTGGAGTGTAAGAAAGGTTGAGCAAGAGTTTGGTCCCTTTGGTGCTACTAACTTCATGATCAGAAAGGCTAAGAAGCTTGTTAGTGAAAAAGGAATCCTTTCAACTCCCAATCCCCAAAAATATCCTTTTCCAGCAGAAATCACAGAGTCAGTAACCTCCTTTTACAAGAGTGAGGATATAAGTCGAGTTATGCCGGGGATAAAGGATTACATCTTGGTGCAAAAAGATGGACACCGTATTCAAGAACAGAAGTATTTAGTACTCTGCAACCTCAAGGAAGCCTTTCAGAGGTATAAAAGTACGTTTCCTGACAAGAAAATTAGTTTTTCTAAATTTGCATCCTTGCGGCCGAAGGAGTGTGTGCTTGCAGGTGCCAGTGGGACACATTCTGTCTGTGTATGCACAATTCATCAAAATGTGAAACTTATGATCCACGGTTCCAAACTCGGACATCTTACAGAAGAGCATACCTCCAGATTGAATGGATATAAAGAATGCCTGTCAAGGATCACTTGTAGCCCCGCAGGTCCAGCATGCTTCCTTGGAGAATGTGAAAAGTGTGCATTACTAGACACCTTTAGAGATGAGGTAATGCAGGTTTTCACAGACAACATGGTAGATGAAGTTCAGTACATGCAGTGGACATCAACAGATCGCTCGACTTTAGAGACTTTGGTGAAACCTGTTGAAGAGTTCGTACCTGATTTCTATGAAAACTGGAAGCGCTGAGAAGGCATGACTACATTGCTAAGCAGCAGTCTTTGTATCTTACACAAAAGAAAGAATCTTTACAGGATGGAGAATTTGTTGTTGTAGGCGACTTCTCTGAGTACTATTCCTTTGTACTGCAGGATGCTGCTCAAGGGTTTCATTGGAATAACGCACAGGCTACACTGCATCCATTTGTTTGTTACTACAAAAGTGGTGAAAAACTGGAGCATATTAGTTTTGTGATAATCTCTGACTGCTTACATAACGACACCGTTGCTGTTCATCTGTACCAAAAACATCTGATCTCATTCCTGCGTAGCCACTTTGGATCTTTGCCTAAATGTATGGTGTATTTTTCAGATGGCTGCTCATCGCAATACAAAAACTGCAAGAACTTCCTCAATCTCACCCATCACGAGGATGACTTTGGAATGCCAGCGGAGTGGCATTTTTTTGCCACATCACATGGCAAAGGACCAAGTGATGGTGTCGGAGGATCAGTTAAGAGGTCCGCAGCCCGGGCAAGTCTGCAAAGGCCATACCATGACCAGATCATGACACCAAGGCAGTTGTTTGAGTATGCAAAGGCAAACATTACAGCGGTGCATTTCCATTACAGTACTAAAGAGGAGTATGATACTGAAACCTTGCAACTAGAAGCTAGACTGAGCCATGCAAGAACCATTCCTGGTACTTAGAGGCTGCATGCCTTCATACCTATAGGAAGAGGACAGTTAGAAGTAAAAGCCTATTCCAGTAGCTCCGAAGCAAGTGTTGTACGTATGCAACCTGGCATAGAAGAGGACTTGGTATTTGATGATATCAAAGGATTTGTAACAGTCATGTATGACAACAAGTGGTATCTAGCATGCGTACTGCAAACATTCCCTTCCACTGTTGAAGTTGAACTTAGCTGCTTGGAGCCCGCTGGACCATCATCATCATTTGTCTATCCAAGGAAAGCTGACATTCTGATAATTCCAGCTACTAATGTATTAACCATTGTAGACCCTGCAACTACAACTGGAAGAACCTACACTCTTAGTGAAGCTGAGTGCAGCATAGCATCTCAAAAGTTGCAAGTGAAACTCTCTACTGCTTGATAGTCTTATCCTTATCTCATACCTACGTGTATAGTTATTGTTATTTGGTACATTAAACTTCTGTTATAAATTTTAACACTTCCAGCATGTTATTTTGTATTCATGGTAGGGACATGCACTTGTGTAAACTTTGTGGTCAAGCGGTACATCAAAGAAACATGACTTTAAAAAACACAAAATAGCTTGCATCTCCCTATATAATGCAAACCCCAAAATGAATTTTTGTATGTAGATGTATCATAACATACTCTATTATTATGCAAAAAAATAAAAATATATAAACACCACTTTTTGAGATATCACAGACTGTCCAATTCGACCAGCAAGGCTCTGAAACTTATTACAAATTATTAAACACTTTAGTATAGGAAGTGATCTACATGGAAAGTGCTTTAAACTTCATCCTAATGAATCGCTATCACAATAAGCATTGCAGTGCTGCAGCTTTATAAAAATATCCTGTCCCAGCCAAATTTAGCAAAATCCCTAACTTTGACTAATTATTATTCATGAGCGAAAGCGAATTTGAAAGTCAAATTGTGTATATAACATAGTTACAATAGGATCTGTTAGATGTATGCATTTGAAAGAAATCTGAAGGGGTGTTGGCAAATGCTGTGGTGATCCAATATAGAATTGCTCTACTATGACTTCAGCAGCTGGTCCACTTGGCTGTGCAGTACGTAGATTTTCAGTTAACAAAGGGGATGCATGTATTTTGTTTACTAGTTTTCTGAAGGTAGCTATCAATTCGCTGGTAGGGTTGATGGGTGCAGGTGCGTTCTTCGGTTTAGGTGGGTCAATGTGGTTCTTTATTGATAACTGTAGAGTGTGACATGCACACTGTACATGCTCTTCACAAATTCCATTCACCATCAGCTCTTCCACAGCTGCCACAAAGTTAGCACCATTATCTGTGGCTATAGCATCCAACTTATCATCTAGTGTGTACTTTGCTCCCACCTCATTCAACACCGATACAATCTCCTGTGCAGTGTGAGATACATTGCTAATGCTCACACCTAATACTGCTGACAAAAGTTCCCAATCTGAACTTATCCAGTGACCTGTGACTGCAACGTAGGAATCTCCTGTCGGCATCTTTGCTGCATCTGTTGTAAGAGAAACTGACGTGGACTGCTGTAGCAAAGCCTTTAACTTAACCATCATTGCTGCATACAGCTCATCGACCATTGCAGTCATCTTTGTTCTACCAGGCATCTGAAATGAACCCCTTGAAACGCAAGCGATGAATTTGTTGAATGATAAGCTGTCAGCGAGAAGCAGTGGAAGAAGATTATCGCACCATGCAAGTACTAGCAATTTGATGGTGTTCTCGTGTTCACCCTTTGTTAAAGGGGGAACTTTAGATGAAAAATACTGCTCTAGTTGAGCCTTTTTCACTTTGAGAGTTGTTGTTTCTCCTTGCTGATAGAGGAATTGCTTTGATCGCATGAATTGGGGACAGCTGCTGTTTATGAAAACGTTGCAGGTGCCTCAGAAGAGTTGACTGCTCTCTAACAAATGGCTTGTGGCAGTAGTCACACCATGCTTTGTCTGCAAACACAGCGTATTTCTTTTCTTTAGAGGCATGGAGCCTGTGCACCTTGAAATGCAACCACACAGTGGAGGTAGACGTACTGTTTTGTTTTCGTCGTTGTGGGAACCTTATGAGATCATCTGGATTATAAATCCAAATATCTGCGTTGGCGGGAAGCTCAGGGGGAGTTGATGAGCAGCACAAATCTGAATCACAATTCATAGCCATTCTTAGGCTTTAAACATGGCGACTGGCGAGGTTACGTTTGTGGTTAACTATGAATTTTTAATAAATTGTTTAATAATATCATAATGTTTTGTGGTTAGTCATGAATTTTTAATAAATTGTTTAATAACATCAATTTATCCGACCTGGCAGGCCGGGCCTTTCAGGCCGGCCGGTCACAGGCCTGACCCCGGCCTGACTTTCGGCAACCCTGTGTTGCAGCGAGGTACAACAGGGGTGATCAGTATTGGTTGTAATTGGTTCCAGGTCATGCATGTATTGAAACTGGCCACCTCGAGTGTACAGCCGCCACTTTGCCTGACAGCTAGCTTAGCATTTGAACACCTACATGTACTCACCACCCCTCATTGAATATCATCATGTACTTGCATTTTTCTGATTTATATGGTAGGCTGGCTTACATGTACACTAACCACCATAACCAACAGTAACAAGTGTTAATCCTTGGCCCCAGTTTGGCTCAGTTGTACATGTAGGCAGCAATGTGCTTGGCTGCTGGCTGCTGCCAACCCCCTTACTTCAAGGGCAAACTATGCTAGTCAATCATGGTGCTGTGCTGACATTATACAAATTATGGTCTTATACATGTACAAGGCTCCAACTTCTTACAAATGGTTGCAAATTTAGATAAAGTATACTGCTCACAGTCGAGAAAATGACACTTGTAATCACAATTATGAACAACACACGTGTTACAGTGTGCACTGGGTTAATATCCCCCCCCACACACACACACACACTTGCCACACCCACATCTTGAATGTTCTGCATTGTTCTTAGTCACATGAGGTAGGCCTAATTGTGCTCCATAGCTCTCTCCTTTGAAGGAGTCTGTCTCAGACTCTCAGTAGTAGGATTCTTGGTAAAATCCAGGGGGGGGTGACGGATGGAAAGAGGGGTAGCCAATAATTGCCCTGTATTCGTCAGCATGAGGCCATGGGCGGTTAATCTGGCAGGGTCTGGTGGGGCATCTCCTCTGTCAGGTGCTATGACACCTTGGTCAAGTGGTGGAGGTCATCTCCACCCAGTAATGTGATCTGTTCATTCGGCTCTGCAGCTCTCCTAACTGGTTTTCGTCGTCTCCTGGGTTTAAGTGGTCCCTCATGTACAGTACATCAGCTTTTGCTTGTGCCCTCTGGACAGGGCTTCAACGTATCAATATCACTGTTTTTCTTCAGAATTTTTGACAGTCCTGCAACTGATAGGTGTGTCAGCAATTCCCTTCAGAACCTTCCAGGGTCCTGGTACAAATCCTCGACATCCCTTCAGTGGCCACTGTGGAGTGTAAATGGAGTGCAACTAGACCAGATCACCTGGAGCATATGGATCTCCATGACACTTCTGGTCACAGAACTGCTTTTTTGCCTGGTGTTTGTGGCCAAACTTTGCTCTCACTTGGTCTTATGCCTTCTCTAAGTCGTCCGTCATCCTGGTGGCATACTCACTTTGGGTGGCAGGCTCTGGCGTGTCAATGGGGTACACCAGATCAAGAGGGAGGTGGTCTTTACAACCAAACATCAGCCAGTGGTCGCCTAAATGCTGCTGTTGTAGGCCAAACAAACACTTCAGAGGTGTCTATCCCAGTCACCGGGCTGTTCCTTCGTCACGGTAGCCAGCATATCGAGCAATGTGCGGTTAAAGTTTTCTACCAGTCCATCACCCTGTGGGTGCATGGAGTGATATGGGTTATGTGGTTTTAAGGATCCTGCACACCTCTGCCATCAGATCAGACTCAAACTGGCGGCCCTGGTCCAAATGGAGCTGCTCTGGGGTGAACGGCACATGCTGCCATCAGACCATCTTGAAAGTGGTGTGACACAGGACCAGTCACTGGGTCCTCCAAATGCAACTTCTGCATCTCTTCATCGTTTCTAGGGAACAGTATGCCACAGCGTGACCTACTTCAGCTTTTTCTTCAGGATTCTTGACGTCTGCGTGGCTTGGTTGCCTGCACAGTTATGGGACAGTGCATCTGTGTTGCTGTGCTTCAGACCTGGTCGATGAATGATGGTAAAGTTGTACTCCTCAAGCTTCTCCAACCAGCGAGCCAACTGCCCCTCAGGCTCCATGAAATTCCCTAGCCATTTTAACAATCCATGGTCAGAGCAGAGGGTTAAATGCTTTCCAAAAAGGGTACAGTTGCAACTGCAGGGTGAAATACACAACTGCCAATATCTCCCACCTTGTGACACAGTAGTCCTTTCCGGTTTCAAGAGAACCAGACTGCTGTAGCAATGATATGCTCAGACCCATCGTTTTGCATCTGGGACAATACACAACCAATTCTAGTATTGCTTGCATCTGTATCCAAGATGAAACTTCTGGAGTCGTCCGGGTAGGCCAATACTGGTGGCGACATCAATTTGAGGCGCAGCTTCTGAAACAATGCTTCGTACTCTGTCCGGTGAAGGCAGCAGTGTTCTCTGTGAGACAATGTACAATGTAGTAGCCTGGCAATCGCTGAGAAGTCACTAATGAACCATGGTAGTGTCTGGCAAATCCCAGGAATTGCTGCAAATCGCGCTGAGAGGGAGGCTGAACCCAACCTTGCTGAGTTGGGCTGGATCAGCAGTAATATCTTTGGCAGAGACTAGGAGATGATTCAGCTGTTTCCTTCACACCTTTGTTGACCAGATGGCATCCCTCAACTCTCGTGGGCTGCAATTTTGTGCCCTGACTTTGAAGATCGCTTCAAGTCTGCCTCATCTGTTGCCTGCATGATGCCTACAGTTGTTCTTCTGCATACTTTGGTAGTCGTAGAGTTGAGGTTCATGAGGCAAACTGGGACACTTCCATTCCATGGGGTAGCCACATTCTGAGCCACAAGCACATGATACACCCCCTTAATTGTCACTTTATTTAAATCTCTACTTTATTATTACCATCCTCATTGTGATCCTGTTGACTGATATGCTCTCAATTTGCTCAGTGATGTGTATCCTCTATCTCTTGTACCTTCCCCGGCATCATGTTCTTCTCAATCATTGCTGTCTTAAACAATCTATAAGTCATTGTAACTAAACCGGAGCTCATGGCGGATACATTTAAAATCTTGGCAATGTCTTCATCAAACTGAGCGCGAGGTTCACTTTGAGTTTCATCTATTGTCAAACTTGCACGCCACTCACTGTGTATTGCGTCTGGGAACATTTTGATTGGCTTTGTTAAATATTTCTGTCCCTTTACACTGAAGCTAAGATACATGTATGCCCGAGTTAATATTTTCCTGAAAACATTTGATCTGTCGCTGACTAGCATTCAGACGTTCTGAAGGATTCGATCATTGTGTTCACTAGTAAGATGTAAGCACACATGGTAGTTATCTTTTCAATTACAATTGTGTATTGCAGTCTTTTCTATTCCTGCTTGCTTCATGTATATATGCTGCATGTACCTGTATATGTGCTGCATGTATATATGCTATAGTACATGTATATGAGATTAGTGAAAGTGCTGACTATTTTTGTTACGAACCTCCAGCCCTCCCCCTCCCCCCCCCCCCCACCCCTAAATCTGCCCGCTGGACTGTTTGTAATAGCCTTTCTGTGTGAAAAAGGAACTAGGAATTGAAAATACCTGTAACTGTTTAAATACTGCAGACATGTGACTCAATAATAAACAAGCAGCACTCCATATGCATGTACAAAACCCCAGAACTTTGTCTTTTCATAAATGATTACTGCGTTCATTGGAGCAGCTTGAATACCTGTACACAATTGCAGTCCAAGTCCTTTATTAGCTGAAGAGTAACATCATTAACTAGAGCCCACCTACTTTAGCTCTGTGCATCACAGCTGACTTATATGAGGCAAGTAAATAAGAAAACTAGGCCATCGAGAAAGTGATTTGTTGGGTGTAGGATTGCTAGTGCAAAAAGCAAGGAAAGAAACGGAGTCAACTGGAATCTGAGACTTGATATCATGTACTTAGCCTCGGGACCTACATGTATTAAGCTAGTTTAGCAGCCAGCAGCCTTTCCAGATCTTTTTTGTTCTTCGACTCAGCCTCTCTGTTATTGAGAGTTCTCATTAACTAATGAGCCCTGCTTTTTGCCTGAACACAGTTCAAGCAAAGTCTCTTCTCTGTGTATATGTACATCTAATGTTTATCTACCCACAATGTGATTGCAGCATCTTTGATGCAAGAGTGACTAGAGCAGGCTACAGTAAAAGGCTTTTATTCACATTTTAGTAACTTAATGGTGGGCAGATCAATGGCACAAATGTTTCATGCAAAACTGAATGAATAATTAATGAATACATGTAAGTACGTTCAGAAATTTTTGCAAGGAAGTGCAGATTTCAGAGGGTCATTTCATGTCAAGTCAAACAACATATGCACCTCATGTTCCAAATTTGGCTCAATTTTTCCATATATATTGGTCTTCATATGAGTTCACATTTCCCAAATTTGTATGTTCATAACCTTAATGGTTGTAGGATAACGCAACATTGAATAATTAATTAGTTTGCTGATAAGCTCAACTTTGCAATGCAATAACTTGATCCACACTACGAGTACAGTTACATGTTGGGTATCAAATCAGAGGTCATGATACCTAGAATCAATGTATGATAAGCATTTTGGTGGGAAATGAAAGGGTTAAACAGACAATGGTTCCACAGCACTGATTACATAATTACTGTATGAAGAAGGTTGATAATCATCAAATAAATTTAACCACATTAAGTGGAAACCTAGGCTACACCTTTCTAAAAAATAAAAATGTTGATTATCAATAACCCCTGCTCTCTGTGAATTGTTGTATGCTTGGCAGCCATTTTGGGTTGATGTAACAGAGAGTAGGTTATATAACAATTTAACCACAGTTTTCATAACCAATTTAACAACAGTACCAAGGTTGTTAAATTGGTTTTGATAATGGTGGTTATAATGTAACGCCTCTCTGTTATATCAACCCAAAATGGCTGCCAAGCATAAAACAATTCACTGAGAGCAGGGGTTATTGATAATCAACATTTTTATTTTGTAGAAAGGTGTAGCTTAGGTTTCCACTTAATATGGTTAAATTTATTTGATGATTATCAACCTTCTTCATACAGTAATTATGTAATCAGTGCTGTGGAACCATTGTCTGTTTAACCCTTTCATTTCCCACCAAAATGCTTATCATACATTGATTCAAGGTATCATGACCTCTGATTTGATACCCAACATGTAACTGTACTCGTAGTGTGGATCAAGTTATTGCATTGCAAAGTTGAGCTTATCAGCAAACTAATTAATTATTCAATGTTGCGTTATCCTACAACCATTAAGGTTATTAACATACAAAATAGGGAAATGTGAACTCATATGAAGACCAATATATATGGAAAAATTGAGCCAAATTAGAAACATGAGGTGCATATGTTGTTTGACTTGACATGAAATGACCCAGAGTGAACAAATCCTCTGGAAAGATGATGAGGGTCTAGGTGTATTTCTACCATAGAGTTTTTCCCCTTCATTTTCTTGAATATAGTTGGGTGCCTATAGTGCATGTATGTTCATGTACATGTACACGTATATATACACACGTAAAGGATTTCATCATAGGTGCCCACTTCTGGGAAGTTTTTTGTCATCAGTTCAGTAAAGAACCATCATCAATATATGTATTCACTATGTCATTCTTGAATAAGACTCTGTCCTTAGATGGGTATAAACAGAAATGTGGGTGTATTTGAGTCTTTATTGTCTGCACAAGTATCTGTTGACGTTCCTTACATTATAGGCCCCATACATGTGTGGCCAGTAGCAATGATAATAATAGAAACCCATCATTGAAGTCAGCAGAGTAACTTTTCTCTGCATTCACATTATAAGAGTGTGAACCGGTTGCAGGCTGCATTCCCCATGCTCTAAATGCATGTACATGTACGTTATTTTGCTATTCATGTTTTGATGTACGCAATTAATTATGTTAGCATTTCATTTCATCTCAATGCACATCTCACGTAAACGTGCATTAATGAGGTGAATACGTTCGCTATACTAAAAAGGAACTTTTTAACACGTGTTAGTGATGAGATTCATAAATTATCCTATGGGTGAAATAGTTGATATTGATTATAATTGCTCACAACTGGGGAAATGTGCATATATATGAATAAGCTTAACAGCGTGTTGCAATTTTTTTCACCCAGGTTATTAATTAGTTATGGTATCTCCATGCACATGTTGATAACTGGGTAATTGCAGAGAGGAAAATGTTGTGCAGCTATCGCTTACTGTTTTTGTTATGCATTCATGAAAAGATCCTTTGTATTAAATACTTTGCCTCTTGGACGCAGAATGTGCTGTTGGCAGTAAACACTGGTGGAGTATGTAGCATCTTTACGACAGAGTCCAGACCCTCTCCAGTGAGTAATATGTATATGTGTATTGCATTGAATGAAGTTAACTTCCTGTTGTACTGTTGTCCATGCATGTCCTGTGGAAATCCCAGTCATAAACTTAGTGCTTTCACTTTGCCTGGTCCATGACTTAAAATGCATGTACTGTAGCAGTGTAGACTGTCATTTCTATCTCATAGATTGATTGTCTTTTGTTACTTCATGGGGAAAGGTTCTATGAGATTCGCACCTTTATGACACAGTGTGTAGTTCATGAGGATATTTTTGAACCACTAATGTATAATTATGCAATTATTGAACTATATGACCTGGTTTTAATAAACCACAGTAGCGGTCAGAATAAAGTTTCCATAACATGCAGTTTAACAAAAGCCGTAAAGTGTGATAATTAACGTGCATCAATCACAAAACCATTAAGATCTCGGATCAATGGCATGTAAATACCAATGCCATTAAGATCTCACGTCAAAAGTAACGGTGTTCAAGTGCATGTACATGTAATACGTAATGGGTTTGCAACGTTTTAAGAACTAATTACAACGCTGTTATAATACCACGTGGTTTCTATAGTTGAATAATGCCGTTTACGTGAAACTGCACGTTATTCTGACCACTACTGTAGTACAGTACTCTTCATTATTTCATCATTTTGAGCATCAAAACAGCCAAGATTTACAAAACAGGCCATATCTTACATATACATGTAATCACCATGAATTTGATGTACATCTATTAATGTAATATACATGTATGTGGCTTGATTTGATTTAATTCATTACAATAGTTAATTACTTTTGTTTTGGGGTATATGCAATGGGTTATTAGAGCTACATAATAATAACAGTGCATGTGTAGATCTGTAAATGTAAAGGTAGAATGGTTGAAACCAATTAGGTTAAGCAGTAGAGCAGCAGTGCTATCTTCCAGTGACAAGCACCCACTCTGGAGCAAATGTTGTGCTGCCCATCATTAAATGAGCATTTTACCATAGCTCTAAACCTCCTCACTAATTGCTCTGATTCTACCCAAAAACCTTCTTAGTATATGTTAGGTTTGCCTGCTGTGTTACTAATCACTTTTGAACCTCTTTACATATTTTATCAATGTTTGAGACTTGCTGTATTTCCACCATGGAAACCTCATACTGCGTAACGTACATACAGGAGAGCAGCTACGAACGGCCGCAAACAAAAATGAAACAATCGAACAGAGCTTAGTACTTGAGTGCAAACACACTGGTACTGTAGGTGGAGTCTTATGTATACACAAAGCAACCATGACGCGTACATGTACATGCACAACACAAGGACACAAATTTATGTATACAAAAGAACAATGAGAAGAGTACCTGAGGGCACTATCCTAGGTCTCAGCGGCTCAAAACAATGCCCCATCTTTCGCCCAGCTTAACAGGAATGAATTATTCGATGATGTTATTTGGACAGACAAGTGCAGTGTTCAAATGAAAAGCTATAGAAGATTCAGCTGCCGCAAACATGGAGAGGCACAGAACCAATGCCCAGGTACAGTTGTAAATACATTGTAAGCATGTTGAAAATTCATAGCCGTACAGTGTACACGCTTATCATATTTTTTCCACTCCAGGCCAAAACATCCCCAACAAAAGTACACGTGTGTGGGCCGGAATCAGAAAAAAGGGAGGAACTGCTGTTTGCATTTTTGATGAATCAGGAGCTGTTTGTAGATATTCTGGTGGCCACAGACTGATGATGGACAATGATCCCAAGCATACATCAAGATACGCTGGTGCTTGATTAGAGGCTATTGGGTAAATTGTTGGAGGACACCACCAGAGTCACCTGATTTACCCAATTGAAAATCTGTGGCACAAACTTCAAGAATACATCAGACGAGAAGTCTAGCCAAAGATGAAACAGGAGCTCATGGATAGCATTCTAGACATTCTGGAGAACTGTGGACACAGAGAAATGCTGTAAATACATTGGGCATTTGCGAAAAGTAATACCCAAGGTTATAGAAATGCTAAGGGGGTATTAAATTTGTCACAAGTTGACTGCATGATAAATTAGGCACATCAACCGCTGAGTCTATCTTTCTAGTTACTGTATGATCTAAACTGATGGTTAAACTACATCGTGCTTTTAGATAACTTACCAGTGCTAAAACGAAATTCGGTTACAGTCGGCTGGGATATTGCCATTGTAGCACACAATGGTATAGGCTTTTAAATCTTTAGCGGTAGGTTCCTAGAATTCACTACAAAATAGATTGAACACGGTATGCTGGAAAATATATAAATGTTAATTATTTTAAAAGCTGAACTGAAAAGCAACATACTAAATTTATAGATATTTTATCTGGCTTTTGCATAGGTCATGAAAATTAAGTTTCATTTTACACTAATTGATCAACATCAACATTTGTTAATTGTTCCCTTTACATAGAAATATGGGTGATTTTACGGTTGGTTAAAATTAGAAATATTGGTGATTCTATTGGTTTTAAACTACATGAAAAAAGATACATTTTTTCGACATTAAATGTCATCGTCCTAAATCACTGTGCATGAATCTTTGGCCTTCATAATAATTGATTTGTAGGTCTCTTTGCACAATTTGTGGATTTTATTACTATTTTTGGTATAGCTACATGTATATGTCCAATTATAATGAACTATATGTGCATGTAAAATTAATCCAATTCTCTGCTTATCATTTGAAATATGACAATAACTCGTACACTGTACATGTACATCCTACTGCAATGGAAATGCATCCCACATTACAGTTAGAGTAACATACAGTACTGCCCAGCTGCAACTTGACAACAAATATACTCACGTCAGCATTTCGACTCAGGAAAGGGTCTAGGCGAGTTGCGTGGAAGCCAGTGTAGCACATATGATCATGCAAAGACCAGTTCACACACACACTGATCCAAGTCATGCATTTTCATCTGTTTGGCTGGATGTAGGCCTTGTATTCTATGTTGTATGTGACGGTCTAAATCTCAGCACACCGCATCCTTCCATCTGACATGTACATGTTTGGAACTGGATTGTTGCACTCACTTTACAGTGTTCATTCCACATTCATGTGTCGGGTGGGTGTGGTTAGCTGCAACCTATTCTTGATACCTATCGCACTTGGTGTTATCTGATGGTGGGCATGGCAAATATATCCCTAGTCGAGCTTGGGAGATATATTCAGTGGGGAGCCTGTGGTCCCCGATCCCCCCAGGCATCAGAATGTCATGGACTGTGTCGTGGAGTAAACAGAAAATTACCAGGTTAGGAAATGACATGAAAAAAGAAATAAAACAGGGAAGTAGAGAGCTGCTTCTCCACCGCGCTACCACGAGATTTGACTACCCCAATTGCACATGCGTCGCACTCTATCACATTAACTCTATCACGTTGACCCGTTAACCGTCATTTATCATCTATGTGACAATTTCACAATTTTCCATGTACAGTACAGTACTACAGTACGGTGTTGGTTTATACATTCCAATTGGCAGAACGTTGCACACGCATGTAACATCTGCTGTTATCACTTATCATCTTATTTGTTATATCCATAATTCAGTGTGCAAGGCTTACATTGAATTGCTTTTATTCAATTCCAATAGCATTCCTCTCCTAAAACTGCTGGTGCTGGTGCTACTATTGAAACACCTAAATCATCTGTACCTCCATTAAAGAAGTTACACTCTCAGGAGCTCCTTCCCAATGTGAAAGTTGCCATTGTAGCATCTCTGGGTGAGGATTCATTACTTGTAATATCCTAAATATGTGTGTGAGCATACATGTATTTATTTAATCTATCTTTGTACAATTATTTGATGTTTCCCATTGACCACAATCCAAGCTTGAAGCTGTTAGTACGAAGGGATTATTTCTGATTGCAACAGCATTAACGTGCACTTGCCCATGCTGTGATTATAGCATGTATTTTGTTTACACCATTCATTCTATTTTTGGGGACTTTGCAACCACGCCAAAAGCAATCTAATATTCACTGGCTTTTTTAATCCGAGTATAACTATTAGAATGCAATGTACACAAATCTGTAGTACTGTACATGTCTATATATGCATCTAATGAAACGCAGTGAAACACGTACCTCAAGGCGGACAACTATTAATTAGTGATTTTAGTGATGATTTTAGTAAATGAATCCTAGCCAGACTGAGAATGTGTAAAACGAAAGCCAACTGGAATACGAAACGTGTCTTTACACCTCTCTGTGTCACATACTCCTGGCACTCTTTGTACAGTACATTGTGGGATGCCATCTGTAAATCTTGAGAATCATCAGTTTCCTCAAGGACTCAGGTACAGCAGATAAGTGGCGACCTCCATTTTGTGGACTCTCTAGGGAGCCATTATGATTTAGGTCAGCAGGGATGTCAAGATCATTAGACAGACTAGTGTCAGGTGTTTCATGCTGCAACTATTCCAAGTTGGGAGTTGGGATGGTAAGGTTACGCCTGACAAAATAAACCACTGTCATATATGCGGACAATTCCACAGGAGATATTACTGACCTCGTTGTGTATTCTGTAAGGTCTCTGCCAGAAACAACGAAGCTTTGGTACTTGACATGGGGAAGTGTAGCTGCACCATATCATCTACTTTGAATAGATCACCATTGGAATATTTTTCAACAGCACCTGATGCTGTAGTCACATATGCTCCTTAAACTATTGATGCACCACCATCTCCATGAAGTCTCAAATTCAATTTTGTCGTGTACGTAGAGGGGTCCTGTTACTATTCTGTTAATTTTTACTCTTTCCATTATGGAAATACCACTGTGCCAAGTCTTTTCGGGGCAAACCACTCTAACTGTACGAAGGAAATAATTGGTGCAAATCGAGGCTGGGAAAATGAGCAGTTACCCTGCACAACTCTATCTCTATAATGGATAAAACCAAAATTAACGAAGAGAGCATATCAATACCCTCTACATATGCACTGGACTTAAAGTGATTTGAGCACACCTACCTGAAGATGTGGCGGTTTTAAACCCCAGGAGTATTGGACCTTGTAATGTCAGCACTGTGCTTGTGCAAGATACCAAAGCACAGTAAGGGACAATAAAAATGTTACGTTGGATTTCGCCTAATATGCAAACACAAATGCAATGCCTAGTGGTATCATTTGCACGGAACACATTGGACCCAAAACGATATCGCTTAAGCGTCAACCATTAGACACGCCCAAGGGTCAATTAATGCACCCTTGCACGCTCTGATCTAGAGTACACTATATGTTTGCAAGATTTATTTGATTTTTGGGGACTTTGCAACCATGCCTAAACCATCTGATATTTGCTATGTTTTGCAATCAGAGTAAATTATTCTAATGCAACGTACACAAAACTGTAATACTGGAAATGCTGCATGTCTATAAGCACGCAACTGATATAGTTGCATATATATAGACATGTAAAGTACTACAGCTTTGTGTACATTGCATTCCAATAATTTACTCGGATTGCATAAATGCAGTGAATATTAGACCAGTTTTGGTGTGGTACATGTAGCAAAGGTCCTGAAAAAATACGATGATCATGCAAACTAAACGTGTAATAAAATGCACTGAAACAACCTCAAGGCGGACAAATATCAATTAGTGGTTTTAGTGACGATTTTGGTAAATGAATCTGAGCCACTAGGAAAACGCATACAACGAAAGCCAAAACTAATACGAAATGGACGTTACGTTTTTATTGTCCCCTAAGCAATGGTGGCTATGAAATGGCACCAATAGTAATTTGAATTGGATGCTGCTATAAATTTAGGGGTCAAAATCTCGTGGAATGTATGTGCATTATAGTTTTTCAATTTGCTAAATGTAGGTCTGTAATATTTATAAATTCATAAAATAAAGTGAACACAATATAAAGATTTTTTCTTAAAGTCTATTCAATCGGTGCATACCAATCCTACATGTTCATTACATGTTTTGTACACTTTTGTTTTACGGCTTGCATTGTTAAGTGTTGCAGAGTTTTTTATTACCAATATTCACCTAACACTTACAGCTCCTGATGGCACTCATGAGCTTTTTGTTGGACTAACAGATCGTGTTGTTGGTGCATTTAGGTGGAATGAGGCAAGCAGCTCACTAGAACTTCGTCAAAAATGGATTCTAACTGGACAGGTATATACATGTACAATACATGTATGCATATAATATATGGGGTTAACGTTACACAGAATGGAAGTAGCTCCGCGTTGGTCAGTCGCTGCTGCCGTGCTTCTGCTTGCCGGCCTAGTTATCTAGTTAGTGTTGGGGAGGTGGAGTCAGGGACACGCCCCTCACGGCTGGGGGTGTGCCATTTCTGCGAGGTCCCGAGCAGACCAACCCCAAAGGCCGATGTACTTTACAGCGGCCTGCACACCCCAAACGTAGTGGTAAGGTTTTGGGTTGCGCACTATGAGTGGTTGGCTATAGGCCTATAGCATGCATTGCTGAGGCTCGATCTTGCATGTCTATATGCGTCTATCATGTATATGTGAGCGATATGCTTTGTTGTTCATGTGCAAGTAATGCTACCATGAGCAAACTTCACACGCGGTGCTAATGAACTGACACTGAATACGGCTAACTACCGACTAGCTGACTGACTGCCTAATGATCCACGATGCAAGCGATGGATGCAGACGTTGCGGCTAGTTGCAGGCCCGGTGTTCGAGTATAGCTCATAAAGGCGTCGCTGCTCCAGCGACTGAGAGCCTTGATGGTGGAGTCCTCTATCCCGGCTGCCGCTGCAGCTGTTGCCGCTCCTATTCTGAAGCTATGGCCAGCAAAGGACAGGCTGTCGAATCCCCTGGTGGTCAGAGCCCTCCGAAGCTCGGATACAAAGTCTGGTTTTAGCATAGGTCTACCATCTCGCTTGACAAAGAATGGTCCCGGTTGGTCCCCTCGGACTGCCACGTAGGAAAGACAAGCGGCTATGGGACATATTGCGTTGCCCGACTGCCCAATGAACACGTCCGCCCCTTGTCCGAATTGGTCACATTTCGCGAACTTCAAGCGGACTCTTACTATGGTGGGAGCAGTGCCGTGCTACCTCCCCCCATTGCGGTGGTAGTCTTCTTGGCTTATCCTGTGATGAAAGAAGCTCGCCTAGGCGGAAGAACCCGAAATAGCATATGGCTGCTATGGCCCATAGTAGGGTCCGGTTGCCGTCTTCAGGCTTCTCCATCCAGAAAGACCTTAGCTCGTGCAGAATAGCGGGGGTTAAGGGAGCCTGACTCGACCTGGTTTTCGGCAAGTGGCTGCCACGCGCTTGATGCCAGCTTGTATCCTCTCAAGTCTGCACATTGACGTCTGCGACCGAGGGTTGGGAAACCCAAGTGCTATGTGCGCGTCCCGCACCGCCGACAGGTATACCTTTATGGTCTGTGGCGAGAGTTCGTCGGATGCGAGTGCGGCGACAAAATAGCATAGGATTGGCTCCGTTACAGGAAACGGGTTATAAATGGAATAGCTATCACAAAAATGGTGGAAACGTTTCATGCCAGAATCGTATGTTCGACGCGTTGACTCTGCTAGGCCTTGCGCGTAAAAGAACTGAACGGAGCGGAGACAGCCAGTCTATGTCCTCGCTGAGTAGGATTTCCACCAGCCGGGATGGGATGGGGTGCAGGTACAGATCTGCCTTGGGAACCTGTTGGAAGAATACATCAATGCGGTTACGCGACAAGGCATCAGCAGCTTGATTCTGGGCCCCCGGTATGTGGATCCCTCTCAGCTCGAACTGAAACAGCGCTTTGAAGTAGAAGAGGCACCTCAGCAGGTTTGCAAGTTGCTCTTCCTTAGACGAACGGGTGGCCAGCGTGGCAACAACAGCTTGGTTGTCACAGTAACATGCGACGAGTTGACTGTGCCATTGGGCACCCCATGTAGCCGCGGTCATTATTATGGGTAGCATCTCTTTTACAGATATTGGCAGGAGGGTGGCCGATTCGCTCCACTGGACCTGGAACCATTGCTGGTTCCAAGAGGCACCGCATCCCCATGAACCGGCTGCGTCCGTGTATAGTGTAATGGTTGGTGTGATACGGTCCTGGGGGATAAGCCCGGTGCCGTTCCAGTTAGCGGCGAGCATGCGGTCATTTGCTGTGGACAGCAGCGCGATCATGCGCCTTAGGAATGACCTGCCTGGCCTGACGATCTTGCATGCATGGTGCAGGAGGCCGACGAGGGACTCTAGCTCTTTCCTGCGGCACACTTTCTTCTCTTGCCACGTCTCTAGAGTGTCCAGGTAGTTTGTCCCTTGGCAGACGAAGGGTCCGCGTCTCAGTATCCAACTCTATTCCCAGGAACGTAAGGCAAGTACTGGGGCCCTCGCATTTGTCTAGAGCTAGGGGAACGCCCAATTCTGCGCACGTGTCCACAACGATCCTCAAGCTGTCTGCGCATTGCGAGGAATGGGGAGTGCCGAGGTTGATAAAGTCATCCAGGTAGTGTGCCATGTGGTCGACACCCTTTCGACGCAAAATCCACTCGAGCGCATCCGCCACTGCCGAGAAGATCTTTGCTGCTGATCTGAGGCCAAAAGGTAGCATCGCGTCGCAGTAAACGCTACCCTTCCATTCGATGCCCAGTAGAGGTCTGTCGTCTGGGTGCCTGGGATGAGGCGGTAGGTGGCCTGGACGTCGATTTTTGCCAGCAGCGTGCCTTGATCTAGGCTGGTGATGACCGCAGCTGCCGTAGTTGTGTCCTTTAGGGACAACACCTATTCGGCTACGGTGCGTGTAGCGAGCGATGCGGCTCGGTAGCGGCCCTAGCAGAAGGTTTGCGCTTAGCTCGGTGTTGATGTACGAAGAGACCGCACTGTCGTGCTTGCAAACCGATGGGAGGTTATGGGTGGCTGAGCGTAGCTGTTGACGGTGGTCGAACCCTACTCTGAAACACTCAGCTAGTCCGTTGGTTATGTAATCGCTGTACCGCCTGTCTGGGTGGTCTTCGAGCTCGCGAGGGGGAGTAGTCTCCCAGTAATGGGCCAGGTGTCGGTCCTTCTGGCAGCAGAAGGAAGCTTTGGAGCTGCATTAGGTGGCTCGTGTAGGCGTAGCGGCCTGTGGCTGCGAAATAGGGGGGGGGGGGAAGGAGTTGGTGCGCCCCGGGTAAACATCAGCACGACTCATTGCTACGTGTACGTGTATAGACTTTATCTTTACCCAGAGAAACCCTCGTGCACTTGCGCTAATCAGCATGCAACAAAACACAATCAGATTCACACCCGTAAGGGTGGAGCTGCGATAATTGCCAACCGGTTGCACTGCCATGCATCACACTACTGGTCTAGGGTACATTTAGCTAACTCGTATCCTGCAGCGTCGTTTACCGCCCCGCAGGCCTCCGAATATCCCTGTTGTCGTAAGGGTTCTCAGGGGCGTTGCGTTGCCCACAGGACAGCGCTGGGTGAGGTGCTCCACATGTCGAGCAAGCGTGCCGGTACTTGCACAGGCGAACGAAACACCGATTTTCGTTAAACTGTCGGCAAATCTCTTGTGGCGGTGCTTGCCTCTGGCAATCCGGCTCCTGATGGGCAAAAAGGGGGCGAGTGGAGTCCGGGCAGGCGTCCGTTCCGTGGTGCTCGCTCAGGCATATTTTGCATCTCGAGGTGGGCTTAGCCCTCCTGGCGAACGCCTCATTGTATAGCGCCTGGTCTTCGGCGGCCCAGTTGAGGCTTCTATTGGCCGAGGTCTGTCGCCTGTAGAGACGGTCGTAGGTGACCCAGGCGTGACCCTCGAATTTCCTGGCGCAGTACACTATACGATGCAGGTACATGAGGAGATCCGGGGCTCTGGAGGGGTACTTGGCGGCGAGGACGGCAGCCATTAGCGTAAAACACTCAACCCACACCGAGATATCTGTGACGGGAGCCGACCGTCGAGGGATGCAGAGAACCAGGCTTTGCGCACTACTCTCGGTGGTGTCTGTCATGCGTCATGTAGTAGTTCAGCTATCTCGATGAATTCGAGGTTCTCGATCTTGAGCACCAGTTTGGTGGGCAGTCGAGCCGTCAAGAAACCAGGCGTGGCTTGTGCGGGCATGCCTGCTGGTGCGAGCAGCGATGGTAAGGCCAGCGTGGCCGCTTGGATCGCGGTGGGCGCAGCCTCGAGCGGGTCGAACAAGGGAAACCTAGGCAAGGCACCGGTAGCTGGCGGCTGGGGGGGGGGGGGGGGGGGGGGGGGGTGCAGTTGTCCATCTGCGGTGGGCATTGCAGAATACTATGTCAAAACCGCCCGCACACATGTTGCCCTAAATTCAATCCAAATTCCCCTGCGTTTTTTAAAAGGCTGTGGGTAGCGCGGACCCATCTACTGCCCTAGAGCAGTGACCGCGTCCTGTGCGAGGCCGCTATTGGACTGACTGAGCCCATTTCCCTGCCACCTAGCTTACGTACCCCTCGCTCACCGGCTTCCTGGTGCTTGTCGTTGGTGGATCCGCGGGTGGTTTAGTCGGCAAAAACCGGGTCAGCCAGCGCATCTTTACCTCCGAGAACGGGGAAGGACTGGAGTTGTCTTTGGACATGATATCTCTCTTCCATAACAACAATCTGCACGTGTTGGCTGCGAAGCTTCGCTCTGCAGTGCGCCTGCGCGAACTCGTGGTCACGTGTCCTGCCAATCG
This sequence comes from Ephydatia muelleri, assembly GCA_013339895.1. Taxonomy (NCBI): domain Eukaryota; kingdom Metazoa; phylum Porifera; class Demospongiae; order Spongillida; family Spongillidae; genus Ephydatia; species Ephydatia muelleri. Next base: position 11,962,588 of record JABACO010000003.1, on the reverse strand, counting down.
TGCCGTCACAACTACGCCCTCCTTGTGGGGCGTGCAAAAGGGGTGCTTCGTTAACCCAGTTTAACTACGTTAAACAGTATTAACAAATGCAGTAGCTACTCTCTAATTTAAAGGTTTGAATAGATTATGTGAAATCTGTGAAAACGTATATACACTGTATTGTAAATAATCTCAGTTTCTGAAGACAATGTGTGCTGTGCTATGTTGATGTAAAGTGTCAAACAATGCATGTGTCCAGCATAATCAGGAACAATAGTTGCATCTTGGTGGTAAAAGATGGACATTGCTCCAGAACCAAAACATCTCAACCTCAAGGAAGCCTTTGAAAGGTACAACTCCTGATAAGAAAATTAGCTTATCTAAATTTGCATCCTAGTGACCTAAAGAGTGTGTGCTTGCAGGTGCTGTGTCTGCACAATTCACCAACATGTGAAACAGATGATTTATGGTTCCAATCTTGGGTATCTAACAAAAGAATGCCTGACAAGAATCATGTGCATGCCGACAATTCCAGCTTATATAGGAACTCAACATGAAAACATGCACAGGTAGTGCAGGTAGTTGTCAAAAAGATACTTCTATAGAGGATACTGCAACAATATGGAGGAAAAAGAAAGCTTGGTACATAAATTGAAATACAATCAGTGGCCTGTACAAACATGCACAAAAGGAATGGAATGCATGTGCATGTGACAATATATGTAAGTGTGAGTGCTTGTATCATCATTATCAGACAGGTCTATTGTTTGCCACATGACTGTATGCCATATGATGGTGTACAGGTCCATGTATGCAACAATGCAAGTGTGTGCACAAGTGTGAGCCAGCATGAGTTCATGTACTATGTGTGAGAAATAACAGACCGACAATCATAGCTGATTGGGTGTGGCAGATATAAGAATTGTAGCAAAGATTATGGCAATAGGAAAGCTTTATTACACGGCTAGAGGGTGCGTAGCAAATACCCTTACATGCGTCGTGTTGAGTACTGCCACCCCACGATGTACATGTAGAAGGCGCAAGATTACTGCAGCCATTCACTTGGATCGGTTAATTTGGTTCGATTGTCTTGCGAAGTTAGAAGTCTTCTTTTCATTTGTCAATATTAACTCACTGCCTGGGTGAGGCAAAAACAGTTGCGAACAGATAGCTTAGTTTAAGTCGGAGAATGGGCGGAACAAAGAAGTTTTGTGGATTGGGAGAATGGAAAGTGGGCTGCATGCAATAATGGCACTAATTGAGTGGGAAATGTGCATCAACTTTGCACAGCTGTATCTCCTTCACGGATAGAATAAAAATTGCTTATCAATAGTGACAGGACCCCTCTACATGTGCACCAAATGTGAAGCAACCTGAATGTTCTCACACGAAGATGTGGCGGTTTTGAACCTCATGGAGTATCAAACCTCGTAATGTCGACACTGTCTTGTTACAAGACACCAAAATAGGTTTGCGGCGTGCGATGTAACAAAGACAATTGTTAAAACACAAAGACTATTGTGTTCTCCATTGACAGCTGACCGTAACTCTATTAATCGGTGTGTGACGTAGTTACTACACACTGTCACAATTATTGTATACCAAATGTTGTTTGTTTGCAAAATACGGTCCTCTGAATATTTAAATTTTTGGTGACCTTTGTGAGTTTGTTAAGCTTTTGTGTTCTGTTCTGTTTAAGAGCAGCATGTAAATATTGTTTTATGTATACATGTACTTATAGGGAGTTCATTGTTGTGGCAAAAGATAATTATAGGATTGAAAGGGTTAAATGTAATACTCATATTATGTGTTGATTTGGTCCCTGTGCAAAGGGCCATTATAAAATTTCACCAAAACTTTACTGGAAGTGCTGTACAAATAGTTAGCAACGTTTGGTTCTGGGATAATGATGGGATGGCCAGGATATGCGGTTGAAATGTGGAAGGTCATCTCAATGCTATGGAACCAAACCTCAAAGTTTGTTTAGGTTAAGTGGATAGTTTCAGCAATGTTTTTATAAATCAGAACCAACCATTTTAAATTCGAGGTCCCACGTGCATAACACGTAATATTGTCTTTGTTACAAGCGCACTCAGCGCAGAAACGGCTCGCGATCCGAGTGTAATAGGCACTTGCCTGGAAAGGTGATTTCCCCACAATCATGTGATAGTTAGCGAGAGTTTGGTCGGCTGTTCTTTTGTCTCCTGCCAGACACTGTTTCTCCGTGCAATCCGTCGGTTTTGAAACTGAGTAACGCCCAAGAGAGTACTTACTGTAAGTGCTCAGTAAAGCTATTTTTTTCACCTTCCTTGCTATAACTGTAGAATGAAGTGTTTACAACTGCGTTTAATATCGAATAACATTGTGGAAGCGATGCACAAGGAACTAGGAGGCTGCATGCATTTCTCTTGTATTTCTTCCAGTACACTCATACACGACTTATCCACTATCCACTTAAACAGCCTGCAAAGGTAGTCCACAACAGCATGTGTGGTTGACAAATAGAACCCAGCAACCATTCCATCCTCATGCTCTCGTCTCTGAACGAGAGCGAGAGACCCCCACTAGTCCCCGTACAGTCCATGGCTGTGCTTCCGGGTTTTGGGCCATCATCTTCAACGGAATCGTCAAGCTGAGAGGTGAAGAGCAGGAGGGAGGAGGACATTTCAGAATTAGGTTGAGTCCTGTATTTGACATCTAGGTTTAAACCATTTATTACAGTTTGCGTGTTTTTTTCGTTATGTTTGAGGTCTGTTATATATGACCAAGTGGCAACACGTTTGTAATTTCGGTTTGGTACAAGCATGTATTCCGAGGGTTCCATGTATATTTCGGGGGCATTTACATATCGTATCCATTTAGTTTGACAAGCCTTGTTTTCGGCTGTGTGATAGCTGATTAGGACGCTCGGGTGTTCTGGGATTTTAGGCTGGTACCATCTAATCCTTTTCATCCCTATTACAGCGTCAAATTGATGGAAAAGGTGTGACTGCCACATGGCGTTATCCTTTTTGTGCGGGGACTCGACACTTTGTCTCTGTCTGAAATGGAGGTTTAGAGCATTCTTTTTATGCATGTATATATATATGGGAGAGCTTTTAGACTGATTGTTCTGATGGGTACATATTTTTTGCAGTTTCACAGAAACACAATACAAACACGATACCATGAATGATTACAAGTTTTTTCAAATAACCTACAACATCGTCTTCTGTCTCAACCGCTTTCACAAAATTCGGGTCCATGGCAAATCTATTCTCTCCCAAAATAAACACGACCGGTTTCGGAATAACTTTATTCCTTCTTCAGGTGATTGGGAAAGGCGTATTTGAGCAAGTCTAGCGTTTAAATATCTCATTTCCGGTGGGTTTGGCGGGTTTAGTGGTGCACGTGATCCATCTCTAAGTGATTTCTGTCGGGATGATGTCTGCTGTTTTCTCTTTGTGTTTCAGGATGTTTCTTGGATATTCTGCTGGTATTCTGCAGTGTTGGTAGACATCGATTGGTTGGTAGTCTGGTGGCATTTCTCTTGGCGTCTGTTTTTTAAGTTTTGCTGAGACTAGTATGTTGCCTAGCGACCGATTCTTTTTTTGGGCAATACGGGGAGGCATTGGATAGAGTGCGTTTAGTATGGGATTCTGTTGGACATCTTCCCAGATTTTGTTTAGTTCTTTTCGAGCTTGGGATACATGGGTATTGTATGTCAGTACCATTGTAGGTGTACCAAGTGTTTGTGTCTTGGTTCGTTTGTTTTTGTATAGGACTGTGTGTCTGTCTTTGAAGCTTACACGTCTGATCAGTGGTTTTATGACTGTCTGTTTGTATCCCCTTGATAGGAGAGCGTTTTGGACGCTATCGATCTGTTTGAGGAAGTTGGTCTTGTCCGTGTTGGTGTGGAGGGCTCTGTATGATTCACCCAGGGCAATGCTTTTCCCGATCCCAGGAGGGTGAAAAGAGGATCCATGGACGTATGCCTGTTTGTTTGTAGGTTTTTTGAACGTTTTGATGTCCAGTTTTTGTCTCTGTTGAAAATTTGGGCCTTTGAATACGGTCATGTCCAGGAAATTTATTTCAGTCGTAGAGCATTCACTAGTAAATTTGATGGAGGTGTGCAGTTTGTTGCACTGTTGGACAAAGTTTTCAAAGTCGGTCTGGGTGCCTTGCCAAGCCACAAAGATGTCATCAATGTAGCAAACCCATAGTTTAATTTTATCGGACTGTAGGTCTATGAGTCTTGTTTCTAGTTCCCCCATGAAGATACCACTGTATGATGGGGCCATGATGTTGCCCATTGGTACTCCTTTTGTCTGGATATAGAATTCTCCATCGAATTCGAAGACATTGTTTTTAATGATCAAGTCTAGGAGCTCAGTTAGGGCTGCCATGTTTGGCATGTCTGTTTGGCATTTCAAGTTTTCAAGAGCTCTGATTGCCGCTCTGTTTCCTTCGTCTATGGGAATATTGGTGTACATGTTAGTAACATCAATTGAGCAAAGTAAAATGTCTTTAGCAAAGGTTATGTCTTCAATGGTCTTTATGAAGCGGGTGGAGTCACTTATGTATGATGGGAGAAGTCTGACGGCTTGTTTGAGCCAGTGGTCTAGGAATCTAGAGTCTGTATGCATGTGGGTTTTTGTGCAGTTTGATGAGAAAATACATTAGGCTTGTTCTATGGTCAGCTGGGGGTAGGCAGAATTTGTAGTGTGACTTACTAAGCAGGTTCATTTCGCACAGCTTGCCTAGCTTGATTGTTATAGTTTTTTTATGGTGTCTGTGATGTCTGCAGTTAGTCTGGTGTATGTCTGCTTGTCATCTAGGTGTTTATGGCCTGCTTCCACGTATTTCTCCCTGTCCAGTAAGACTATACAGCTTCCTTTGTCTGCTGTATTGATGATCACATCATGTTCTTTGGACAGTTTCTTGATTATGCTCATACCATTTCTTGGGAGGTTGTACCAACCTCCACGTGGTGGGATGGATCTGATACATTGTGAGTCGGATTCTATTGATCAGGTTTTCTAGGTCCTGACAGTCTGTGGGTTTGGGAGTCTGTGTAGATTTTAATCTGAATGGATTCGGTTTGGTTAGAATGAATCTGAATGTACCTGAGTCTTAGTTTACGTATGAAACTTTCAGTTTCTTCTGTTATATCTCTATCAAGGCATCGTGTATATGGGATGAAACTGAGCCCCTTTGAAAGTATGTCAAGCTCTGTCTGAGTGGGTGTGTATGACGATAAATTGACCACATTGTCATGCATATGTTTTTTGCATAGACTTTTTGTATTCAAGGTTTTGTTCAAATTATACATGCGCCTATTCATGTGTCTGTGTCTATAACTCCTTCTTGAGCTTTTACTTCCGCTCAGGACGATCTCTCCAGGAGTGTCCCTCTTGGGAGTACTTGTTTTTGTTTCTGCCCGGGTTTCTAGAGGGCATTGGGAGGTTATACAAGTCTCAATGCGCATTTGGTCAATGTCATACCTTTGTTGGCTGGTTTTGGGCCTTTTTGGTGGTCTTTCACCTTCTTCAAGTTTCGATTGAGAGCTTTGGTCTCTAACTCTCTCTTGATCGCCTTGGCTTCCTTTTCTGCGTGCTTCAAAAGTTCCTCATAGGAACCTTTGAGCGCCCTCCTCTGTTTGTCTGTTAGGAGGAAGTCTGAAATGCTCTCGAGGGCCTTTCTTTGGCAGTCTGTAATTGCCTCGGTTTTGCAGGCAATCTGTTTGGTATAGTGGCGTTTGGCTACGTCTATGTAGCCAAGTGTATTTCGTCTGGTCTGCTCCTTCCACTCTGCTGCAGTTTCCTCATCAGCGTCTATGAGCATCATACGGGGCTCCACCGTGAGCCCCTTAGGCAGCCGGTTGGTTTCTACTGTCTTGGCCAGGTGGTCTAAGTGTTGACTAGCATGGACGATGTCTATCATGTATTTTTTCTCATCTGCCATTCTAGTCTGTAGTTTGTTTCTGGCAGTGTCCATGAGGCATGGGGTACCACGCGGTGTAGGGTCTGGTGTACCACGGGAACTCCCGGTTGGGGAAGAGTGATGCAATGGTTGACAAATAGAACCCAGCAACCGTTCCATCCTCATGCTCTCGTCTCTGAACGAGAGCGAGATACCCCCACTAGTCCCCATACAGTCCATGGCTGTGCTTCCGGGTTTTGGGCCATCATCTTCAACAGAATCGTCAAGCTGAGAGGTGAAGAGCAGGAGGGAGGAGGACATTAGGTTGAGTCCTGTATTTGACATCTAGGTTTAAACCATTTATTACAGTGTAATAGGCACTTGCCTGGAAGGTGATTTCCCCACAATCTTGTGATAGTTAGCGAGAGTTTGGTCGACTGTTCTTTTGTCTCCTGCCAGACACTGTTACTCCGTGCAATCCGTCGGTTTTGAAACTGAGTAACGCCCAAGAGAGTACTTACTGTAAGTGCTCAGTAAAGCTATTTTCTTCACCTTCCTTGCTGTAACTGTAGAATGAAGTGTTTACAACTGCGTTTAATATCGAATAACATTGTGGAAGCGATGCACAAGGAACTAGGAGGCTGCATGCATTTCTCTTGTATTTCTTCCAGTACACTCATACACGACTTATCCACTATCCACTTAAACAGCCTGCAAAGGTAGTCCACAACAGCATGTGTGGTAACCATAACAACCAACAGTGGAATGTGCAGAGACAGTCACAGTTCCATGTGTTGTAACCATAGCAACACATCACAACAGCCACTGCTCATGTGTCGTAACCACAGCAACCAACGGTGATGTGTGCTGGAGAGGTAGTCACAACAGCCTTACGTACAGGCCTACAACCAATGTTCTGCACTCAGCCATCTACATTCACATTCTCACCTTCCAAATGCAGATGTGGACATGCTTACCTACTACACTCCATCTGTGTCTTCTTCCAGTGCCTCATCATAAAGATCATCATCATCATCACCGTCAATGAAGTCTCCATCCTCTGATCCCACTTGAGGCATAAATAATGACTCACCATCAATAGCATCCTCTTCATCACCATCAAGTACAGGTCTATGTTTGAAACATAACTGCATGGTCAACAAATCACATTTGTAAACTGAGTACCATCATACAAAATTGACTGCCTGTTCATGTCTACGACGGCATCCCAGATGTTTTGGACAAACTTAAAAGTCTTTGGGACACGAGATGGTGCATGATGATCTGGTCTCCGGGAATTAAGGTAGCCGATGACTTGTGGCAGCTCTCATTCTGAACACACAATGACAAGTACAGTGAATGCTTTCTTGTTACCTGAACTCACCCAGTCCAGTACTGCTAAGTTCATTTGCATCACAAATGTGTCCTTTCCAAAATGAATTCTCTTGGGCAAATATGTTAGCCGTTGATGGTTGAAAGACTATCCAATATGTGTCCCTACACTGAATGACAGAAGAGGATGTGATGGCTACTGACAACATAAGGAATAGCAGCCTCGTGATCAGAAAAACGATATATAGAAGTCTTTTTCAAAGCAGCTTCCAGTGCTTTGATTGGTGCTGGATTGGAGAGAAGCTGTTGCAAGGGAATATAGCCAGGTTTGTGACGTCGACTCTCATGATGACAGCCACGATAATCACCCTGTGTGATGGCCCTGACACAGTAGTCACCAACTGATGGACCCATGTACTTGATAATGGTGTTATAATGTATAATATAATGATAATGATGATGTTCATGATCTTAATACGAAGGTCATCACTGTTGCCTGCACAGTTCTTCATGCACCAGTACAAGTGTGTCTTGGTGCTCTTCACTGTACACTTGTATTAGTCATGTACATTTAGAGCTTACTCTTATCAGAAAGCTCTGTGAACCAGGTAACATTTCTATTAGCTCTGGTATCATTACAGAGCTTCTTGATCTCCTTGACCACATTCTTTGTACCTGTAAAGCATTAATTAATAGCAAATAAATTTTAATTAGAGCACACCAATAGCTTACCATGCCATGATCGTATGAATTGGTAGCAAGCAGCTCGTCAATGGACAAATCGTGTGACTTGAGGCTGATAGTCATGAGCAACTTCGCAACATTCAGACGTGCATTGTACAGTGTAATTGTTAAATACAACACATCCTGTACTACACAACATACCCCTTTAACCTCCTCTATCGTGATGTTGCTCAGTCATGCAGCAGGTCGTTGCAGCTATAGTACTGGCTTGGGTTTACCTGAGGTTGGCAGGGGTCTGGGCCAGGGTACACGTTACGTGGCCAGTTTGGGTGTGTGGTGATATGGCTCCACCCACTCGTACCGTGCCATATCCCTGCCCAAGGTGAGGAGACCATTTAGGTCTACTTCAGCCCCCAAACAATAACTATATAGAGGTTTTATTGATGGATGTGGCTGCATGGCAAGAATAATACATAATACATGTACCGTCGCTACTTTGCTAACGTGGCACTGAGGGCAGCGAGATGGCTGTGTGGAGTTCTGATGTAGCGGAGGTAAGCAGCGCTGTGCCACCTTCCCAACGCCTGAATCATTGAGTCCTCTATTCCCGCCAAGGCGGTGCTAGTTGCTGCCCCAATCCGAAAACTGTGACCAGCAAACTCCGCATCAGCGTACCCAGCCTTCGACAAAGCATCCCGCAACCTCGCCACGAACCTGGATTTTGTAATCGGCTTTTTCTGTTGGTCCATAAAGAAGCATCCAGGCGTGTCCCTGCGCGCACCAATAAACGACAAGATTGCTGCAACTGGGCACAGGGGACACTCGGTGCGTCCCAGCAGAATGTCCGCCCCTTTCCCAAATTGGTCACATTTTGATTTCTTCAAGTGAATTTTAACCATCGATGCTTTTGACTGAACATCAACGGCTACGTCACCCCAACTAAGATGCAGTGCAGGGGTGTAGTCGGCTTCCGTTTCGACGAGCAATTCCCCAAGACAGGAAGAAACCGAAGAAGGCCGTCACGGCAATTGCCCAGAAGGCTGACGCTTCCAGGGCATTATCCTCTTTCAGCGGGGCTTCAATACGCCTCAGCACTGTGGTAGTTATTGGAAGGCGTGTCCTAGGAGATTTACCCCCCAAGACCTTACACCTTCTAATCCCATCCAGTACCCTCTTCAGCATCGGTAGGGACGATTGTTCAGAGGGGGGAGGCAGACCAAGAGATATCTGCATACTCCGAACCGCTGAGAGATAGGACTTTATGGTTTGTGGGGCTAGCCCGTCCTTGGCGAGTGAGGTCGCAAAGTAGCACAACAGTTTTTCGGTTACTGGGAACGGGCCATATACGTCATACAAAACGCAAAATTTGTTAAATCTTTTCATAGCTGCATCATAAGTACGGTGAGTAGGCCATTATGAAAATAGCCCTGAACTGCTGCATCCAGGCTGGTGAGGTCCATTCTGCGACCGGGTCCAGTAGCACCTCCACTGTTTGTGGATGGATTTGTGAGGGAACCGTGCTGGCTCCTGGCACCATCTGAAAGAAGGAGTTCAAGCTATCACGCGATAATGCATCGGCAATGGCATTGTCCGTACTCGTGATGTATTCCGCAGCCAGACTAAAATTAGCGGACGCCTCGACGAAAAACAGACATCGCAGCAAATGCATACTCTGGTTTTGTGCGCTCGACCTTGACCGAATAGCTGCGACCATGACTTGGTTGTCACAGTGGCATAGCACTTTTTGGCCGGACCATGAGCGACCCGAGATGAGTGCTGCTATCAGGATAGGAATTAACTCTTTTACCGCGATGGATAATGCTCTGAGAGAGGACCCCATCTCCACTGGAACCACAAGGTCCCGTGCCAAGCGCCGCACCCCCAGCTGCCAGAGGCGTCGGAAGCAAAATGTGTCGAGGCGTTAGAGGCAATGTATAATGTACCGTTCCATCCAGCTGCAAAGGACATCCACCATTGGAGGTCTGACCGAAACTGGCGGTTAAGGCGAATGGGGTGATACGTGTTGTTATTCCGATGCAGTAGGTCTATCATCCTTATAAGGAATGAGCGACTGGGTCGAACTACCTTACACGCGTGGTTAAGGTAACCGATGAGTGATTCCAATTCTCGGCGATTACATGCCTTCCGATCGCCCCATTCGCTCAAAAGGCTACGAATATGGACGAGCTTCTCCGGTGGCAGCCGCAATTCCCCAGTCGCGGTATCAATGACGATGCCTAAAAAGGTTATAGATGTAGAAGGGCCTTCGCACTTATGGGCGGCAAGTGGTATCCCCAAGTCTGTACACCGGGACCTGAGTTTGTCCAACGCGGAACGACATTCGACTGTACCTGGAGTACCCAGCACCACAAAATCGTCCAGGTAGTGGAAGACATTGCGTACCCCGTCTTCTCTCAACCGCCATTCTAGAGCGTCTGCCAGTGAGTTGAATATTTTGGGGGCGGAACGTAAGCCAATCGGCAACATGGGGTCAATATAGAACTTTTCCTTCCACTTCACCCCCAGAAGCGGGTGGTCTTCGGGGTGGACAGGAACCAGGCGGTATGCTGATTCGATGTCAACTTTGGCAATTATGGTATTGGGACCAAGTATCGCGCACGCAGACGCCACGTCCTCGACAGTAGTGTAGCGGAGAGAGCAGATGTTGGGATCGATCCCGTCGTTCACGCTATACCCCGGTGGGTAGGAGAGGTCAGTGATCATTGCCGGTGTTATGCCCCTTCGGAATGACGCCAAATCTACTGATGTGGATAGATTTGAATCCACTGCGATCTGCGAACGGGCCCAGCATGCGCCCAAACTCTAATTCCTTCTGGAGGTACTCGGATATTGGCTCCGGGTGTTGCACCACTGAGAACATGTATGACGAGGCATCTTTTAGGGGTGAAGAGCGAGTGAACCCGATCCTAAAGCCACATTTTAGCCCCATGCATATGTACTCGGCAAACGCTTTGTCGGGGTGGGCCTGTAAGGCGGCTTGCCATTTAGCATAGTGGAGGGGTGATGTACCACCTTGTATTCCCACGCTGCGGTCCGTCGACCTGCAGGAGTCTAGAGATAGGAGGTCGGGTGTGTACCGGTAGTAGTCACGCACACCTGCAACGTTAGAAAGCATTTCGATTATATGCATGCAAGGTACCTGTTAAGCCTGCAAGCAGGCAATCACACTCAATAATAGAGTGGAGACGCGCTTGACGCCATGCATCTTTTAGAATGGCATCAATCATGCACATACGTACCGTAGTACTCCGTATACCATATTGCACATAAACGTAAGTAATCAAATCGGCAAAATTACAACTGTTACAATCAGTAAATCACTTGCACTCTACAATTGCTTCATTTTCTCCCTGGGGACCGCTCACGGGGTTGATTGCCTCTCGTTGAGGCGCCGCTTTTTGGGCACTGGGTCAACGAATGAGGGTATCCACACCCTTGGCACACATGGCGACATCGGCATTGAAGAAATGTGCATCGTCCCGTGTTGTATTTCCGGCAGACTTCGGAGCTGCCGGGGGCTGTCAGGCTGAAGGGAGGCTGGGTGGTGGCAGCCATGCCTCCAAGGCTGGGCTCCAGGGGACAAATTGCGGTCGCGTGAGTGTCGCTTAGACAATGCTTGCACCGCGGGATGGACCTTGCATGGCCAGTAAAAGCCTCGTTATAGAGTCGCACGTTTATCTGGCACCAATTGAGGTCCCTATTCGCGAGAGCCTCACGGCGGTACTGGCGATCGTACGCCACCCAAGCACTCGTTTCAAAATTCCGGGCCGCCCTGACAATAGTTGACTGGTACGCAGACATATCCGGGGCCTTGTCGGGATAACAAGACGCGTACACGGCTGCCATCCTGGAGAAGCACTCCACCCACAGGCCGATATCCTGCACCGGTGCCTTTCGCGACATGCGCCGCGATAGCGACTGCAGGGAGCCGTCCAGTACCAGCACCTGCTGATACTCCTCTTGCCAGGAGTCCGGCAGGAGGTCGCACATCTCAACGAACACGAAGTCCAGGATCCGGCGTGCTAACCGTGCCGAGATCCCCGCGAGGGGACCGACTGGTGCCACGCCCGTCGTGTTGGTCTCGGCCCTTCTGGTGGCTAGTGGCAGTACCGTCGCGCTGTTGGTACCGTCCGTCGCCGATGGATTAAAGGTAGGTATGTCAATGGTATCCGCCTCCTTAGGATGCCCTACAACACAAAGACGCCATAGATCAGGGAGGCATATTTATTTATATCTTACTATTTTAAAGCATAGCTATCGCTATCATCCCCTACGCATTCACACCCCCATGCCGCAAGTACTATTGGTGACTTGGCTAACTTAATACGCTGGCCGATGCCTCTGAGCATGCCCATGTTATATAAGTACAAGTATGCCGATGCGTAACGAGGGATCGACGCCCGACCAATCGCGGCTGGAACGATTAGGCCGATGCCATGCAACAAGTATATCAACTTATGCTAAACGAGCAGGCCGATGGGAACCGAGCGGGCCGATGACCATGCAACGAGTATGCCGATGCCAACCGAGCGGGCCGATGCCGATGCTATACGAGTATGCCGATGCTAACCGAGTGGGCCGATGCTAAACTCTTAGGCTGAAGCCAACGAACGGGCCGATGCCCTTTTGAGTAGAAGATATCTAACGAATACGTACGTACCATGCAATTAAACTACGGAAGGATCAGGACTGCGAAAGGACCTACGTCTTTTTCGTGCCAACCTGAACCCGTTTTCGAGTTACTTTAAAATGCTAGTATGCCACGTGGCGGAGGTGACAACATTTTCCTTACTCCTGAGCAATATAGCCGCGTTCGGTAACCAAAATAGACGAATCATGCAACTTAGTGTCACCTCCGTTGGCGCACGCGTGTATGGTTACTCTCTGACCGCACAAAACTGCACTAACCGTTCGATTGGGTTTGGGGCTGCGCCTTGGCACTGGACGAGGTAGATGGTCCCGCTACTTCGGCTGGCTTCGGTATTGCTCTCGACATATAATCCTCTATCCATTTCTTTTGCTCTTCAGTGAAAGGCTCCATGTGTTGACCGCAGAAAATTCACTGCCTCGCTTCACACGCTCGTACTATTACTGATATGCGCATGCGTGACACGCCTCACGTGACTTCCCTATAATGGCCCGAGTCTGGTGCGGGCTTGATGGTCGGTTAACTGTATTGCCACAACGTCAGCCATCACTGCTTTTTCTCCTTGTCTGTGCTACTCTATGTTCTGCTCGTGAAGCCGTATTATAATTCCAATCATTCTACAAGAACTGAGTTTTTAAGTAAAAATATAGCGTTCGTATTCATACCTTCCCGCTAGACAAGGGACAGTTGTGTGGTATGCATTTGATGTCGAGTCATGATGAGAGCATCAGTCATAACCCACTGTAAGTGTCAGATTCATATGCTCACATAGGAACAATTAGCACATATTAACTTGTACCTCGCCATTAGTTGCATAATCAGGAAGAGCAACTATATATCAATAGCATTCTGCATGGACGTCTCTGCAATGCCATTCACCACATTCCGGTAGTTAAGTCACTATGACTTAACTACCACACTAGTACATGCATAGATGTTAGAATACATTGACAATGTAGTCCGTGTCACTTCGCTAGTGATACCGAGAGCGCCGCCAATCGGTCGTGAGGTGTTCGGATGTAGTGAAGAAAGGCTGCACTATGCCATCGGCTGAGAGTTTGAATCATCGAGTCTTCGATGCCGACCTGTGCAGCTGTAGTTGCGGCGCCGATACGGAAGCTATGGCCCGCGAACTGATTGCTAGGCAGCCCAATAGCTTTTAAGTAGTCTCTCAGCTTCGTGACAAATGTGGCTTCGTGATAACATTCCCCCCGCTATCGATGAAGAAGTGCCCCAGTGATTTGCCTCTTTGGTTCACGTATGCAATTATCGCCCCACTGGACACACGTCACATCCGGTGCGACCCAATAGTATGTCAGCCCATGCTCGGAACTGGTCGCACTTTGACTTCTTCAAATGTATTTTGACCAGGGAAGCCATTGAGTTGCTATCCACAGCTACGTCTCCCCATGATAAGTGGGTAATGGTCGTGTATTCGGCTTCGTTCCTCACCAGTAGCTCTCCAAGACGGAAGAATCTGAAAAATGCAACAGTGGCTACGGCCCAGAGCGCATGGCTATCAGGCTCTGGTGCTCTGTCGATTACCCTTCTAATCTGTCTCAGCACCGCTATTGTGATCGGCAGACGAATGCGCGGTGTGCTTCGGCCTTGTGCCACCCTAGTTTTGCGAATCCCATCTAGCACCCTCTTTAGCATGGGCAGTGTGAATTCTTCCTGTGGGGGTGGAAGCCCCAGGGACAGTTGCATGCTCCGAATAGCGGAGAGGTATACCTTAATCGTCTGAGGAGCGAGGCTATCGTTGGCCAGCTTGGTTGCAAAGTAGTTTTTCATTTACGGGGAAGGGGTCGAATACATTATACTCCGCACAAAAGGAATTGAAACGCCTCAATGCGCAATCGTATGACCGGTGGGTCGATGGGGCAAGGCTGTTGTAATAGTAGCCCTGAAGCGCCGCATCCAGTCTGGTGATGTCCAGTCCATTACTGGGTCTAGGAGAATTTCCAACAGCTGGGATGGTATTGGGACTGGCGACTTGCTGGCTAATGGAACTTTTGCGGCACATGTCCTTCCCCGAAGCGCCGGGACTCGATTGCCTTCGACCGGTTGGGTCTAGGTTGTCGGGGTTCACAGGGCAGGCCTGCAGATCGTGCGTCTCGCTGAGACAGTAACGGCAACAAGGGATCACTTTGGCGCGCCCGGTAAATGCCTCGCTGTATAGCCACGCATTGGTTGTCGACCAATTTAGGTCCCTTCGAGCCAGGGCCTCGCGACGGAGTTGCCGGTCGTAGACTACCCACGCAGTGCCATCGTAGTTTCGGGCGGCACGTATTATCGAAGACTGGTGCCCCGCATCTTGGCAGCCTTGCCTGGGTACCTTGAGGTGAGGACTGAGGCCAACCTTCCAGCCAGAGCGTGATCTCCGTGATCGGTACTCTTCAGACAACTCAGCACGACGATGATAGCGGGTCGCTTGCCGGAATAGAGTCCTCCTGCCATGCATCGGGGAGCATATCGGACATCTCGACGAAGTCGAAATCCAAAATCCATTTAACCAAGTGCGCCGCCAGTGCCGTGACAGTTGCATGGGGATTGCAGGATCTTGTGGCGACTGTTGCAGCAGGGGGACCCCTGCCTCACCGAGTGGCATAAACGTTGGCATCTCGGTGCTCGTCCCGGGGGGAGCCTTGGTGGTCAAATCTATAAAAGCACATATGCACCAAGGTATACACTGATTATGCATGCCCACGCTGCCATTGTGTCTGTAGATTTTTAGATTCGGGCGGGATTCGGACGATGCTGGTTTAGACATATTCCATACCGCTTCACTGTCACAAGTGATAACACTCGATCGATCGAATACATTTTTATGCGTCTTCCTAGCATGTACTGAAAGGACTTCATCATGTCCCTCTGCCAGACAGTCAAGGTTTCACATGATGCAGACAGCTTTATCTTCTTGGTTTGTGGGATGCTATCACTCTCGCTAACAGATTTGCTCTCTTCATTTGGGTTCACTGATTGTTGCTTCAAGTGTACTTGGTCTTTAGATAAAGCATAACAAGCCAGTTTCTGTGTTTTATCCAATAAACACTTGAGCTTCTCCCTGTCACCTACAAACTTCAAAACACATGGAACTTCCAGTCCCCCTTGTTCTAAATCAGCAGAGTAGCACTTTGCACCAGTAACTGTACAGTGAATCGCTCCTCCACTTTGGAGAAACAAAGAGCAAGTGGAGGATATTTTTTTCAGACCGTGACCAACTATTACTCCTGATTTCAGAACCGCAATGGCATAAATATCATGGGGATCGGCAGTTTCCCTTTGGCATTGAAGAGTTGTGCCAACTTCAGCTTCCCAGATGTCTTTGTACTTATGGTTGCCTCGCACCATACATTCACATTCAAAGAAGTCAGCCATTTTTACCTGAGAAAACACGCACAAGGGTAGATGTGTCCATGAGCGTGACGTCATTAAATTTTTTAGGTTCACTGAAACCACGAAATTTAAACGACAAACTACTGAGGAGTGTGATGTACATGTAGTCATGTGTGGTTTTTTCTTAGAGATGGAGAGCTTAGACTACCTAAACATAAATCACAGCCGAGGCAGTGCTAAAATGTGACACAAAATACAACTGCTGTTTTGTAATGCACAAAATCTTGGCAACAAGGATTGTGCTCCATGTCATCTATAAAGGATCATGTCATTATGTATAAACAAGTGACAGGTACTCAAATTATGCGATCATTTTAACAGACCAGTCTTTGTTACCAATGATAATTGGTCCATGCATACCGATTCTGAATATCACCGTGTATTGTGTGACAGCTCACACTTGACCCATCATTCCACTTCCTCAATCCACCCTCTTACCAAACAATTATCACCACATCCGTCTGCATAATATTTTTTCGAGCGCTTGTATTTGCACTCATCTCTCTGATATTTAAAGTTGAATATGTGCATACATTTTTGTAAGTGTTCACACCATTCTTTTTTCCAATGTGCTTATCTTAATTCAGATTGGCTGCCTTAGTACAACACTTGGCAGTAATGGAATGAACCAGCTAATTGTATCTCAGCCTGGTGGGACCTATATACCATATGCCTATGAAGGTGTCAGTGCACCCTTTTCTGACACCGACAAGGAAGGGTAAGTTATGCTTGTCAATAACTGGACAACACATTTTTGTGCTGTTAAACGTTATGCTAAACTTTAACTACAGTAGGAGACATGAAACAGATTATGTTTTGCTTTGATAGACATGAGTGATACGCGTTTAATGAATTGAGTATAGATTTGTATTGAAATCCATGCCTTTGGGCATGCGCTTACGCGGAAATGGTAGGTGTTTAGTTGCACTGTCTATAGGAGGTGTGAACAATGTATTTTAGTATTGTACTCCCAAGTCCACACAAGTCAATGTACACAAGCACAACATTGGACAGACACATTTTAAAAGTCGCTGGGAATTTAAGCAGATACATGTAATTGGAACAAAATAATGCGTAGACAGTGTTTCATTAGAAATATACATGTGCTAATGTGGCTGCTTCTTTCAATGATCGTCAACACATGCATGTGCACAATACCTTAAACATGAACTGATGTACACATCTACGACACATTGGAACACAGCTCAAACACACATACACATTTTGTGTCTCCTACTGTACTCATGCCCTGCATATATTTATAGGCAATTCTCATTGTTTCTTGTTGCTAAGCGATCACAAGAACACTTTAAATCAGGAGAGATATCCAATTACACTCACAGTACATGTACATGTAGTCCATATATATTCACACAAACAAATCAGGATACATGTACTCAAATTCTCCGCACATCAAATGTCACATGTAGCAAGGCTTCACCTTAGACAATGTTGCTTCAACTGGTCATCAGTGCTTCTGAAATTGTACACATATTCAGCCATATAATACTTATGGTACAGAGTCTTAAACCGGGAGGGTTGTATCTGTAGTGTACCAGCATCTAGGCCCAAGCACACCATTTTACATTAAGTGCTATGGCTGGAACTAAGATTTTCAATATCTTCTAATGATATTGCAAATGATCATTAATCAGCTACTTGATATCTCTGTTTGGACCACCACTGTGATATTGTGCATTGGTCTGTAGGCTTGCTCACTGTTCTATCCTAAGGTCATTGGTTTGAACTCATTCGATTGTTTGGAACAATAGCTGTATTATGTTCACATGTCCAACATTCATGGATGCAGTGTTCGGTTTATGCATATATTCATTATCTATGTTATAGTGGCCATCATGAAGTTCATCATATTGTTCAAATGCCAGTAGTTGGCCAGCCTCAGAAAAGCAATCCTTCTACATCCACAGAGGTTGTGGGGGACATCAGACGTAACATTGCCAACTCCCCTACAAATGAAGGCAACCGCCATCTTGTTGCACTTTGCACATTAGATGGTATGTGCTCATGTACAAATGCATTGTGTCGTAATATTAAAGGAAGGTAGTCAATATTCATAATATGCATATCAGTGTGTGTTGTTAGCCATGTTCTATGAATCTTTTCACAGCTAGACCATAGCAGCACCAGTAAATGTGATGTTTCTCATAAAATAATTAACAAAGGATTCACAGATGATGAAACCAATTTTGTGTGTGTATTTTATTTCCTTTGCGTCATATAGGATGTATTCGTGTTATGATGAAAGGGGGAAAGCAGTGGGAACTTCAAGTTGATCATAGTCTCTTTGCAATAACAAAGCTGGATTTGACAGTGAGCCATGTAGTTATAAATGCTGCATCGGACATTCTTTTTGCATAAGGCATACATGTAGCTGTGGGAAGAATTCATTTGTAATAATTGACTCATGAAAACCCATCAAAGTTATTTACTTCATTGCACTCAATAATTATTATCTATTGTGAAACACATTTGTGGCAAACAAAAAGTATTCCCAAACAGAATCACATTATGTCTAAGGCTATGCCAAATGACACAGTCTAAAGGCCTGTACATCTACTCCTTCACGGTGGCTGACCAGAGATCTTAGTGTAAACTTGATCTTTTTGCTTATTGTACATGTAGTTGAAGGACTGTAAAGGGTGTGGCTTGTGATGTTTGCAAGCCTTGCATTAATATAACTCCACATCCTCTCTTTCTACAACTCTATGCTTGTGCATCATGGAAGCAAAACATGCGAGTGACATAGCATG
This sequence comes from Ephydatia muelleri, assembly GCA_013339895.1. Lineage (NCBI taxonomy): Eukaryota > Metazoa > Porifera > Demospongiae > Spongillida > Spongillidae > Ephydatia > Ephydatia muelleri. The sequence goes on along the minus strand of JABACO010000003.1, from coordinate 11,943,856 downwards.
AAGATCGATTCTCGCAGTTGGCTGTTGTCTCTCAGATTATTTTAAGAAAATGTTGTAACTGTGTAGATCATAAGGAATATCTTGCGGCATCACAATAGGATAAACATGCTGAAACTGGTACTTAATGAATGATAAGCATTTCACCTGTTTGTAGTTATTGTTGCATGCATTCACCTTACTAAGTTATAGAAAGTCATATGCATACTGTAGTTAGCTGTATTTGTAAATTACATTAGTAATTAAATGAACTCTATCAATGTATTTATTATTTGATGTATTTTTTCAATCATACATGTATATCTGGTTGGCTGACATATTATACAGCATGTATCGATTTTATAAATGTCTCTTTAGGGCAATGGAGAGGATGAAATTATTGCGTGTGCATGGGACGGAATGACCTACATTGTGGACCAATACAAGAATGTGATCAGATATCGGTTTGAGGAAGCTGTTGCATCATTTTGTGCAGGTACTAATTTTGCTATCTTGATGCATGCAAATTGTTTAAAATTAAGTTTGGTTTTGTGCTTTTCATATGTATGCACAAGGGAGGTCATTTAAGTAAGATACCTGTAGAAAATGAGAATGGTTTTAAAAAGACTGAGCCTGGTGTCTCTAGCTGCTACATGTATATGCCATTTCTGGATCAGAAAGCATTGGATCAACAACAAAAATTGAAACAAGTAAAGTAGGGCTGGTTGAGGGATAAAAGTGAGCATATGACATCTAGTAATAGCAGTTACACCAAGAAATAAAGTTACTTAGTTGTATTGATCTACTGTGTGTTAAGTACAGATTATGAGCCCAAAATGTATCACATGAAGCTGATGTCTTCTGCTGTTAGGATTGCTAAATGTTGTTGCTTAAATTTTGATTGCACAACCCCCCTGTATGCATCTTGTTCCCTATGTACAATAATGTAAATATGCAAATCCCATTAGGAACTAACATGCAGGGAGAAAAGAAGCATGCATGTGATCAACTGTAGTCATTTTTCTAAATGACATACACATGCAGCAGCTCTTATGATGTACTTATGGTCGATTTCGTGCACAATGTATGCTAGCTCGTTCTTGGCTGACCTCTGTACTCTCTTGGCATAGGTCAGGGCTGGGGTAGACATGGTGTGGTGTGTGGTTATAGGGCATCACCCACTCAACCGTGCCATATCCCTGCCCAAGGTGAAGGAGGCCCAAATCGGGGCTTCTCCACCCCCATGACTATTGTACAACTGAGTACTGATCATATGCTTTATCATCATCATTACATAGGTATGCACAACATATATGGACATACTGCAAAAAAAAGTTGCACATAGCATATAAAGTACAAGCGCTGTACATCAAGTGATCTGTAATTGTTGATATGCACCGTTATTAATAAACCCTGCCTGTTTAGTTAATGCAGCGGTAAATGCGGTAAGGAAGCTTGTTGGTGTCCTGATGTAGCAGCCCTGTGCCATCCATCATCCTAGCGCTTGGGTCATGTAGTCCTATTGCAGCACTGGTTGCTGTTCCCATTCTGAAACTGCCCTGCAATCTGGTTCAGCATTCTGAATTCCAGATTCAAAACAAGACTTAGTACATGTATTTCTCGCGGTTGATGAAAAAGCAGCCGGGCATGATGATGTGTACACCTACAGTACATTTATATGTATGAAATTCAGAAGGGCTGCAATTGGGCATAGGGGACAGCCATTGCACTGCAGAAGTACCAAGCTGATCGTACCTAGAGTTTTTAAGGTAAATCTTTACCATTAATATTGCTGAGGGAGCGTCGATGGCCACATCCCGGATTGAGGAGTTATAAGCTGATTCAGAACTCAAGCATGTAAACTCTGTGTCATTAACAGTGTGCACACTGTAACTTTAATAATAATTCTAGTGTGTGAAATGCATTGAACTATTGATGCAGCCTTAGAAAAATTTGTTCATCATTCTTGGCAGCTGGGCTGCACCTTTGTGCAGTGTTTTGTTGAAGATGTTCATTAATGTTCTATACAATGTTCATTATTGCCAATTTTTATGGGAGAGGTGTCAGATACAGGGGTTAATTATAATATTTACTTTCTTCATTCCTGAGCAAAAAGTATTTTAGCCATGAGAAGAAATATAAATGCCCTATGTATTTATTTTTTAATCAAATTTTTTAAAATCATAGCTATTGTATGCATATAATTCTGTTGTAATCAGTATTTCGTTTGTTATTTCTTTTCTGAAGGTCACTATGGAATGACTGGCGATAGAACAAAGCCTTGCTTAGTATATACAACATTTTCTGGAAAAATCTACATCTATTATGAAGTGACCTTACCTTCCATCCTTCCATCAAACCTTCTGTTGGCAATTGAAAAAATGGTATTTATTATTATTATTTTTAGTTTTAGTCAATATATGGGATCGTTTCCGCAAAAAAAAATATTGAAATCTTGAAAAAACATGCATTAGGTCCCTTTCGTGGAAACAATCTCGTATTAGGATATATGTATGGCATGGTAATTTTATAAACTGAACGTTTGATATTGAAGTAATTTACCTGTTGATGACAATTCAATTTGTAATTATTGCTGCTATCAACCAATCACAACCGCACGTTCTCTCTTAACATCGTGATATTGTAAGTTTAGTTTAGGTAACTTTGTTAGTTTAATTACTCTAGTGACAATGTTTTTTCTCCATAGAAATCTCTTCCAAGCTAAACGTAGGAAGTAAAATTATTTAATTCTGATCATATGAATTACATCTATTTTTTAATGTCTGTAGTTTTTTCATTGCAATGTAATCTAGCCCACCTACATGTAAACTAAGGTTTCTTACAACTATATGCTTACATTGTTGGAGGAGCTATTGTGATTTGTTTTATACATGTATGTCATTTCCTGTAAATGCACATGCACATGTAATTGTTGCACCAATTATCTCAACCACAACAATATTTGCTCTAGCCACTGTCGAATGGTTTGTCTCAGAGACTCAAAAGTATAACAGGTAAGCATCTGCTTGCAAAATGTATACTCTGTAAATAGTATCTGATACTTAAAATGATAAATCCGTTTGACATACTACATAACAATATACATCACAAAATGAATCACAAGGAGTCTAATCAATTCGAACATATGTGCTATTCTGTACTATACCTAAGTATCCAAGCCTTATCATGAAATACAGTGTGTGGTACGATAAAATCATGTTAGAGCATGATAGGTAAATATCTGTTGCACAAGTTCAGAATAAATGATGCAGGAAAAATAGAGGATTGAAGCAGGTCATTTAGAAGCATTGCAATGAGTACACAATACCACATATACCATTGTAGGGGAAGGTGATACAAAAGATGCGGAGAATTAGTTATTCAGAACGTTTAATTCTGCGGTACTGGATTTCATCCATTACCGTACAATGGGCTATGTTGTTATTGGGCAAAGGTTGTTCATACATGTACATGTAATAAAGGTTTGGATATTGAAGAAGTACAAATTTTCTTTAGATACGGTGTATGCTCACCTGTTATTGTGTACATCATACTCAATTGGTATACCTAATTAGTAATGTTGTAAGTGTCAATTGTTTTGAATGTGCACACACTAGTGAATCGTATTGTTCAGAGTGTTTCACTCAGGTCATCCGTTTGGTCATGGTGTGTATGCATTGCACAAACTCTTCAATTAGACTTGATGTTTAGATCATTTACTTACTTTTACTTTCCAGACAATGAAAAACAAGCTTTGTTCCATGAATGCCTCTACCAGTGTCATGAACACAAATGCTTGCCAGGAAGTGACAGTGCTACCTAATTAGAACTTTCCTGTCTTCTCTTGTAATAGTTCCATATTATTGTTATGGTACTTTTTTAACAATGAATTTTTCTGGCCGTGAAAATCTTATAAATTCATTACACAATGCACTTGAAAAGTCATCATATGCAATATACACGTTGGTACAACATATTGTAAAGAGACTAGAACTGTAGATAAATCATATTTACTTCACCTATAGATGCAACTTCACATATATGTTCGTGAGCGAAACTCGGAGGTCTTGCGTGATAATCACTGCCACTAACTTGAGTCTTATAAACAGCCCTGCTACTGTCAAGATTCACATTAGTACATGTAGTTGCAATTATCATTATCATGTGAAATATCCGTGTTTAGTGTATTGCTAGTTAGCACATGAGTTTCCAGTTGCATCTGTGCAGTAAGTAATCATCTGACAGGTTTACATAGAAACTAAATATACCTTCACATCAAGAAGGGTAGGTGATAATGCAAGTACACGAAAATAACACATTTGTTTATGGAGTGAGTGAAATATGCTATAATTTATTGTTCTGTACTTAATCTTCAAATGTACCACTTGCGTACCTGTCAGAGATGTCTTCAAAGTGCAAAGTGATTTCTTCCAGTTCATTCTTACCTTGAAACTTGTTCTAGTGCAACTAAAACATCAGATGGTTGATGTGTATAAACAGATCTTTTGTGGACCAATTATGTAGTACTAATAAGACAGTGTCTTAACTTAAAAGGGACAAGACAAGTTCCAATAAAGAAAAAAAGGATAAACCTTTAGGCTATGCTGGCCAACATTATTGCTATCATTTTACTGTAGTTACCTTCCCCTGCATGCACTGGGAATTGATCACATTCGATAAATGAACAGGACATTGACATTAAAACTGTGTATCCAGTAATAATTCATACATTGATTGATAAAAAAATATGATGCATGTGCATGTATTTGATATGGCAGTCTGATGACACAATTACATACAACTCAAGAAAGCAAAGGCTCATATTCTTGTCTGTCCTGATATTGTTACAGAACTATACACTAATTTATGATTTGATATTGCTTCTGAGCTATCAAACACCATAGCTGGTATGCCTTTTGCCTTCCCTACTTCAACCCAGATGTTATCATACACACGTGGAAGCGACTTCAAGAAGTTTGTTGGCTGAGCATTTAATGGTCTGTGCTTCTTTTGCAAGTCTGTGAACCCTGACAAGATAATTCTGTATAAGATTTCTATATTTGGTACGTGAATGTGTTTTCTTACATGGATGATGTGGCTCAAGATTAAAATCACCGATTAATATTGTTGTGATGCATTTCCCTGGAGATATGAATTTAACATTGTTATTAATTCCCAATACACAACACCCATGGCAATTAGCATATTACTATCACAAACTCTATCGTCACAGACGAATGCTAATTTAGGGGGGAGGGGACACTAACAGAATTCATGCTGCAGGCCATAAAATAAAGCCTTGTTGGAACAAAAATCAGTTTCAGTTCAATGATGCAGTACTTAATCATATTCTGATTTCGCTATATCATGCATTAGCAGGACAAGGTTCCTATATCTGTATAATAGATGAGCTAATCTATATATTGCAATGAGTTGCTTACAATTGGCCAGAGTTCGTATCTTTTTTTATACAGTACTGCGACAGCATGTACATATTGGCATTAGCAATGTTATAGGTATTTAAAGATCCTCACTACCTTATGCAGAGTTTGTCATAAGTACAGTATGTAGTATTGCAAATACATTTGGTAAATTGTTTCCGCCTTTTTTATATTTTGGTAAAATGTACACTGTACACAAAGACTCTTTTGGAACCATGTAGTTACATGTTCATATTGTGTATGACATCACTTCATCGATATATATACACATTTATTCACCTTTTATTTGGTCTTTTGCAATTTCTGCCACCATGGGCAGGTGTTTGATTTCACTCTATAGTGAAATGGTGTAAATTAAATGAGCACATATCTTGTTATAAACTATAAAGGTGTACTTTCAGTCTTGAGCACGAGTGACAACAGCAGTTTTCTCCAGCAGACAATCTTTTTGCATGCTTTTTCCATTCAGTAGGAACACCAGGATACTTGAGATGAACATTTATCACTGCCAAGAGCTTCTTCTACGTGAAAGTTATACAGTACAGTTAGTGTGTACTTAAATTGAGAGCTACCTCTTCAATTTCAAGAACATCTACTGATGGTCGTCGTGTGTATGTGTTTCGAAGTTTCTTCAAGTCTAATTGGAGTGTTTCATGATGCTTCACTTTACTTGTCCTCCATAGTAATCCAAAGTGTTCTTTTCCCTAGCAAAAGAAGATTAATTAAAAACATGCAACTCACTTGAATCGCATAAGAGGTGGGGAGAGATGCGAGGAGTTATATTAATTTTGATACAGGTTCAGATTGCTTGTATGTGCATATAACCAGTAGCTGTTGATTTCTATATCTGATGTTTGCATTACCCAGCTATGGTGACTAGAATAAGCACTGGAGATTGAAGCATACTGCAGTTCACAAAATACTTTGTTCAATAAGGGTATCCCAGTGTAAAACGTTTTAAAATTGGTGCATTATCGATGCATTTTTTTTTTCTAGGCATTTGTTTTGTGATATGCACCTTCACATGGTCATTCACCACATATAAATTTTTTCACAAGTGCATTGATGACATACAAAAGAAGTGAATAATGTAAGTTAAGTGCTGACATGCTGCATTCACCACATATGTGGGGTATGATATTGTTCAATATTTTCATGAGATAATATTGCAGGTTGTTTCAGTTAGTTTCACAGATAGTTTCTTTTCATATTCTAAAGTTCGCCCTGTTGTTTTGAAAATTCCAGTTTCATGTCATTGACAAAAGAAGTGGGGAGAAATGTATAATTTTATATTGTGCCTGTTATGTGTATTTCTTTGTATTAACTTATTTATTTGCATTTCTGGATAACTTACTTTTCCTCCCAGACCAGCATACTCTGATTGCTTATATCCCCATTCACACCTTGCAGAACTAGAGTTCATCAGGTCAATGATCTGCACACGTTGTAAATCTTTAAATTAACGCTTGACACAGCAAATATCTCCTTACGTTTTCCATTGGTGACTCTGAGGTATTCTTGATTATTTCTTGGAGGGCAATAATGTCTAGTTTCAAACTGGGAATTTGATATGAATTTAGTTTTAGTCTGTCAAAATGATAAAGTGCTACCTTTCATCACCAAACAATTTGGCTAATGCTGTACTATAGGTGGTAGACTTTTCCAAGGAGAAGTTGTTGAGATTTAAACTTCCAATAGTAATGGCAACTTGACAAATGAACAGCTATGTGTGGTAAGCAATAATTTAAACTATGTTGTGACTAACCCGAAGTGTTATCATCTGTATGACACTGAGATTGTAGCCTCCTGTGATCCATCCAGTGCCTGATTGTAAAGCTACTGATTCAAATTCAAATACACTCACTATTTATAACTGAACCCATGTGTGTATAGTGTTTGTGGAGTACAATGCATTTGTTTGAGACATGTATGTGAGGATTTACATTGCACTGTCTTCAATACTCAAATGAATGAGTACATAGCATTATATGTTTTCAAGGGAAAGGATTGTAGGTTTCCAGGCTCATAAATTAAATGGTCAAATTATCCTATATACAAAATTCATGTCAAAGTACAGTATATTAATAAAACTGGCATTATGAGAGCACTAGTCAATTCTGTTTTGCAATCCCGTAATTAGTTATTAATGCGTTGAATAAAAAATATATATTTTTTTAATCAGGTTTGAGGTGCATGTCACCAGCTGAACAAATCAAAAGTTTGAGCGAGAAACTATTGATTAGTTTGGAGGTGCATTTAATCTAGTACTTGTAGCACCGAAGTTTCTCTCAATTAGAAATTCAATATGAGAACAAAAAAAAATTGTATCTGTAATATAAAAGGTGCTAACACTTGACATGTAATGGTGAGTAGATCAATAGGAGGGGTGTTTACATTGTAAGTTACAAAGCTGTATTCAACTGTGATAATTCATTTCATGTTATCCATGCATGTGGGTAAGTTATACACTGCACCTGCTGACCATTGTGTCATGTTCATGTGACGTATGATTCCCGGATTTCCGAGATTGAAAGTCACCGTCATGACTGCGCTTACTGCGCCAACTGAAAGACAGTATAGAGTTACGCAAGTAGAAATGCCAAGGAGAAGCATACAATTCATCCAATACGAAGATGCACTAATTATTTATGACACTGTATGAAGACTCTGACAGCTGTTACTATATTCATTCAGGCATGCACGAGTAGACAGGATGCATTAACTCTTTCACGGGCAACAGAGCAATATTGCGACGCAAGTACTACCACTTCGTTTACCTAAACCATTAAGACTTTTGTAGTCAACAACACATTGATCAGAGGAAACTGGTCATATTAGCGTAAGTTGTTTACAAACTACATTTTCCTGCAACAAGTAAAATCGCACTACATGGTACCGCAACTATTGTGCTACATGTGGTTTCCTTCCGTGATGAATTGTTTTCTATGGCTTTCGGTTTGGCAAGAATAACATTTGGCATTGAAATGTTATTCATATTATGAATGGGGCACTTCGTGATATTGTTTACTTAGTTTAGACTGGCTCTAGATCATTCTTAATTATACGAGTTTAAAAAAGATAGTTTTCAGTTTGCAGCTGTCCTTCATTCCTTTGCCTCTGATCCGACACAAGCGCAATGCGGGTGGTTTCAAAGGTGTGGTTCTTGACACCAAGAACCGCAGCGGTGTCTATAGGTTATCTCAGAGATATTAACAGATTTAAAGTGCTACATGGGTAGCGAATGACATTGGAGCTGTACGGGGTAACGATGAGAACAATGACCATCCTGTCATCGCGAGATGTACAGTTAAATCGCACAACGCATCATTAATAATGTGGGCCTTATACTCTTACCTGACATGATTGAACCGAGGCAAGCGGCTTGACAATTGTACTTGTTGTCTGAGTAACGGACATGCCAACAGGAATTGTGGGCGTGGCCCGTATATTTCCTTGGCAACAATCGTAAGCTATTAATATCGTTCTATTCCGGTATATAGCTGAACCAATACAAGTGTTGTGGTTATTGATTGAATTGCTCGTACACGGAGCAGTATAAGCAACAACAAATTAATCAGCTGGTTTTTCCCACATCGAGAGTAGGCCATTCGGGATATCAGTGTAGTGGTCATTGTAATCGAGCGGAATGACGGTTATTTTCCATCTGCATCTTCAAACGAAGCGGTTCCAATACACTGATGTATTGGCGACAAACTCTGTAACTATTGTTGGCACTATTAAACTGACGCCAATACTTGGAAACTAGGATAGAGACATAGTAACACCTTAAGAGTAGATATCATGGCCTAATGCAAAAACGTGTCGGTCAATGCAGATATCAAACTCCCTTATGCATGCATCCAAAGCTTTGCAACTTGCATGCATAAATATGTGCTTACGCGTAAAGTACACCATGCCTGTACAATTGAATGTTACATCTTTGAAAGGGTAGATAGCTGTGTGAGGTACCCAAAGAAGCATTCGGAAGCATGATAAAATCAGTTCAATGTGAATGGGGCCTCATACAGAGGGTAGTGCCAAATTGCAGCAATGTATTCATGGCACTTCACAATCCAAGAAGTGTTTACTACCTGCTCAATTTGATGGGATGCTGAGGTGCATTTTTTGCACTACAAATACAACTATATATGTAGCAGGTATACTTTGACCCCACAGCCATGGCAAAAATACAAACAGTAGTTTTTCTAATGCCTTTTAAAAGGTATGGATGCATTTTGTCATGCAAGCCAGCATCTTGGAGAATATACTCAAGTCAAACATAGAGCCCATTGTAACGAAGTTAGTAGAAGAAAGACGGAGATCATTAAGAAGTCAGTATAATTAAATGCAAAACTTCAGAGTGACTGTTGGAATGTCATTTCACTAGAGAGTTGTTATTTTTGACCTTGCACCCTCCCAGTTTAGGGCACCGCCATTTACCCGTCAAATGTGATCGACATAGTATTCATACCTCATCATGCATTGAACATTAAGAAAGAAGCCATGTCATCTAGGCATGCAAGGTGTTTGGACACGGCTTCAGGTGGATGCTTTGTTCGATATCATGCAAAGTCATTGACACAGACATGTACACACCATCGCACCTTCACTGTAAAAAATAAATTTAAAAGGACCAAATAGGTGCATTTACTCCTTTTGTAACAGTTGTTGGCTGGGCTTCTTCCCAAAGAGGCAGAACATTTTGTAAAATGTGTAACTACCTACATGTATACATAGCAGCCAAGTGAGACAGACCATAATACTGATAAGCTGATAAGGCATGTGCGATGTACAAGCAAGACTATTATCATTCACGGTTAGGACATCGAGCTTGTGTCTGAAGGGATCCAGGTTACAGTGAAGAGGCTTTGTTGATGGGGCTCCACTCCCTACAATCATGCATTAAATGTTCAGTATACATGTTGTTGTCAAGTTGTGTTTGCCAATTATATGTTATGTGCATATATGGTTCTACGAGATAATGACCCTAGTGGATTTATGTTTATAACATTAAATTCAAATTGCTGTAGCTTACGACCGGTTAACTCTAGCAACTTCTGATTTTCAACACTTCGTTCTGCACCATTTCACTATGTGAAAATGTATTTTGGTGCTTTGCACAATCATAATGCCGACGTTAGGAGGTCCGATACCCCATCGGGTTCAAAACTTCTACATCTTTAGGTAGGCGTGTTCAAATCGCTTCAGATTTGGTGTGTACATAGAGGGGTCCTGTCGCTATTGAATTGGTCTGTTCCGGCGCTAATTTTTGCTTTATCCATTACGGAGATATACTGCTGTTCGAAGTTGATCCACATTTTCCCGGTCGTTTCGCACCAATCATTTTGGCAAAATGGGGGGAAATTTTGGGCGGGTGGGAAAATGTGCATTAACTTGGCACAGCAGTATCTCCGTTACGGATAGGATACAAATTAATGAACTAAACAAATCAATAGCCTCCACGTAAATACCGAATTTGAAGAGATTTGAACGCTCCTACCTAAAGATGTGAAGGTTTAAAACCTGACGAGGTGTCGGACTTCGTAACGTCGGCACTATGATTGTACAAGGCACCAAAATACATTTTCACGTAGGCCTAGTGCAATGGTGTACAACGAAGTGTTGAAAATAGAAAGTTGCTAGTCTTAACCGGTCGTAAGCTATAGCAATTTGAGTTTTATGTTATAAACATAAATCCGCTAGGGTCATTATCTCGTAGAACGTTCCATATTTCAATGGCACTATAATTATCAATTATATTAATGTGGAATCTCATAATTTGAAACTACATTTTTGGGCATGCACATGAAATGCAAATTGATGATGCACTGTGGAATTGATGGTAAATTATACACATGCAAAAGCGGCATTCGGAAATTTATCCGCTCTTAGTTCTCGGCCGCTTGTCAACACCCAAATTTGGTAACTACAATTTATTGACCATGAGACAAAAATTTATCGATCACCTGTTTTCACGGGTACGCTCTTTGCATTTTTAGGCTGAAGCCGGTGTCTTGATAATGGCCAGCTGACAAATAATCACAAAGACGGTACATAACAGGCATAGCGTTAACAGGTTTTCATGTTTGCTACAACATATATTAATCATTGCATACAAGTCAATAAAATTTGTTCCCCACTCCGGCCCTCCATTCTTATGAAGTTAATGTTAACTGTACACACTAGTTGAAGAGGTTTTGTCATTTTTAGGTAGCAGTCGCATCAGCGGAAGCAGCTGGGGGATCTTTTTCGCAGAAAATAGTTACTTTAGGTTCATTTCCTGGTGCACAGACAATGCAGATGTTGGTTGCTACTCCGTCGACCGTAAGGGTCACTGTTTTAGTTGCTTTCCTGTCGTTATCCAAGAAACTCGCAGAACATCTGATGTCACCAAAAAATTCATTTTGGCAGTTGATGGACACGGTGACGGGGCTAGCTGGATCGGCAGCAATGAGGTATTCGATAGTCCCGTTGACTCCCACCCCGAACATCTTATTGCACAACGAAAATGTTGACTCGCTGTTTGCTGCAATGTTCCCCGGTGCTGTCCAAAAGCGACCGGTCCGAAATTGGTAGGTAGTATCCTGGAATACTAATCGAAGTCCTGTTTCATTCACAACAGTAGTCTGCATCCATCTGTGACATTGCATGCAACAATGGTCATACATATAGTACATTGGGGGAAAAAACCTATACCTTGTTTTACTTTGTAGATCAGAAGATCCCAAACCCATCTTTGCACGTACGTCAGAGACAACGGAATAGGTGATACTGTGTGCGTGGGTGGTTATATACCACGTGACACGCTACTACGGGTGCTGGTTATCACTTCATGGAGTACATATTCCGACACACCTACTCTGACTGTATAAGCTACCTCTAAACGTTGAATTGCATGCACATTTGCATTGGACAGGTTATTGTAGAACTTGTGCTGACAACAGCAAAGAATAAAAAGAAGACTTAGGCATCATTAATTCACTGTTGAACACGCAGCCCTAGCTATACTCGTAGAAGTACATATCACATACCATATACATGTATTGCATTCGTTTATTAAACGGTACATGTACCGTATACAACCTGTGCTTGCATTCCGAATTAGAACGCGCGTTGAAGACAAAACCGGTGGAGCGTTGAAATAACGTCTTCGTTAATAGCAGCCCAATATGATGTGCGGCATGAAATATACGCCTACATTTACACTTGCGTGAGAGGAGTTCATATCACATTATGTGGAGTACTACATGTTGAGAGGTGATGATTTGAATAGGATACGTGGGGTGCAATTAATGAATGATGAGTTGTAAGAAATTCATTCTTGCTGCAACGGTAGCTGGAAGCTCAAGTTAAGACAGGCGGAGTTTAGAATTAAATGCACTGATATGCATTCAGCTACATATAACTCACCACCTCCAAATGCTGAGCCTGACCTTTGTGAGAACTAATGCAAGAACATTGCTGTCTCGATTACACTCTTAGGCGCATGGGAGTCTAATTGTCATGTAATCTTATATCCAATAATATTAATGTTATATCATCAATAATGAAAATAACTGAGAACAATAACCATATCAAAGACATTGATGCACACATACTGTAACATGCGTACGTCAGGGCAGGTGCAAATGCGTCATGCGACTTAATCGCTGGACGGAGCAGCTTGTTCTTCTTCAAAGAACACGGTGACTTTTCCATGACTTCCAGGAGCACACGAGACTACGACTTTTTTGTAGCTACCATTCACTTTTACAACAGTTTCTTTCGGTAAGTTCTCGCCGACCACGAAGTTAGCCGTCAGTCGAATGTTGCCGAAGAATTCATTCACGTATTGAATTAAAACGGTGACTGTGCACTCGGGGCTCACTGAGAGGTTGTACAATGCTCTTCCGTTCACTCCTACACCGAATGTTTTGTTGCACACAGAAAACGTTGTCTCGCTGTTTGCTTCTACGTTACCTGGTCCAGTCCAAAAACGCCCACTTCGAAATCGATATGAAGTGTCGTCAAATTTGAGTGGAAACCCTGTCTCGTTAACAATTGTAATTTGCATCCACCTATAAGATATTGATTCGTGTCTAAACATGAGAATATAACGCTGTGTAATATTTACCTTGTTTTACTCTCCAAGTATGTTGATTGCATCAGTTGTTGTGCATACCGGGCTGCCTTCGCGGCAATATAAAGCGGGAACGAGACAAACCTCAAGATTGCAGACATTGCCTTGCTCTTCTCCGAATATACGCGTGTAAAAAAGCAAATGCAATGAATCACGTGATTAATACAAATTGCAAGTAACGATGCAGTAATATTTCGAATCAGTCAGTAGTAATGCATGGATAAATCATGATTGTATACATGCGTACTAATTTAGACAACTTATCATTCAAATTTAGCATTATTAGTCTATCAGTGGCGGCGTTGCGAGGGGGCCGGCGCCCGGTGGCAGCTTTCTAAAAGGCGACACCCCCTCCCCCCCACCCTCCACCCCCCCCCCCCCCCACCCCCCTTCAGCCATCTCATAACAAAAAGCACCCTCAGCGTACGCATGCATGATTTGGGTAGGCAATTGCCCCATGCATGCTTACATTTTATCAGACGCATCTTCAGTGTACTTGTGGATCCTATGTGCATTTAATAGTTCCAGTTCAAAAGTTTTCGGTACGAGTAGGAGCCACTTGTACTGAAAGGCACTGACAGCATGTACTCTTGGTGAGCACCTGGCTTGAAATGATTCACGAATAAGTCATACTGCATGTGCATATTATTTCTGCTGGTGTGATCCCCAACAGCTGCGGCTCTGTTTGTAATTCTGGTGATGACGCATCGGCGGTATCCTTTTTCTGCAGACTGAATCTTTATTCAATTGCCAATCAAAGTTAAAAAAAAAAAGTAAATAAAAAGTGGGTCTGGGCACAGTGTCGCACGTGACACATAAATAGTGTAAGCGGGTGGGTGTGCTTTAAAACGAGACTGGCCTACTGAGCCGAGGATGACACAGTATTTGCCGCCGAATCTCTTAGCGTTGTTTGCTCCTAGGGATCCTATTCCCTTTTTTTCTCCTTTGGACCAACTTCCCGAGTTGAAGAAACCGTGGCCCTATACTGGTGTTAGCCAGTATCTACATTTATTTGAGGTAGGTTCGGTGTCGAAAACTGGCACGTGATTAGGTACGATTGTTGTTTAATATGTTTCAGCTCTTTCTTTTGTTGCCGCTCACGCAAAATGGATATAGTATATGTACACGGTGGTCTGAACAGTGATTTGAGTGACTGGGTGTTGCATAGGATATGGGTATGAAATTCTATCTTTTGGCAAGCGCGCAGCTCCTTGATACTGGTGTAACCACGCCACTCCGAATATCTATCATAATGTACAAGGCTAGAAGTGGATAGAATGTGTACTTCGAAGTCTTGTGTAGACTATATCATTAAAGGCGAACTGTGCGGTACCTCGCGATGCATGTTAAATTTACAAATGTTTAATTTGCCAGAACTTTACATAGCCGTGTCCCATCCTGATGAGTGTCTCTCACTAACCAGCGACCAAACATACTGAATGACGAGCTGAGACTGTCGTTGCTGTTAAAACAAAGTCTTCCACTAGTTTCGTGTAGATTGATGTACATGTATGTATGATGATGTCTTCAAAGTGGACAGAAGTTCAGTGACTACAAGGGTACCTCTGTACGACAGGGATGCCTTGCTTTTATCGTGTATATGGCGCAAGCCTTTGCCCACTGAATTAATAACGAATTCCTGCTTTTATTTAAGGATCCTAGTGAGACTCCTGCTCCGACTAAAGGAGAGACAAAGGAAGAGAGAATAATTCGAAAGGTTAGTTTTTTATATTGTGGACTTTTGTCTTAAATGTAGATGGTATAGTGAATGTGTGCACCTTTGATTAAGTGGAAGTTAGTAGGAAAGTAAATAAAGACAGCTAAAGTGATTGGCGATGAAGTATGTTTGGTAACAAAATTTATGAAAAAGTACAATGCTAAGTGACTTTTCATAAGTTGGGTGAATGCGGTTCATTGCCTTCCTCCTCTATTCATCTCACCTCAGCATAGCATCTTACTCGTTTGAGCAAGATTTGAGGCAGTCTTGATTTCTTTTTGCTCTGTTTAACACACGTCCTGTAGTCTAGAGCTGCTAGTTGTCATACTGTTATTCAGTTGTCATATTGGTATTCTGTTAGTAACGTTTTTAGCCAGCCAAAATCTGATTGAGTACCAAAGTAGTGATTTATATACATGATTAGCCCTTCGTACAACATTTCAGCGGCTATCGTACAGCTGTAGGTACTTCTTTGGTACACTATGCAAATCCTGATATAGTAATTTTGCCTTAATGTCTAATGTTCTGAGCTTCATCTCAAGGGCATACCCAGGTTTTGTTTACTGTGCACCAGAACTGAAATCCACACGCTTGTACATTTTTAGCTCTGGGCAAAATAAAATAAGTACTCATGGCGGTTTCAAGTAATGAGGAGTAGAGGTGTTCTTAACCAATCCAGTCACTATATGGTATACATGTACTGTGTGTGTGTCTAAGCCACCACGTCTTGGAATGTTGGATGTTAGAACAATCCTTGCTCTTTTTTTCAGCGACAAAGTCGTGAAGAGCGCCAACGGAAAGATCTTGAAGACGCCCTCAAGCAATGTGTGTTTTGCACCGTGCTACTATTTGTGTGCTGCAGCAACCATTTTCTTAGCTACATGTTGGGCTTTTTGAAGTAAAGCATGAGCCAAGTTTTTTTTTTTACATACCACTAGTCTCAATGCAGGATGTGCTAAACATATTGCTGATTCCCCTCCCAACTCCACTTTCCTAATTCATAGCTACCGGTGCTTTCATTCATTTTATGGGTTTTATAGTGACTTGCCAACAATTTCATTCGCATGTGCATGTTACTGTGCTTGCTGTGTCCCTCCAGGGGATCCAAACAAGGATCCAAAGATTTTGAGTGACCCATTCAAGACACTCTTTGTGGGACGTATTGTAAGTTCCTTTGTACAGTCTTTATGTAGTATGGAAATGCAGCCAATTTTGAGTGCATGAAAACCACGTATCCACATTGCCTGTCAGTGTACAGATGATGGAGCAATTCTATGTTCTCTACAGGGTTTATAAATCCAGCTGGTTGCTAAAAAACTTTGCATCTCATAATAACTAGGGAAGAAATTATGAAACAAATAATTAACCAAAATTCATAATTAACTTAAATATATTACACATAACTTAAATAATAGCCTCTAAAAATTTAAATTGAAACATCTATTCAAGATTAAGTGACTGCCCATATTCAAGATATAATTATTAATAACTCTAGTATGAACTGATTCCAATGCTGAGTTATGAATAGTCAAACATTTGATTTTCAGGCACCTAGTTTTGCTTATTTACAATCGTTTTTAATTAAACATTTTACTAATTGTACTTGTTTGGTACATCTGTAGTAGCAGTAAATAATACATGTACAATACATTATTTAATAGGCAACAAATAAAGCAAAAACCTATCCACTAATATTACTACTTGTGAATTTTTAATTCTCCTTTGTTGTGGTACACCTGTAAATGTCGTCTGAATTGTGTATAAGATTGCCCTTATCATTGGGACCAATTACTTTCTCCAACCAGAATTTCGACACCTCAGACTCCAAACTGAGAAGAGAGTTTGAACAGTATGGTCCCATCAAAAGGGTAATTATATAGCTAGACATTCAGTATGTTAATATAAGGGTATTTTACGGACGCTGTTCTTGTGTGGGGGGGGTGGGGGTGTGTGTGGGTGTGTGTGTGGGGGTGTGTGTGTGGGTGTGTGTGGGTGGGTGGGTGGTGGGTATTCATCCTACATATTGTTTGCAAGTTTGCATTTGTCTTGTCAAATTAAGGTGTGTGTGCCATACTATTGCATGCACACACACACTCCGCACACATTATCGTTCTCTGCTGAGTGATATTTATAATTTTATTATAGTTAGCTTGGTTATCTGATTAATGACTTGTACTTGGGTTTTGAAAATTCAAATTAAATGTACTGTAGTCTGAGGTCGATATTTAAATGTTTGTGAACTCAGGGATAAACCAAATGTGTTATGTTATTAAATGGTATGAATTACGCTGTTGGGTTGTCAAATGCGGCATGTGTATTGGTCATGGGATGGCTG
Organism: Ephydatia muelleri; assembly: GCA_013339895.1. Classification (NCBI taxonomy): domain Eukaryota; kingdom Metazoa; phylum Porifera; class Demospongiae; order Spongillida; family Spongillidae; genus Ephydatia; species Ephydatia muelleri. The sequence goes on along the minus strand of JABACO010000003.1, from coordinate 11,926,268 downwards.
AACAATCTTTAGATCTTTTGTTATCCTTGGAGAGAGCGTTAGGGGAACAGTAGGCTTTCTGTATATAATCCCCTAACCCCAACTGTATGTGTGACGGTTGCACGTTTTCACGGCCAACAGATTGTTGTGGTAACTGACACTGAGAAGAGCAAACCTCGTGGATACGCTTTCATTGAGTATGAACACGAGAGAGACATGCACGGTATGTTGTAGCATACAGTAGGTCTGATGCATATGATAATATAGGTCTCTCTGTCATCTTTCTTTGTTTGACAGTAGTGTAATTCACTTTAGTCATTGTATGAGTTGTACATAAGTCCTTGAGAAAAGTTCACATTATATTAAGTGTACTACGGTTAAATACTCATTACTAACGCACATGTACATGTATACAACAGGCACTTAGTATTGATATTTGCAGCGTGTGATGTGTGTCATAGTATATACACGTGCATTACATGTACATGTACCTGTGTAGTGTGCATCCATAACCAATGGCATGTAAAATTGTGTGCAGGTAAATGAATACGTGTGTACTTTTAAAATCGCGTTTGTTGAATCCGGGTTGCACACCACAACCTCTATTTATGATTGCATTGGTCAGCTGATTGTCGAGTAAATAGCTCTAAACAATGACACAGTTTGTGTTGCGTTGACGTTTAAACCTGGCTGTCATCACCTTATAATCCCCATTATCTTTTTCTCAGCATTCGCCTGAGTGCCATTTATAGCAAAACGCCCCTGAGTATGTATTGTGTAAGTTGTAAGTGGGTTTTGGAGCAAGCTCTTCTACGCAATGGCAACGACCTCAGGTACCAGCCTACTGGTATTAGAAAACCGCTGCTGACTAGCATGTTAATAATCGCCTGTGAATGTGCATGCGTGTGTGTGTGTGTGTGTGTGTGTGTGTGTGTGTGTGTGTGTGTGTGTGTGTGTGTGTGTGTGTGTGTGTGTGTGTGTGTGTGTGTGTGTGTGTGTGTGTGTGTGTGTGTGTGTGTGTGTGTGTGTGTGTGTGTGTGTAGAACATCTATGATAGGAGTTGACTACGTGCGGATGTATAAAGGTTGTCATTTGGCATGCATATGTACATGTAGGAGTGTTTGTATGGTGTGTGGGCATTTGTATGTCGTGTGTGTGTTGGGCCAATGCGTGTACATGTATAATGGAAATGGCTGTGCTTGTTAGCACTTACATGTTAGGAGGCTTGAGTGTGCATGTGATATTGTACACTGTAGGTTCGATGTAGCATGTGCCTGTGTTGTGCATGTGTGTGTGTGTGTGTGTGTGTGTGTGTGTGTGTGTGTGTGTGTGTGTGTGTGTGTGTGTGGCGGGATGGTGTGTGTGTGTTTATAGCATGTGGTATTGATTTAAAAAACTATTGGTTTGGAATATTTTGGTAAGTTTGGAGAGAAAAAAAGTTTGAAAATGGATTACATTCGGATCATGCTGTGATGATCTTCGTGCACTGCATCTAACGTGCCCATTATGTGTAATAGGTAGGTTAAGTTGGTAAGTGGTATACTTGATAGCATGTAGGAGGACAATGCCAAAAAAAAAAAAGATTTGACGTTCAATCTAAATGGTATTCTGCCAATTCAACACAGAGAATATTGTACATGATGGAGGTTAAAAAGTTGCACAATGTTAGTCATTGTCCATTGACGCTAGGCTAGGTATTGGCATAGTCTTGTCCCATGCTATCTAGTTGTGGGGGAGGAGGGGGAGCAGTATACAAAGGTAAGTTATGCACAAACATGAATGTGTAATTTTTCCAGTTTCTGTAAATAAGGTAAGCACTCCTGTTGAGTTGCAGTACACTTAATTTGTGTGTTTCTTCTGTCTACTTCATTTCCAGCTGCTTACAAGTATGGCGATGGTAAGAAAATTGACGGTAAGAGGGTGGTGGTTGATATAGAAAGAGGGAGGACGGTGAAGACCTGGAAACCTCGGAAACTGGGTGAGTGAGCGGGTTGTTAGAAAATAAGCTATTTTAGGGAGGGTGTATTAATTGTGCATGTGAAAGTCGTTTACATGAACATGGTGTACATCAATGAAAGGATTTCTAGAGACGGTTTTGTGTTGGCCACAATGGATATTGTTTCTCCCCTTATACTGAATACCAGGCGGAGGTCTTGGAGGAACGCGACGTGGAGCTCCTCATGAGAATATCAAGTACTCTGGTCGAGTGGATGAGAGGTTGGTGTAGCTACTGATTTATTTATGTTTTGGGATTGTAATACTAATACATGTATGGCGTGTCATCAGAATAAATATTTGTCTACAAGTATTCTGAATAGTGCTCATGCTTGTATTCTCTGAATAATGCTCGTGCTAGTATTCTGAATGGTTGAGATATCTGGATTTGTAGCCAACATTGGAAGGGTCACCCGAGGGTGGAGTGATAGGTTAAGGTCAAAGTTTGAGAAGCCAGATACATGTAACATCAATTGACATAATGCTGTCCATTTTACTGTGGATGGTATTGAAGCATGTACATGTACCACCAATGTAAGCTGTCGGCGATGTCTGTACACGGGGGGGGGGGTGTCTTGGTACTGGACTGGTAAACTGCGAACTTGTATTGAAATGGTGGCATGGAGTTGTTGGTTGATCATTTTCATCATCATAGGGACATGGAGAGAAGTGGGTCAGAAAGAGGGGATAAAGATAAGGATCGAGACAGGGATAGGGAAAGAAGGGCGGAGAGATCCAGAGATAAGGATAGAGACCCTCACAGCAGGGAGAGAGACAGGGAAAGAGACAGGGAGAGAGACAAGAAGCACAAAAGAAGCAGGAGCAGGTACACACATACATACATACGTACGTACATACATACATACATTCATTCATTCATTCATTCATACATTCACATGTAGTTACTGCGAGTTCATCAGTGCATAAGTTGACACTTGCTGAATAATTAATTTTTCTTTGATCTTTGTCATTTCAAAAGAGAATAGGTTGAGCCTTGTCATGTATAAGTTTGGGCTTTTTGCACATAACGAAGGCTATAATGGAGTTGTGCCTATAAGAAGTAAAAAATAATTTATTTACTGTGCATGAGTCTCATATTGACATCCCACTCTTATATAATATTTCTCCCAAAAGAAATTACCATATGCTTGTATACTCTATGTTGTCTCTTTAATATAATGACTTGCTGAATAATTAAGTTTTCTGTGCTCTTTGTCAGAGGATACCTTGAGCCTTGACATCTTTTAATTTGGGTTTTCTGCACATAACAAAGGATATTATGAAGTTGTACCTATAAGTGGAAATAATTTCTTTACTATGCATGGGTTAATGTCTATTGTCCTGAAACTTCTGGCGGGGGACGAGTGTGTCCCATGGTGGACAGTAATTCAGATTGTAGACATTCATGTGGAGTGTATTATCATGAAAAGCTCCCAATGCAGGTTAATTCTTCATACAGTTTCAGCTCTGGGCCCAAGAAACCATGCTGTAGCATCTTACTGTTAACCATACACAGAGTGTTGACTTTATCTGTTCTAATTGCGTATAGCGCAACATGAAAACAGCTGACCTTTCCAATTCAAAAAATAAGTGGCATTTTTTTTGAATAGGCACGCATATTTAGTTCACACAAATGACTGCTGGTGTCAATCAGCAGTCCATAGTTTCATCGTATGTAGCTGTACTGCAACAGCCTAAAGACACAGAACTCGATCTGTTAACAACTCCATGATTCGTACTCAGGCCAAAATTTACGTAAGCTTTCATTCCAGCGAAATGTTTGTAAATACAAATTGCAAAGAACACAATGTTCAAAAGAAGATGTTTTAAACATAGTTGTAAAGATTCTAGCCCTGATTACTTCTGCCCAGGGCTTAAAGTGCTTTATAAACATGGCATTATTTTTAGAATGCAGCAATGCTCCACCATGACAAAGCGCCATCAATCTGAACTTGTGTCCCCCATGGTGCACACTCGTCCCCCACGGGGGACATCCAGGACAATAGACATTAAAATTGTATTAAAAAATTTTATTTAATGTAGCAAAAAAATTAAAAACCTCCGTTTCTCACCCTTGTTTTGTTTTTTTAATGGATAGCCTAAGGCATTGCCTGACAGCTGTATGGAGAAACTAATCACCAGACTAGTTCAAAGACTATTAGTCATTTTACAGGTGTTAATGAATGTCAAGCACAAGAAATATAAGTTAACTAACATTTAAGTCAATTATCTACTAAGTGAGCTGTGTGTACGTGTGTAAGAACAAAGGGGCTCCTGTCAATACGTGCCTATAACTTACCATGCACTGAAAAGTCAGAAAGGAAAATGTAAGGATAATAAGAAGGCTAAGATGCATGCAAGGGGTATTTGCATAGCACAGAGCCTTGAAAAGTAATGAAGAACAATGGGCATGTGGTGGTAAGTAATAGGCATGCAAACTTTTATTTGGGACCTGGAGTATGATTTCTAATGTTGTACAAAATTAACGTATTTTGGGGGCATTGGCTGCATCAGTTGCAATTCATGTTTTACATTTTAAATGTGACTTGGTTTGTTGTAGGGAGAGAGATCATAAAGATCGAAGTCGCAGTCGTGATCGTGACGACAAGAAGGACAGGGATAGAAAGGATGATAGAAAGGATGATAGAAAGGACGATAGAAAGGATGATAGAAAGGATGATAGAAAGGACAAGGAATCGAAGGAGAGCAGAAGTTCCAAGAAAGACAAAGATAAGGTAAAAGTCAATAATTTTTAGACTTTCTGATTTATTCCATGCATCAGTGGATGAATAAAAATTCTTTCTATCCTGCATGCTTTTTCTGTACATTTTGGCTGTGGCAGTTGTTTTGATTATGTATATGTTCTCTTCCCCTTCCCTCCTCTAATGAAGGACAAAGAGAGACGTGAAAAGCGCAATAAAGACAGGGATATGGACAATTCTGTTGATGGCATGGAAGTTTAAGTATTTTTACATATGTCTATGCATACATAGCTCTGTTGTAAATGGTGTACATGTTGCTCTGGTGCCCTGTTACAGCTGTGGTTTCCTGATGAGTGATTGGCATTTGCACTTATCATTGATGCTCTAAGTGGATGGTTATGGGAAGTTAGGATGCAGAAGTATGATCGGGTCTATAGCAGGAGAAGTATTGTATCAAGCATGGCAGCCATAATCAGGGTTACTACATAAATTGAGTTGTGGAATTTGAACTAATACCTTACATGCACATCTGTAAGATGGATGTAAGACTTTCCGGACTTTGATCATATCATTCTATCATAGAAGGGTTTTGCTGTACAATCAATCATACATTGTATTTCCAACAGCCATACAGGATTTGAAACATTGAGCCTCTAACAAAAGTATACTAATGCAACTGGTGGCTTGAAGGAATTATTATACATTGACAGGAAGAGATATAAATGCAATTAAGGCACATTATGTGATGCAAAACCAATCATTTTTTTTACTATTGACTGTTGCAGTAATTCAAACTTATAAAAATACTGCTTTCACTTTGATTTCTTGGTGTCACACCCCCTCCGGATACTTGAGCATGCATGTGACAAACACGGCTGTACAAACATATAGTGTTACCCTCTGTCACTGCTGCACTGCTGGCCAATGTTACCTGGTTAAGTCAACAATCATCTTTATCTATTACATGTAGATGCTCGAATGAATAGCACACAAGCCAAAAATGTCACTGTCCATGAAGACATCATTGACAATCCAGCTCCTGTACTCACATGTTTATGCTCCCTCCACGATATGATTGTGACATGAAACGTGGAGTATATATTCCATGCTTCATGCCTGTATCTACAATCATATTGTGGAGGGAGCATAATTCGCCACAGGCAACCATTAGAAACACTTGATGGGTCTCCTGGTGTTGCAGCGTCTGAAGTATTACTGCCTGATCTCTGAACTCACTTTGCAATACTCATTTCCATTGTTCTGTGGTGTATAGGAATGTAGTGGCGCCTAGGTCCCAAAATTTAACACGTGAGGTGACAATATTTGGCTGATATACCGTACATGTAGTTCTCGGAGAGAATGACAAACCATAGATTATTTAGGGAGGGATTGGAAGCTAGGCCAATTAACACAATGTAACACCTACACTCCTCGATACGGCGGAAGCATACCGGAAGTAGCTTATTCAGGGTTATTAAGGTGTAATACGCGTGTGGCTTTGAAACCATGAATCCCTGTGACCGTATCCTTCGTGGCTTTGAGTGCGTCTTAAACGATGAAGACTTTAAGATTAACAGTCCAAAGGCTAGGTGCGCTATTGAAACGGCACAAAGTTTGATGTCGTGGTCATCGAGAGAAGAAAACGTCAAAGTACGCGTATCAATGCTACAAATACAAAACTACGCACCATCAAAACTGAAGCATTATCTTAAAAACTAATTACACAGTGGTACGCAGCGTAGACCACGCTACACGAACATATCTTTTAAAACAAACAGACGTATAGGATGGCTGAGATCACGGGATAGTAGTGAATTGACTCCTCGCAACTTCTCGCGACACCTTCTGAAGGTTCAACTATGTGTTTTACATCAACGGAAGGTCACCCAATAATAAAAAATACATCATGGCACGCAGAAATCATTAACCTAACAAGAACAACTTCAAAAAAAACGCGTATCTCAAACTGTTAAGGACTTGGAGGGATAGTAGTGCTGCAAGGTTTGAAAATACGCCGCTTATCGTGTAAATGATACTTGAACACCAACAAAAAGGATGGCAAAACTCTCACTGCTTTCGAGGTTATGTAGAAGAAATGATAAAACGCTTACAAGTAGTAGATCGCTAGAACCAGAATTCCGCCTCTTTTTGTCAAAATTGAAGGTGTGAACAACCGTATCACGGAGTGTCTGCTATAGAACCATGCGCTCACGTGACATGCTTCCAATCCCTCCCTAAATAATCTATGGACAAACAGCTAGCGGTACCGTAGTAGACGCGGCGCTGTTTTGTTTTTTTTTTTTAGCAAATGGATTACAGGCTAGTGACCAGTGTCCTTGACTTTCAGATGTCTGAAAGCGCAGAAAGTAAAGTTCAAAGTTTGGTACGTTTTGTGAAGCGGTTTGAGGCCATAACAGAAGCAGAAAAGTCGTTTTGTATGCATCATTTAGCCCGCGCTATGGTTGTAAAGTATGTCTACTACGTGAACGTTGGAGAGCTAGTTGGAGTTCAAACAGAGGAGGAAACGAGAGAAATTATTGATCGTTTATGGAGCCAAAAAAGCAGTGATGAAATAGCTCCCTTGTCTACATGTAAAGAACAGCTGGAAACTCAAAACTCGTATTTAGGATTGAAGCACATGGACAATTTAAGAAATGAAATGGAGTCCACCGGCCTGTTAACAGTACAAGTAATATGCGACGCCCACAAGACCCTGATGAAAGGTCTCATACGGAAAGAGAATTGTGGAGTGATACGCAAGTCTGAGGTGTACACGCACTGGGACGGTGGCATTCACTATTATCCTGCAGCGGATATTGTTGAAAGCCTTTTTTGGGGGGTCATTGACCGACACAATCTTTTCATTCACTCATTGGTAGATATGAATACAGAAGAAAAGGTGCCCTACACCTTCAAATGTGCTGCTTGGCTTCATTTCACGTTTGTTGACATCCATCCATTTGTTGATGGTAATGGCCGCCTAAGTAGATTGCTGGCAAACTATGTACTTTCTCATATTATGCCTTTTCCTGTAAGTGCAAATAGCCTGTCTGGAAAAGAAGACAGTGTTAGACAGCAGTATATAGAAGCTATTGTGGAATGTAGAAATAGTTGCAACAGACATCCCATAAGATTGTGTGAGATGCTCATAGATAGTGCGCTTGAGTCCTGGACAAACTTTTTCTACAATCTTGAGAAAATGAGATGGGTAGTGCCAATTGACATTCGACAGGAAAGTGGCAAGACAAAAGAACGAGTTTTACACAGAAATGTGGACCTGCAAATGGTTGATATATCTCCTGTAGAGGAAGCCATTAAGGAGGCCAATGTGACAAACCTTGAGCCTCATAAGTGTGTCGCCATGTCACAGTTGGGGAAAGGCAATTAGAAGTTTATTTATTTCCAGCTCTGAATCAATGGACAGAGTGTACTTCTGCTGAACACTCAGTGATGTATTCATGTACCAGCATGCATTGGATCTGATATGTTTTGATGATATGGAGTATAAACTTTTGATCAACATCATGATTGTGATTATAGTCATGCAATTTGATAGACTTTTCTTTGGCACTTGTAAGGATAAAAAGTAGCCTTATACCACAATGTGCATTACATATCCAATACCACCTTAAATTTAAATTAAAGAAGCAATTAATACAACATTTTATGCACAATGTAATTGTATAGACTGGACTAAAGGTATTGCTCTACTGGTTTGAGTACATGATGGAATTAAAAAATATTTTAAGTATGTCATTGAAATCTTTGTTGTTTTTGATGCTGAGTTTTCTTATTCCTTATACAACGTGTTCTCCAAGCTGCTGTCCCCATTCAAAGCCAATGGTACTTCGAGGGGTTTAGATATTTGTTTCATCCACACAATGAGGTTGCTACAAACATTGTTCTTCAAGTTCAGGGAAGGATCTATTTTATCATTATAATACTGGTCACAGATAACTATTTGAGCCTTGTATGCTACACCTTGATTGTTTCATCCTCAATCCATTGATAAAAATGACATCATGGTGTAAGCATGCAGTTACCAGAATCAAAAATACAGTTTACATCCTTCATCCATGGCATTGCTGCTATTCATCTATCTTTAAGTTGCTGAAGCGCAAATCGTGAACTCATGACAAAACTGTCTCACTCATTCTGCTTAAGTGTCATACTGAAGCATATACATGTACTGATTCTCATTATGTGAATTACTTTATCAGATATTCCATTTCATGCACATGCTCATTTATAGGACCCATGCACCATTCTTACATGTTGGTTCAAACATCCTACCAGTTTTCCTCAACATGTCCCCATTTACAACAATACTCCATTTATAGTATAGAAAAATATAGGTACCAATTAGTGTGGCAATTCCCTTGAATATCAGATCGTCTGAAAAGTTTAAACTTTCTGACTGTTATAATGAAAACATATCCATATTACAGATGTTTTAGGTAACATAGATCTAACTAAATGCACAGCTCAGCATTTTGCATACAAAAATGTATCAAAACATACCAATATGCACAAAAGCAGCTGACAAGTCTTTCCAGAAACGTTAATGAGTGTGTTTGATGTTTCAAGCATGACATTGTGCACCACCTACTGTTGAATGAATGATACAAATTAAGCACACCGTACAGACATCATTTTCTTTGTCTATGCATTGAAAAATTAAAATTAGCTGTATGAATGCAGCCAGTACAATTTTCATGCAGTTTCAAGTTTGATTGGTGTAACAATTGTCAAAGTAAGCTGCATTTTTTCAATGCATACTGCAATACTATTAATGCATTTTAATCTAATGTCTGCTAAAAGGTCAAGGTTCTCAGGTACTTAAAGAGTATGCTTTCCTGAGTAGTGAAGGTGTTAGCAATATCTTTGTTTGGAGCTTGCTCAATTCCAAAACCTTTATAATCGATTTATGGTTCTGAAAAATTGCAGTAATTTCATACATAGTTCTGTAATCTTTAATAAGTTCTAGATTAATAGTATTGCAGTATGCTAGTTTGAATACCTATAAATGTAAGATCATTGTGCAACAGTACATGGCAAAATTACCTTGACTTCTATATCCAACTCCAACTGATGACAAATATGGCAAGAGAAGATTAGGGTTACTTGTGTGACACCTTGAAATAATACTCTGTGAATTGCATAGACCAGATGTTGGAAAGGTGGTAATTTATGGCATAATAAAAATATGTACATTATCTTTGCATGTGTAGTTACTCTGGAGTGTTAAGTGACATGGAAGCAGCGAGCTCGGAAAGGAGTCTGTTTATGGTGCTGAATAGCTCCATGACAGAGCTAGTACCGATGGAGTTCGTTGTCAATGGACCTGTTTTCAACAAACCATTAGGATATGAGACCACTAAACTGTGTGTTTCAAAATCAGGGAGGAGTTCACTGTTGATGTATAAATGTTCTTATCTATATTAATACAATACCTAATAGATCGTTTCACTATATGAATGAGGCCAGAGCATACCATCTTGAAAATGCAGCCCACTTCTCTATTTGGTAAATGACCCTATGAGACACTGGTTAACTGCTCTGATTGCTGCATATAAAGTGTCGCTCTGCCAAAACTGCTGGTATGGAGTAGACTTTGTCCCATTAGTAGGACAGGGTAGTGGCCATATTTTAGAAATGATTGGTTTCTCCCATCAACTGAAAGTACAAATGGGATGGATCAATCTTCAACCTCCATTTATATATGCCTTCATTTTCTCTTGTGTCTGGATTCTAGGATGGCTTCAGGTGCTCAATGAGGGGGCGTCAGTGTTTCCACATGAATGTCATAACTAGGTCAGGCCTTACTCTAATACTCTATTGGAACCAAATCAAAGTGGCAGTGTTATCAACCAGCTAAATGCCTTGTCTTGCACCGTCATCTTGATAATACATTGTCTGCTTGGTGGAGTGGCAACAACTGGTGTGATGCATTTCACATAGCAATGCTGGGAGGAGCTTGTTTTTATACAATGGAACAAAATTCCTTCAAGCTACTGTTTCAATCCTAATATCCCTGTCATCAATAGTTCAAGTGAAACTTGCAAATACACTTGATGCTACTGTGTGGGAACGTTCCATTGAACTGTTGAAATGTGCAAAGAAAACAATAAAACAATACAATGATGAGCAGCATTGTAAACGTAATGTGTTATATTAACTGATCATTATTTGGAATTTAACTGATACATGTACAATGTCAATGCAATTGGTAACATTGATGTGCAGTTAATACAGATAATGTGTCTTTTAATCTACCGCGGCCCATATATAAAACTCAAAGTTTTTTTTAAATTTTGGTAGGTTGGCAGCCCTGCCATGCTCACCCTACCGAAGATCAGCAATTAATTTTCTTTGTCCAGGAGAAGGAATGTGTTGGCTGTGCATACCTGAACGAGACAGGATACTAGTACAAAAGCAGCCGTACTGAATATACAGTATCTACGCACACACGCAACCCGCTCATATTTCTCGTTTTGATATGCTAGCAAATGATTCACGATATACAGGTATAACTAACCGATTTCTAAAGCGAATTACGAGGATAGCAATGCTGGTTATATTGCAATGACGCTTAATTTCTGGTTTGAAAATTTAAAAGGGCGACCAACTTAACCAGAGATAATATTTTATCTCTGACTTAACTAACACCATTAACAGCCAGCAATCCGCTTCCAATTATCGCACTACACGTGGCACGACGCGAGAGTTCTTGTAACTTCAGTTCCGTTTCTTGTTTTGTACTGTGAAATCAGCTGCTAGATGGAGTTACAACCGGTTAGGTCCTAAATGTCTTCGTCTGCAACAAATACTGCTGTGTACAAATGCCACGCTGCACCCCGTAAGTATATCAGGGCTGCCAACCTGCCATAATAATAAACCTTGAGATTTTTATATGAAAATTAATGATTAGATGAGAGCATATAACCGCTATAACTATCCCTATTCTGCCTATTAAAAACATAACTGTATTTGTTAATAGCATTACCGGTACTGATAGTGTTTTCAAAGTTATTTTACAATCGTCACATGCATTACTATATATGTACATGTAGACAGTAGAGAAATATATGTTTCAAACAAAATAAAAATTGTAAATGAAATGACAAATGAACTACATGTACACTGAACACAGTTATGGATTTTTCGCTTTGTGCTCATCGTTGTATTGCTTGGTTGCTTTCTTTGCAGATTTCAACAGTTCAGAAGAAGACTCCCATGCAGCAGGATTACGTTGATTTGCAAGTTTGACTTTAACAATTGATGACAGTGTACCATTAGGATTCAAAGAGTTCCTTGATGGAGTTTTGTTTAATTTAATCAGATTAAAAACACGCTCCTCTCCCGCATTGCTATGTGGAATACATAAGACCAACTTTGCTACCATGGATAAGTATTTAAATCTAGGTGAACAATCAACTCTCTTAAGTTCTGAAATAAATCCCATATTGTATCCATTCTATAGTATACATTTTTTTCTGGAGTCTCGTCATCAGCACCACTAATAGAGACAATAGCTTCATTCCATTGATGTTCGGTTAAAATACTTTTGTCCAAAAGTTGGTATTCTATAAACTCCTCATGTAGTGAATCCATTATTGTTGGTGTAAACTTCAATAAAGCACTGTACTTTTCACAAAAAAACTCCACAGAAGAAAACTTGTGTCTCACTTTCTTCATTACATTCAGAAATCTAGCATGTTGTAATAATGTGTCCCTGACTGGCAACTTATTTAGTGCATATGTAACACTTTCAGTGAAAAACTGATGTACAGAGGAATAAAATACTTTTACACTTTGTGGAGTAATATCTCCATTTTCCAAACATTTATGTAGGCATTGCTTTGTAATCATACCAACTGATACATCATCCTTGTGTAGATGGTTGTTTGGATTCATAAAATCAACATTTTCTACATTATCTGACGAGAGAATAGATTCAATAGTTAAAAATCTTCCTAACAATGACTTCAAAAAGCTTTGTATTCCATCTGCTACAATAAATATTGAAGGTTCTTCACGCTGTAAAAAGAGATTAAACCTATTGAAAGTTGAGATTGAAAAAAAAAGTAGATAGATTTCGGTCATCGGATTTCCAAATGCCTTAGCTAATCTTTTGAATCGTTCTTGTGACTCTGATTCAGACAAAAAATAACTTCTTAAAGATGGATACACTAAAAGAATTCTATTTATTGCTGCATCAAGGCTAAGCCACCTAACACTAACAAATCTCACTATCTCACTATACTCCATATCACAGAATGTGCAGAATTCCTGTAGCACTCCTTTACGCTTCGTACTTTTATTGAACCAATAAAAGGCATCAACACATAAATCTTCTACATCAAAACCTGATATCTTTGTAAAAGCTTTTGAACCCTTGCTAGCTATGTTATGTACAATATGGCAAGGGCATCCCATAAAATAACAGGAGTCATTTTTGGCTTTCACATGTGTCATTATTGACTTATGTACTCCTAAATTAACAGATGTATTGTCCACACCAAATCCTATGCAATGTCCCCATGGAATATCATATTGATCCATGACTGAGTTAATCTTGGAAAATAACATCAGCAGTACCACAATCTCGTCCACTTGTTGTGCACATATCTAAAAGCAAGGTTATGACTTGCCTTTCATTATCATCGTATTTTCGAACAGTGAGAGGATTAAGTTTTTCAATTCCAGTATCATTGGAACCATCGATCATCAAACTGAAAGGTTTCCCTTTCATTTCTTCCACAAGTAAAGCTAAAACAGTATAAAATTTAAACCATAGCCATGCAAGAACTACATGACAGAACACATACCTGTCAAATGTGGAGCAATTGCATTGTTAAGCATGCATGTTGTCTTCGTCCTGCCACTGCCATATGATTTGGCTATTAGACTGTCCGGAAAAATACTTCTAAATATTGCTTTTAGATCATCTACAACTGCTAATGGGATATTGTGCTGCACCAAAAAATTTGCCATTTTTACTTCAGCGCGAGTAACCTTAGGATAAAGATATTAGCAATAACTACACGTACACCACTTTTTTGAATCTTAGTATCTTACTCTTACCTTCTGTAACAGCGGATCCACTGAAGAGAAAGAAAGCTTTGGCTGAGAAAGAGCTTCTTTAGCTAACATTTGATGCATTTGCGAAATTATGTGGTCTTTTACGTCATGCACACCTTGGTGTTTGCATGATAGTCTCTTCAAACATACTGTGCACAGAAAGGAGTGTTTATTGTCACGATAAAAGGCCACGTCTTTGTCCACTGTAAAGAATATTTACACTTGTACATTGTTTTACGCTTTTTTGCGCTCTGAGTCCTCGTAGACGGGCCAGCTGTCTGTTCGCTCGATGACGATAGCTCGCTCTCGGAATCAGTCAACACGCGTTTTTCCGCCATTCTCAACCAAATATCAAAACCTGTAACGGAATGTATTTCCCAACGGGCCTGTATCGAATCATATTCTTTGTTGTACAATCCGTTACAGACCCGGTACGGTACCGGTACCGACTGGCCTAGCGAGTTAAATCGAGAGGTAATATTAATGAACATTTATAATTCTATCATAATCTTAAAATTAGTGATGGCGGCTTCAAAAACCTTGAGAATCGGACCCCTTTCCTTGAATCCTTGAAATATAATTGAAATCCTTGAGACTCAAGGATTTTCCGTGAGGGTTGGCAGCCCTGAGTAAATATATTTTTTCTATTATACACCCTGCGGGTTCAACATTGTGCCATATACGTATCAAATTACGCAAACACACATATTTGGTACAAAAGTGCTCGGTTGCATAGATCTGAAGGTTTTTTTTTGTAAGCGTGAGGCAGTTGGTTGTTAAGCGTGAGATTAGCAGTTCTAGGCGTGAGATTTTGCAGCAAGGTAAGATCATTTCACATCATCAGCAGTGCTACTAATTGTTTATCTCGCGCTAGTTGTATAGCCAAATGCTACGCGGTACAGTACGTTACACGATTACTAGGTGCAGGGCTTATAAACACGAATTGTTTAGCAATAAAAACAGTATTGAGCTAGTCTATTTCCTTGAATGTGCTTTATTGTACTCCCAGGTTGCAGCTTTTGCATTCTTCAACACTTCACTGGTTGGTTCAAAACAATGTGCTGGCACCCTTGCAGCAAGCTTGATTGATAAAATACTTGACAGTATTCCTTTGAGATCTAGGTTAGGTCGAAATGCAGTTTTGCTCTTGCGAACCATGGAGAATAATCTCTCTTCTTCAGCATTAGAATGTGGTATTGTTAATAGCACCTTACCTACCCTTGTGAGCCGTGGAAACCTTAAGGAATTATCAGCATATCTCAGTGATGACAAATGGTGCCATAAAACATCCATTCTATGGTAGGCCTGCTTTTCATCATCCATAACTGTACTCTTATCCCAGATATCTCTTGGGATTATTGAATCGTGCAAAAGTTGATATTATGTGAGCTCTTCAGAAAGGTTATCCATTTCTTTTGGTGAATCATATGGCAAAAGAACATGAAACCTGGAATATTGCAAATTTTACTTTGCATTCATTTATGCAAAGTAAGATACAAGCACTAACCTCTTCACAAAATACTCTATTTGAGAGAATGAAGCATTCTCCCTCTCTTGAAACTTGGTAAATCTTCAGGAACGCCTGCTTCTCTCTCTCTCTCTCTCTCCCCACTTGAACTCGGGATCTGATTCCATCAGTCTCCTCAATGGTTCGCTCTCTTCTGACAGCTTTGGAATATACCTGGCACAGTAGTTGCACATTCCCAAATATCTTTGAACATCAGCTGCTCCATTCAGCTCTGGCATGCCACATATTGCTTCTACCTTTGAGGGGTCTGGCTGAATTCCTTTTGCTGAAATGACATGCCCAATGTATAGCAATTCCGTCAAATGTAGGCACATCTGATCTTGTTTAGCTTCAGATGTTGTTCCCTCGCTCTGTGCAGCAGCTGCACTAGATTTTCATCGCGATTCAATCTGGCTTCTTCCATTGTTTTCCCTACCATACACTAGAATGTCATCAGCAACAACAGCCACTTCTGTTAAGCCATGTAATGCCTGTTGTAGGCGCTGCTAAAACTCTGTGGAAGAAGACACACCAAAGGGACGTCTCAGCCATCTGTAACGACCCTTTGAACCCCAGAATGTAGTCAGAAAACTGTAATTTTGTCTGTAAAAACCCATCCTTTGCACCCAGAAGACTAAACAGCTTTGATTTGGCAAAACATTATCAATGGTTGGCATGTTGAAGTGGTTTCTGCGAATAGCCTTGTTCAGGTCTCTTGGGTCCAGGCAAATTCGGACCTGCTTCTTGTCCAATTTCCAAACTGGTGTAATGTTGCTGATCCAATAAAGCTATAACTCCAGCTTCCTGTAGTTGTGCCGGCTTGCTCTCCACTGCTGCCCTCATGGTATGCTGGATTTTGCATAGCCTGTTTTGAACTGGTGGCACCTTTTCATCCAAGTCGATGTCATATTCGCCAGATAAACATCCTACATCAGTGTACAGGTCTTCAAATTGTGATATGATCTGATGCTTTGTGATTTTGCAGCCCCTGTTCACGACCGACACCTCCTCTGCTTTGTATGTCAATCAAACAAGTATCCAGGGACAACAAAGAATGGTGCTCACTGTTTGAAACCTCAATAAGACATTTTTGTGTCTGGTGAATTGTTGATGTAATTATTACTGCTATACAAATTTACTTATTCTTCCGTCCCCCACCACCACCATTGTAATCTGCAAAACATTTGGCTCAGAGCTTTCAGACAGCATACTTTGAATCACAGATGTCATGTGTACTCTCATTATCAGTGTTGCAAGCATGTGATTGGTACGCTCCTGCTGAAATATCTGTTGTACATGAGTTGCAAAAGCAATATATCACTTAGGAGGGACTAGAAGATGTCAGGAGCGGCATTAATGCTGGAAGCAGTTAAAGGTGAGTTGTCATAACAACAGGGACATCTGTTGTTTGCCGACGATGTCAGGCATGTTATGATACATTCTGCACAGACATGACTTCAGCATGGTGGTCTGTGCAGAATACAAAGGCAGAGAGGTACTTTAGATAGATAGTGATTGTGTAGCAGCCAGCTGACACTTTAGATTGAAACTGTTTGGTGCAGTGTACCCAATGTGTGCAACTAATGACTGTAGTGATGTTTGGCCATATGTTTCGTCACATTTTTTCTTCATACCACCTTTCACCAGCACCTCAAAATTCTGGCACACCTAAATGTGATCATGCCATTAAATTCAGTGATAATTAGCTCTTTACTCACTTCACACTTGTCAGCTGCATGGGCTTTCCACTTGTAGGGCGTGACCAAACTTCTGAAACGTACTAGTTTCTCTGACTGGAAGCGTTTAACACTCTTTCCATACCTTGCTTACAAGGTTTGCAGAACGATGGTGGGTGGATCTCGATATAATCAACGATCACATTGATACCAATAGCTAGTTTAAGCTCCTTTTTGTAAGATTGGGAGTTGTAAATGGTTCGTTTAGATTTCTTTGCCACCACCAACCTCCTACCACACACCCTGCAATGTTTTATAAGCTGACTGCAATTGAACTATATTGCAAAGCATCTAAAACCGATGTTGATAACTATTTATACATTTCAATCGCGATTTCATGTGTCTTAATTGTCGCGTCTCGAGACGTGACCCAGCTTAGATTGTTTTACAATGCCCCTAGATTCTGTATTTTATCGTCGTGAGTAGTAGATTTGGGTTTGTGCTTAGGCTATTACTATGCATGAAATTATCAATAGAGAGGCGTAGTGAAACTGCGTCGTAGCAGCAACAGGCCTTGAATATGTTTGTGCATTAATGAGCTAGCAAAATCATTTATTCGTAAATGTGCAATTGGACATCTAAATGTCCCCCACGAAACACCCATGGTATCAGGTTAAAGCAATTGCATGGAAATTAATTGCAATGCTTTAGCGCGGCAGTAGTTTGGGAAGCTTTGAAGCGAAAGGGAGCTCAGAGGGGATCTCCTAAATCTGCTAGTTTGAGTCGATTGTGCTGCCTAAGCAAGATTCCCATAAGAAATCGCAGGACCTCATCTGAACTAGCTGAAAATGCTGCCAAGGAACTCGAGTCACTCGGAGTACATGCCGATATCGAAGTGCCAGGACGCTAGCTTTACGATTGTATTACATGGAGGTGGTGGAAGGAAAATCTCCTACAAATGCCCAGAATATGGTCAACAAAATGTTCGGATGAGGTCCTGCGATTTCTTATGGGAATCTTGCTTCGGCAGCACAATCGGCTCAAACTAGCAGCTTTATGAGATCCCCTCTGAGCTCCCTTTCACTTCAAAGCTTCCCAAACTACTGACGCAGTAACACTACTTCTTCGAGTTGCTCTACTTGACGAAAGGCTCTGAGTTTGGCTCTGAAAAGAACCGTCTCCGTATTGAACTTTAGCCATTTAGCGAACAAACTCATTAATAAAGTTCATAATTTAAACGTTATTCATTTGAAAATGGACGACAATCAATGTCTACAGGTTTGGATGAATGTTTTAGCAAAAAGGTAAGCTACTATACTGGTGTTTTGGTTGTTTCTAGTGCATACACACCTCTTACCTATCTATAACAGGTAAATGTGATGCCTGTTAAGAATTGTTGTTGGTAAAATTATCTAAAAACTTTTACAACCTCTAAGCAACACGTATTTGGAGACAAAACTGTAACAGTTTACCGCGTTGAAATTTCAACTCGAACAATCGATAGAGCCATTGACATAGTATATATATAGCAAGATTCAGGTCAATCCATTAGGTAATGGTGGAGAACAATCCAAAACGTGCTTATTGAACAGGCTGCACAAACGAAAATGTTGAAAAAGTCACGTGACAACTTCACACTTTCGATAATAGTTTATCAACATAAATATGCAATCAGATTTGTGATATCGTTCACCATTTTTCCAAAAACTAATGCTAAACATTGAAGTACTGAAAAAGATTTTATGCTCAGGTATCATGATTTCAACTGTAAGTAGTGAATCAGAACTGCTCCATAGTTGGTGGCCATGATCCAGTGGAGGGCAGAGGCAAACTGCATGGTTGAAGATGTGGGGTGCTGACTGAAGACGAAAGGGCAGACAGGTGTCAACATAGTACTTGCCCTTCCAATACAGCCCCAAGAGGTCCCACTCCCCTGCTGCAATGGGCACCATGCAGAAGGCAACGTTAAGGTCAATCTTGGCCATAATGCACCCTTTCCCATATCCAGATGCCATGGCAACTGCATCATCTACTATTGCATAGTGGATGGTAAAATCTTCCTTATCAATGAAGTCATTGATGCTGATCCCTTCAGGTGCATAATGACTCTCCACTTTCCATTCTTCTTTGTTACGGCTTCTAGCCCTGATGTACGTAAGTTGGTCAGTGGGCGCTCAAAGAATGGGCCAAGGATGCGTCCAGCAGCTATTTTTTTGGTTAGCTCAGCATCAATAACGTCAGGGTACTTAAGTGCTGATGCTAAATTATGTGCTGTGTGGGGAAACGAGGTCCATCGTATTCGGTGGAAACGCCATAGTCATTACCAGCTAGCACCCATGAGTTCCAGGCTTTGTTGGGATGATTCCTTAATTCCTGCTCAAAGATAGAGCTTTGTAGGGTGTGTGCACTCACTGGAGCTCACATGGGTACCTGCTTCAGGGTGGTCCCCACTACAACCTGGGCCCCAGCACTTGTGGGCATAGCTCCCTCGATGCGTCTCCCGTACTTAAATCGGCGGCAGATTTCCTGGCTGGAGCCGGTGTTGTGTGTGGAACGCTTGCCCTGCTGGTTGTTGCCATTGCCTGCTGCGGAAGCCAATCCTTGATGGGGGGGGAAGGAGCTGGTTGTCTGCCCCTGATGTCGAGCCTGAAAAGGGTTATGGGTGACACAACATACCAGAATGTCCTCTTTCAGCACGTCCCATTGGAAGGTCGCAGATTTGCTCCTGGCGGCCGCCTCCCAAAATAGCCTGTTGTATTTCAGGGCTGATGCAGCAGGGTAAGCGTACTCACCTCGCTTTATCTTCCTGACCATCTGCCTTGCTGAAGTGGAGACGCAGAAGATGAGCGGGGAATCCTTGGATGACCTGAATGAACTGGAACCGTGGTGTCGGCGATGTTTCGAGTGGCACTTTGCGTGGCATCTTGATGAGCACTTGCGCCTGCGGTGGTCAAGTTGGAGGTGGAAGGGTTACTGGAGTCGGGTGACAAGGAGCTTGAGGAAGAGTTAGAAGAGCTTGTTGATCTGTGATGTCTCATGAACCCATGTGCCTTGCGCTTGCGTCAGCGTCTGGGTACTTCCTCTGGAGGAGAGGAAGTTCGGCCTCGGCGTTAGGCTCACAGGTGTTGTGCCCTCTTCGCCTGCAGATTCTCTGGAGTCCTCGAACTTTGAGGGGGCGCTGGCACATCTTCGTGTCCCGACTCGTCGTTCGCTCTGGCTCTGACTCGCTTGACAGGGGGTTTGCAAAGGTGCTGGTAGAGGTGCTCTAACAGGGCAGCCTTGTTACCCGTCGTCACGAGCTTCACCGCACCAAGTTGAAGACGGAGAACCTCACAAGTTAATATGTGTAGATCGTTGCAGTTCTTCATGACTTGCGAACTGCAGTGGCTGCTAACTGAGTCACCCTATCGACCTCTCTTATATATATGTAATGCCTGGAACTAGACCCTTAAACCTGTTTGCTGGTTGTGGTTTTTAGGCTGTATGGTGGGGGATGATTCTATGCTTTGATGCTTATCTAGAAACTGGGCTTAGCTGCCCTGTGGGTATCATTCCCACCAACATTACTCAACCCTAAACAAAATCTTGAAATTCAGCTACCTTTAACACATATTGTCTGCGCTAATTAACAACAGCATAAAAAAGAAATATTCTTTGTTATTCCTGAGTCTCAGGAAGATTTACTTCTTATTTGCTATGACAACAACGCTTTTGGAGATCTCTAAGTGGCAAATGAGATTAATTAAATGGTTTAATGATGTTGCTACTATTTATGCCTTGGGATTTTACATATACATATACCTCATGATAAGTGCCCAACAGTCCTCTTGGGGATGGAGGACAATCAAACACATTCTTTTGTTCCACAATTACTTCAAATGGAATTAGAAACCAGCACATCTTAACATACAGTGAATTGATCTGAACTGTAGCATACTGTAGCATAATTTATGCATATTTATTCAAGAATCATCACAATTAGAAACCAGCACATCTTAACATACAGTGAATTGATCTGAACTGTAGCATAATACTGTAGCATAATTTATGCATATTTATTCAAGAATCATCACAATTCTCAGATTGGCAGTCTCTACATCCTCTATGTGAGATTTGAACTAGGCGTTGACCATGTCCATAGATTACCCTCTACACTTATGGGACTCTGAAACATGCAGAGGGACTTTAAAAATACTGCCTTCTTCCATCAAATCTCTGCTGTGGATATTCAAACGGCCTTCTATCATATCTCTGGCTTTCATCACCAGAAAAACTGGACCGACCCCCCCATCTTCTTTGGCCTTCCATCCGTTCCCTAGGTTCTACCTTCCAATAAGGGTGAAGCAGATTGTAGTTACCGTAAGGTAACCAGCGGCCATTTCTCACAAATCTTAGGGCGTTCGGTGTGAGGAAAAGGAAGTACATGGATCGCTGCAACCGGGAAGTGGTCCATTCTTATTCGCACTAGATCTGACAGGGGGAGGTAAGTCACTCGGCTTAAACAGTGGTCTGATGTGGGGTATGATCTCGGGTGGAATGCTCTGTTCATGATTCTGTTGTGCTACGTCTTCTGTTACTGCTACTGGTTCTTTTTGGTTCGGCTCTGCTGCTTTTACTATTATTATTTATACAAGTTAAGAAAAAGAATTCTCTACGAGAAAGTTGTTGGTACCTGGGGGACCCGCTACAGTAGAAAATAACACCTCGTTACAGCAGAAAATAAAATGATCCATTGCATTCGTTGGTCAGCGTAATGGGATTTTGAGCGTAAGCGTTGGTCAATTAGTATGTTCAAGTTGCGTAATCGTGAGCGCTCCGCACAAACAGATGAATTGCGAATGTGGTCAAATTAAAACCCTATGCCCATTGACATCACCAATATGTACTTGCAACAATGAAAGGAGTCAAAATAGGTGAAGTAATTCAGTATGCTTCATTTTCAGTTGGACTTACAACACCGTTGGTACATGAGAGTAACAATCCAGAGAACTTTTCAGCTTGCACATAGAGATCCATGGATGGGATATGTGGAAGATCTGGACATGATCCAATTCCACACCCAGCTTGTGTATGCTGTGTAGCAGAGATCCTTCAAGTCTGAGATCTTCTCCAGTTGATTCATTTCAGCTTTATCTTCCTCCTCATTACCATCCACATCCATAAATTCAGCTCCATGAATAACAGCTGATTCGCCCAAGTGAATCCATTCCAAAAGCATTTCAGGTGATGCGTGCTGGAAATCATGCAAAATGCTACTTTCACCATGTTTGCCAGCTCCTTCTGAAGGTACTAACTGCTCCAATACATTTCTCATGAATTGCACAGGATCCTGTTCACCGCTTTCTATGTTATCTAGACAAGTCAAACACACTGGGAATACCTGTACTGGAAGGTATTTTGAATGCCTCCAACATGCTGCGATTAACTGTGCGCTGAGTTCCACGTGTTAACGATCAATTCTATGGCATCACCCACATGTGGTTGGGAGCCATACTTCATCCAGCAGGTAGATGGGCTGCAGTTGCTGATATTCAGGGGCAGTGTTTACAAGATGCAATAGAACTTGCTTTTGTAATGTGAGTTGTTATTATGCCTGCATCTGGTGTAGGGGGTAGCTGTGTCACATGCCCCAGTGGTTCAATACAATCTTATGTCCAGAGAACCCATCTATCAATAATGCAATAGAATCACATGTCAAAAATACCTCATTAAACCACCACCTATTCAGTTCACAATTGTTCCATTTTTTAACATGATGGAGGTATGGGATGCTGGGAGGGTTGCTCCTAAAGCAACAGGGCTTTTTTAACAATCACAACTGGGGTCATCTTGCAGTTTCCAGTAGCATTGGTACAAAGTACTGCAGTCAGTCTTCATCACATCATCTTACAACCCCTTTCCGCCTGCCTCTTGTCACCATTTCCTAGGTAAGTTCGGTTTGGAATTGATTGTAGAAGAGTCCTGTTTCGTCCATGTTATAAATATTACAAGCTTTGTATCCTATTGTTGCGATTTTATTCCTGAGCTCATTTATCTTTTTCCACTTCTTCTAGATGGACATCACCACCCATTCCATCTAACCGCACTGAATTTCCAATGTCAAATCGCCTGCGCCAACGATCAAACCATCCATTGGAAGCTTTGAAGTGTGAAGTTATTTGCTTCTTTGCTTCATGGAGAGTATGTGCTAGGATAAGAGAACGCTAACTGGCAGAGGCTTTCTACCACATAGAAGGACCTGATGATACACAACCACTCGTATACACTTAAGTCAGTGCCTCTAATTTTGGGATTAACAGACCAACACTTGCTTGCATTTCTAATGGGACCTCCCCCGTCATGTTCTTGTTGATGAAGTCCTTCAATTTCGTATACTTGAATCTTAGAGATTCCATGGTTTTAGCTACTTCATCCAGACATGTTGATTTACTTAATCAGTGATTTCTAACCTTTCTGCCAAATCCAAAATTTTCTCTTACAGTTCTTGTGGTAGCCATCTTTTTAAATTAGCATTTTATGCGTAACATACAGATTGATTTAAACGCAGGTATGCATGCATACAGCTTATTACATGCATATGAATAGGTAACTGCATGTCATGCATGCACTGACTCAAGCACTGAACCAGAATATTTTTAGAGGGGGTGGCCAGGGAGTGGGTCACTAAAAGGAGGTGGTTGTGAGGTGTGAAAGCTTCAGCCTTAGTTACTAGTAATAGGGAGAAAAGCCTGGAACCAAGCTAGTTTCATGCGAAGTGTGCGTGAGTTACGGATCACCCAATCCACACACACAGTCTTTCTATGACTTGTCCAGTTCACTCCATACAGTTGGCTTAAGCTTGTCTGTTAGTCAGTGTGCTCCATGAACAACATCTTGTAACACTATCTATGAACAAATGATGTAATAAAGAATATATGGTACAGTTCGAAAATTGCTCTTCGTTTATATACAGTAGCAGTCAAAAAAAAGTTCCTGTACTGTCTCCGTAGCAAGTCCGTTGAACGGTCATGCAGTACCATTTCCGGTCAAACACTTTGGCTTGTTTTGAGCGTGATTCTAACACACTGTATTAAATTTGTAAACACGCCGTTTTCGTTGAAAGCTGACTAAAAGAACGGTATTGCATCTTTATAAATGCACAGTGGTTGTTACTTCGATCCCTCGTGGCTAAAATGGCGTATTTCAATGTACAGAAAGTTGTGCATTCTCTTCTACCACTAAGAGCTATTGTTTGCCATGCATCCAAAAGTGCTTGAAGGGCGAGGGCATGGTAGTATCTCGATGTGGAATTGACGAGTTCATAAAGTGCTTGGTTGAAACAGATAGCGTAAGGCGTCAGCTATCCAGCACTATACCTACACAAGAGGAACAAGCACAATGAAGCTGCTACCATCGAAACTAGCAAATAACCAATAGAGGATAGCAAGATAGTTATGAGCAGCACACACCAAGAAGCGTAGGAAGAGATGGGACATAAATCTCAAATACACCTGTTCCATATGTGGCAACAGTTATGGCAGTAAAGCAGGTTTATATACACACAACAAAACAAGCACACATCGTGAGATGTGACCACAATCACAATCAACAATTTGCACGCCTTGCAAAGATTGGATGTAGTTATATGTACTAGAACAGCTAGACTATTGCTACAGTCATCGGCCCTTGTATCATTACGTTATATACGGGCTCTCCAGACCAGGGCTTCATGTACATGTGCATGCGCACATTTCACCAAATGCAAGAGGTGAGGGTACCTGTTCCATGCATGGCCCATTAGAGGCAAGGTTGCAATGGTGATCATATTGCTCAGACATGGCAAGTTAACTTGATGTCAGTTAGGTACTAGAGCTTAGTAGACTTATGATTCAGTTGAAGAATGCTTGAATAAGAATGCAGTTCTAGCAGTTCCCTTCCGTTCAGCAGTTCCCTCTAGTTCAGCAGTTCCCTCCAGTTCAGCAGTTCCTTCCAAATTAGCAGGTGCGCCTGATGATGATCAGTTAGGTAGATAGAGTTTAGGATTGTAGTGTACAGCAAAGAATTCGGCTGTATATGTGTAGTGCTACATGTCAATGATTTTAACATCGCAAACTGGTGTATCAATAAAGTTTTGTGCCATGTTTGAACATTACATTCAAAAAGTACTTCTGAGAGCTGAGCCACTAATTGACTGTATTTTTACATTTACACAAGTGGGCACCTTTCTCTGATATAAAAGCACAATAACAAAGAACGATGGTAAATGCAGATGCAGTTCTGATATGCACTTGTTAATGCATCTGAGGGTGGCCTCCCACAGGGCAATACGAAATGCTAGGAACTTGAAGTTCCACAATGCCCTGGAAAAGATAGAGGAGAAGGACCGGAGTGAACTGCTGAACTGGAGGGAACTGCTGAACTGGAGGGAACTGTTGAACCAGAGGGAACTGTTGAACCAGAGGGAACTGCTGAACTGGAGGGAACTTCTGAACTGGAATGAACTGTTGAACTGGAAGGAACTGTTGAACTAGAGGAAACTGTTGAACTGGAAGGAACTGCTGAACTGGAGGGAACTTCTGAACTGGAGGGTACTGGAATGAACTGTTGAACTGGAAGGAACTGTTTAACTAGAGGAAACTGTCAAACTGGAAGGAACTGCTGAACTGGAGGGAACTGCTGAACTAGAGGGAACTGCTGAACGGAAGGGAACTGCTGGAACTGCGAAGTCATGGAGAATCCACTCCATTTGTTCTGGCCAGTACTCCACCGGGGCTCTTGGGGGCTCCTGTCCCACCAGACATCAATGACACGACCCTCATATAGATATAAGGAGAATTTCAAGTTTGCAAGCGTTCAAGCATTCTTACACAGATACGTCCTCTTCGCACTCAAGGTGGAGACCCCTTCCTACTTCCGGATGACCGCCCAGTAGACCAAGACTGCCTCCATCTTGGAGATTTCTCTTGGCCACGTCCTCAACACACGACCCGACAAGGAGATCTACAGAGATCTTTGGAGTGATATCTGGAGTAGAGACCTTGATCTCTGCCAGCTTTGCAAATCTCTTCTGCGAGGAGACCTTGACTGAGGCCTTTCTTGCCTATGCAGAGCTGCCGCTGCCAGACCCCACAAAAGATGTTTCATTTTATACCTTCATCTGCATGGCTTAGACATTTCTTCAAGAGTAACCTGTTAGCCTTTTACAAGGACTGTACTAAATTTGCCTAGAAATGAGCATTTAAAGAGCAAGTGGACAATTACTTTGCGGGTAATTCCTGGCCCAACTGAATAAAAGGCACATTAATACATTCTTAAAAACCCATTGTTGATGACTTTATCTATGGAATGGTATTCCTCTACATCCAGATGGAAACACTGTTAGAGCAGCTCTTCTAGGAATATCCACTGACATGTGGCGTGAAGTAGCACAATTTCTAGGCGATTAGGATGTTCTTGGTATGTATTTCAGGCAGAAAGAGAGAGCCTGGTAAAAACGGTGCCCCAGATAAAATGAGCTATGTAACATTACAGCTGCTACAGGAAGAACAGCAGCTCAGCTTATAGAACAGGCTACAAAATAACAACGTGCTGCATCAGCTGCACAAGCAAAGCGTATTCAAAAAAAGAATGGTGTGCGTTATAGTGAACTAATCCTATTGCCATATTATGACATGATCCGAAGGTCTATTTCAGATCCAATGCACACCTTTCTTCTAGGGCTATTTCATAATAAAACCAAATTGTGCCTCTCTTCAATGTCATCAAACAATTTTACAACCGTATTCGTCATATTGGGTGCCATATGATGTCAGTCGACTGCCCATTAATATTAAAACTACCAATGATTTAGTATTATTAACAGCTCAACAATGGAAGAATTCTGCTTGTATATGTTAGGCCTTGCTTTGTAGGACTACTATCAGTTAGAGCATACAAATGTTTATTATGTAACACTATTGACATGATCACAAAACCCATGATCAGCATTGACGAGGTTGCTACTTTGCATAGGTTGTTAAATGAACATCACATATTATTTGCTTCTGTATATGGTAACCATCAATTACCACATGGCCCTGCACATCCCAGATATAATAACTGATTTTGGACCATCGCATGGGTATTGGTGTTTTTCATATAAAAGAACGAATGGCATCCTAACAAATATTCCAAATAGCAAGAGAAATATAGAACTGGAAATTTACAACAGGATTATGCAGCGGCTGTCATGTACAAGTTGTGAGTTTCAAAAATATTGATGAACTTTGTTATACTAATGTCAATATTCCCAAAGTTCTTGAATCATTTACATTAACTTATTATGGTAGTGATTGTAATGCACTGGTTGCTTACGATGAAGCCAATCACCCATTATCAATGTTAGAAAAACCACCTATGGAAAGATTTGATGCTCAACATAGAATTGATTGATGTCTCTGAGTTAACATGGCCTGTCAAACTGCTTCATCCTGCAAATCTCAAGTAAAAGCAAGTGACACATTCTATGATGAATTAGTGTGCTTTTGTAAAGACATGTATGATATGGATGTGTATGTATGTGACAAATATGGTCAATGGTCAAATATACTCTTCTGAATACAACTCAACAGATAGTGGCTTGGTGGTTAAGATTATGTTTGCATTGAAAGAGTGCAATGCATTGCAACCATACTTTGGTGTGATATGTTTTTTTCTTCCGAGCTTACATCACATTGATACAAAGCACAGACAACACCACAGTGATGAGTGATCGAGTTTTGGCTTAAGTTACATGTACATGGATGTTCCCCAGAAAAGGATATGGTGTCTGGTCTGTATACAACTGCTATGAATGAGATCATATTATCAATCCACGACACTTTGTGAAAAGGTATGCACTAGCTCCAGTGACAGGAAAGAGTTCTTATTTTGTAACTGAACTACCGTTGCGAACAAATCTCTCCCAGTGTTGTTCTGTATTTTTGTATACGTTGTAGACCTGTCAGTATTTTTATATACACTGTATTGAACAACTAACCTTGAACGTTATCCATTGAACTCACATACTACACCTTAGCATTGTGCATTCATGATAACAAATATTATGAATTTGTAAAACCCATAAATTCGCCCAATTGCAGTTGGAGTAGCTTTGCGTCGCCTTACTGGGAAATGTCTTCTTGCGATGGTTAAAGTAAAGGCTACTGATTTTTTTCATCCTTTCCAGTATGGTGTGGCTTGCCCATTTGGAGCGGAGAAGATAGCACATGGCCTGCGGGCATGTATTGATGAGCACTGGGGTGATGATGACTTTGCTGTGTTGAAGATTGACATGAGGAATGCCTTCAATGTGGTATCCCGGCAGTCACTCCTTTCTAAGTGTGCAAAGCATTTCCCAGAGCTGCTACCCTGGGCAAGCTGGTGCTACAGCCAACAACCGTTTTTATGGCATCCCCTAGGGCGGCTGAGATCTAAGTCCGGGGTGCAGCAAGGTGATCCTCTCGGTCCTCTGTTTTTTTTCCCTTGTGCTGAATGTTCTAATTACAGCAATTGCCAAATATAGCGGTTGTCCTCTACTGTTCCATGCCTGGTTTCTTGATGACGGTGCACTTGCTAGTCCAAGGTCATCTTTTTGTTCAGTCCTGAAATTGATACAAGAGCTGGGTGGGTCCTTCGTTAGGCCTCCACATTAACATCTCTAAGTGTGAGGTATTCAGCTGCAAGGGTTTAAGCTCCTTTCCCCCTGAGATGAAACAGTCGAGTGAGCCTAATCTGGATATTTTGGGAGTTCCTATTGGTACTGCTGACTTCTGCTCAGCCTTCATCTTTAAAAAACATGTTGCTGTTAAACAACTCCTGTCCAGTCTGGAAGAGGTTGGAGCAGTTGATCCTCGTGTGGCCTTTACACTCCTTCGTATCTGTGGAGGTTTCTGTAAACTTGTCCATCTGGCTCACACTACACCTCCTTTGCATACCACAAAGGCCTTTCAGATATTTGATGAGGATGTATGTAAGTGCTTTGCACAATGTACTGCTGTGGACACTTCTGATCATGCCTGGTACCAAGCTAGGCTGAGCCTGAGTAGAGGTCGTCTGGGTCTGCATTCTCTCGCACAACACTCCCCTGCAGCTTACATTGCCTCACTTTGTACCTCGGGTTTTGGCCCCCAGTCTCAACACCACCTTGTCTCAGCAACTCAGATGTTTAATTCTTTTCTACCACCATCAGAGGCTATTAACGCAGAGGCACTTCTGTTGACTCATGTCACCCAAAAGAGCCTCTCCTCCAAGCTAGATGACTACCTCTTCAAAGTTCTCCTGGATATGTCCTCCATCGCTGACAAGGCTCGCTTGCTGTCTGTTTCCTCCCCTCATGCAGGTTTGTGGCTGTCTGTTACTCCTTCAGAGGGTCTTGGACTCCATCTTGACCCTTCCCAATTTCAGGTTGCTATCAAGTGGTGGCTTGGCCTGGATCTTTCCTATGGTTCATGCTGCCCACTGCCCTGAGATTGCCTTGGATCCACTTGGCCATCATGCTGTTACCTGCAAAAGGGGTGGTGATGTGGTTTCCCGCCACAACAAACTGCGTGATATCCTTGCGGAGTCCTGTCGGCGAGCTCATCTGGGTGTCCAGGTGGAAATGGGTAACAATCTCACCAATCACAGCCACACCCGTCCAGCTGACCTTTTAGTTCCAAACTGGGTCTTGGGCAAGCCAGCAGCTTTTGACCTGTCTGTCACATCTCCGCTTAATCCTACAACTCTTTTGGAAGCGAGTGTGACAACAGGTGTAGCTGCACTTACCACTGAGCTGAGAAAGCACTCATCTAATGACACCAAATGCAAGGAACTGGACTGGGTCTGTGTACCATTAGTGGTGGAGTCGTATGGAGCCTGGGGAAAGGAGGCTTTGGAGTCTATCTCCCAGCTAGCTTCTCGACTAGCCACTTGCTCGTCCAAGGCAAAGTCAGTGAACTCTACGAGCGGCTGAACCTTCACCTGGTACGAGCTAATGCAATTGCCATCCTTGCCCGTAGCCTCAGTCAAAGTGATGTAGGGTAGATATTGTTAGCATTTTGTGTACATTGTGTGTAGTCTAGTTGTATATGTTTTAATGGTGTGTTGTATAATATAATTATAATGTGCATTAAAAAAATACAATGTGTTACATGTATACTGAATTATACTTTTTTTTTAAACACAACAGGATTCTGATGTAAATAAACATAAAAATATTTGATCATAACTAAAGATGAACAAGTTCTCTACTGAGATCAATTGCTTTATTGACTCAAATACATACACAAATACACTTCAAGTCAAAGAGGGGAGGTATAACGAGCCAGACACATCTGGATTATGCTAAGGTGACAATACATTTCATTTAAAGTGTCAGCATAGGAGGAGCTAGAGTAGAGCCGAGGTTCCCCAGCCAAGGACACAAAGCCAATCTCTTGTGAGCCATTATGATCATGTATGACCTCCAACATCCATATCACAGCCCATAATTTTGAGGATTACTGTTAAATTGCCTCCAGCTATTAGAGGGGCTTGACAGGCAGCTGGGACCTGACCAGCAAGGGACATACAACATGGCACAGAGTGGTTGTCACACAAGGCAGACAAAATCCACTATCTTTGGTTTTACCGTTTTAGAATATGCTAAATGAGCCTCTATATGATGCAATAGCATTACAAACTGTTCTTTGATGTATAAATAGGCACAAACCGTTTTGGGTTTGACACAAATTGTAGAATCGCTTAGTCATTATTGTATGTAGCACAATTCTGGTGAAGCCGAGTTGCTATTGCATTACAGTTTTACTTACCAATGATGTTCTGAAGAGCGATGAAAAAGATGCCGATTCGCAATTGTAAAGGTAGTACATGTAGCCTACATGTAACTGAAAAACTGTCGACTGAGCAATATAAGGGCCAAAGGTGCACAATGATAGAATTGACGTCAGCATTGTTGCATCGTGGGATACATAGTTTCTTTCATACCCTAGAAGTATAGACTATTTACGTTAGCAGTTACACGCTACGATTATGTAATCATGAATATATAAGTACATGAACGGAAGGGGGGGGGGGGGGGGGGGGGGGGGCACATGGCCCCGGTGTCCGCCCCTGTATAGGCAATGAGCTATTAGAAGAGCAGCCATTCTTTATATTGATATGCTTACCAGTACCAATGAAGTGCGAATTGAACTTGGATCTGCCAAATTCATGAGGCAGTTTTATTCTCATACGTGCTTGTCAATTACACTCCAAATATCACCTAAGTAGAATAGTAGATAATGGTTATTGACATCAATGAAGTGTACCCAAAAAAAGGTTTAGATACCCCTAATGCGTCTATGCATGTAGTCCAGACCTACACGTTTTGCTGGGATGTGCCTGCTTACCTTAACAAACCAGTGTAGGATTAGAAGATAATAAACAATACAATTGCAATACATCACTATCAACGGATAGTAGGGAATATGTCACCCAGGATGACTTAAAGCCTGGTAATAAACTCATCTGGGCCTATAAAGGAGCAAGTTATTCTGTTCATTCAAGCATATGAAGTTTATTGTGTAGTTTAACTGCATGCAGACCAATGGAGGAATTGTAATTACTTGCAATGCTTCTGTGCCATATATCTATGCCAGCACTTGATTTCTACGGAAGATGTAAACAAAGCAGATGAAAAATTGTTTATATTCTATAAATGATTTTGAGAAGTATATGGCAAAGAATCATGCACACCAAACATGCATTTATACTACAATCAACATTTAAACAGGCTGCAATCAATGAGGGCAAAGTGGTGAACGAGCAGGTGCATGACTCTGGCAGGATCTTGGGCATGGTGCATGTGATGCTGTGGAACCGGGGTTGTCAGGTTTCTTTGGTCACTTGTTGCCTTGCCTTCCATGGTAGTGACCATGGTCACTATTGTGCCTCTGAGGAACATGAGGACTTCGAGTTCAACAGATGACTTTGCGCTCCTACCGATGTGCACTCACTGGAAGCAGCCATAAAGCGATCTGTTTCCAACACTTTCATCACCTTTCCTGATTCAGAGGTGTATTTACATTTCAATTAAGGACTACCAAACTGATTAAACTCAGATTTAAATTGCTGTTGAAATTTTTATACATATGTGAGAAGTGTACATCTGGTCCGCATTTCACTACAGCAAAAATGAATTTTTGTTATAGTTATTTAATAACACAAGTATTGCCTTGGTAAGTGTATATTATCTGCATATGTTAATCTCAAATTAATGTGTAATCATTTCTTGGGATCCTTGCCGAGAGTCCTGAGCGGGCCAAGACTCAGAACTGAAAGCCTGCATTGGGGTGTAAATTGCATTCGATCAATCATGTAAGCTCATCACTCGCTCTTGAGAAGTGTCTTGGGTAAGACCTTGGTCTTCCCATGATAGTCAAGACGGTCAGTAATTGTTTCTTTGCTCTTCATTACAGCTGTAGGTAGCAGCATTATATGCAGGTATGCGATACATGCAGGTGAGTATCGGTACATTGCTGCACAATGAAATGGCATGTTCAGCAGACTGAGGTTTTGGAGTAATGAGAATTGATACAATGCATAGAATAGACCAGCATGCGCGTGCGTTGCATCTGCTTTTCATTTCAATCGCATGGCTTTAGCAGGCTTTAGACAGCTCTGCGTCCTTTTTAACAAGTATGTAACATGTGTACGAATGCCAAGTCTAGCAGTCTGCTCTAGTGAATTCTAAGACCGCGCTTATTTGCATGACATGTTTAGAGTCCAGTCGTCGACTATATCTCACCTGAGATACCGAATTACCGATACGTTATATGTTAAATTAGTGATGCACAAATAAAGTTCTATCACACTTTGTTCTCAGTACCTCATGTACACGTATGAAACGGTATTTTACTTGAACGCGTAGAAAGGGCACGAGCATTGTGCATTATCGGAGGAGTGTGTGTGTGTGGGGGGGGGGGGGGGATATGAGTGATTGAGTCATATGACGTTTACGTTACAATTCCACCGTTGTACAGTACAGGTCAGCGTATAAGCTTAATTGCTGTGCATGCACTCGCATGTGCAAATCGCAACAAGGCGTGACGATAGTGCATGTGCATGTGATGAGGAGACAAATCTTTTCCCTTAGAGGGCACATATCTTTGCATTACTGAAGCACTTCGCTGCATTTCCGCGACGTTCATGATCATGTTCTACCATATAATGTATGATAATACGAAACTCAGCAAAATCTCATAGGACTTCAGAGCATGAATTTGCACTTATGAGCTGCATGCGCCCGATATTCCATTTCTCCCCCCCCCCCCCCTCCCGCGTCCATGGCTCTTGTAGCGGCCCTGCATATATCCAATGCGCGTGTATGCACGGTGATAGGCCACTGCGGGTGCTGTTCTGTTTTAATTGTCTCTGCTCCCCCGCCCCCGCCGCATCAAAGGTGATGACGTATTGTCATTCAGCATAATGATGCCCGCCCGCCTGCATGCTATTTATGCATATCCCTTTATTCTCTATTTGCAGTCTCCTATTGGTGTTGTCGCTCACAATATGAACACAGATAGATTTTTGGTGGTCAGAACTAAAGACCTGTCGCACTTCCTTATATCCAAGGAACCGCCAGAGTGCATCAGCTATGAGCCGACGAATAGTTTCTTTCTTGGCCTCGGTATAGAGAACTCTACTGCTCCGGTCGAACAAGATGTTAAGTCGATAGCGGAGTGCGTTTCGAGAACTGTGCTTCCTCGCTCCAACGTGAGTGTCAAGGTTACGTCTTCTAACGCCATGGCGTGCGTCGCCAGCCAAATAGCGAAGGAATTCAAGCGCCAAGCATCCCAAGTTCGACATGATGGCATTTTTATGTTTTACTACGCAGGCGCCGTGGTGCAAATATCGGAAGACCGCTATAGCCTTGTTTCTTCAGACTTTGACAGTGGGGATCACTCAACTTTCATAACGGCTGAGACCTTAGTCTCGTGGCTCAAGGACATTCAGTCGGAAGCAAAAGAGGTTTTAATGATCTTCTCTTGTCAGTTCGCAGACAAAATAGCTTCGGCTTTCTATAAAAACCTCCTGCAATCCATCAATATATCCGCCATTGCGTTGCCGGTCGCAAACGCCCAAACGACGATTCTCTCACCACTCAAGTGCTCGACTTGTAACTATTTCCTCTGCCAAGCAATCAACACAAACTTCGCATCGTCGGGAATATTCCAGTTGAAGCGAATCTATGACAAAACTGTTACCTGCTGCGGCGCGTTCTCAGAGCTCATCGTCACGTACGACCCTGTTCTCAAATGCCTCAACAGACAAATCTGCGAGCCCACTCTTGCGGCTACGAGAAAGCCGCAGTACATCTCACGCATATTGGAAGGTGACGAAGTGGACGGCGGGAGAGTGCCGGGAAACCTCTCCTTCCTCGCAAAACACTTCACTCGAGGTGCTACGGGTCCATCGAACGCAAGCTTTCTCCATCACTACGTAGACGTGTGGCTGCAGTCTGCAGAGAACCTCGAGACCGGCCCACTTGCTGTGCTGCGTCACGTGAACGCACTGAGCGAAGAGGTGATCAGTGCTGTGGTATGCGTCCTCATGAGCAGTTTGGCGTCTATTCAGGTGGCTTTCGAACCAGCTAGCGCCGGCAGCACCAACCTTGTGATCATAGCGTTCATGAGGGTGTCTGCAACAGTGACGTCGGTGTGTCCAGAAGCAAACGTCGGAGCCGAGCACTTCAAATTGTCGTGCCAGTGTTATTCCGAAGTCCTGAGCGCGTGTGGTCTAGACACGAAATCCGTCCGTGGTTTATGCGACAAGGTGTGCCAAGAGACAAACATTTGAAATCCAGATGTTATGCGCCGCACGGCATAATGTACAATATATACAGTATAACGCGAGTACGTGCATGAGTGCCAATTGTACTAGAGGTATTTACATGTATAGCTAGTGATGCAGAGAACTGGTATATACACCTTTCATTACAGTGTGTCCGTATAAGTGTGTCATAGTTTTTCCCCATAAGATCATGATATGCCATTGTTGTAACCAATTGCAAGTTCATAACGTGGTATGAAGGACGCTGCCAAAAATTTAAAAACACAAGATAGAACAAGAAAATTAATGCTATTTTGAAATAGTTTGATTGGAAAGGAGCTAGATAAAAACATGGAAAAAAAAATCACACTCACTTATGTTTATATCCCATTGCAAGGGCTATTATATACTTCCTTTTCATCCAAAACTTTGAGATTACACGAACAGACACCATACAGGAATAGTACTACAGGACTCGAGCAATTCCATACAGAGCTGGATATATGATTTTCAGCTAACTCTAACAAGTTAAGGCATCAAAACTGGTACAAATGGAGTTGAGATGAATCTTTTCCGCTTCATCAAAATTGGTTGCTCACCCCATTACTAGCTGGGAGATTTTTCTACTTGGCATCATCCAAGAATCTGGTGACTTATGAAATATTCATTATGGACATCTAGTGAACTACAACACAGCAATAGAGATTTTCCTCAAGATGGACTCGAGTACAACTATGAAATGTACATAAGTATGGAGTAGAGACCCCCTCCCCCCCCCCCCCCCCCCCCACACCATTTCGAATGCCTGATGGGGAAGCCACTGCAGACAGCGTGTACTCGTGCATGTACGCTGGTGCACACCATGGCTCATCCTGCAGTGATACACAGGTGGCTTATCAGTATGCAAATTACGAGGATCATCACAAATAGTCCTCACTTAATTCCCTATCCGTGTATAAGAAGTAATAATGCTTCATTAAGTTTCACTGATTACTTCCAAAGCCAGTTCAATAAAATAGCCTTATTTAATTTTAGCCACTTGGTAGGTTTTTTAATTGAATTGCAGCAAGAAATGTCTAGCCATTATTCTGGGTACTTAACTCTTTGAACGCAAAGGCCATATTTATATATATAATACTCCATGCTCATGATATTGTCCTAATAGTCATGTAGTGCTTGATGCCTCTTTCAACTCTTTAGTAACGATCACTGAAAGAGCTTTGATTATAAACGTTTGTTATTTAGTGTACATAGGTAAAACCACGGCTCCCTCTTTATGGGAAGAGGACTTGGGGAGTTGAGAGAAAGAATCACTGTAGGACTGTGCTTACAACTAGCTATGTTTAGACATAATAATACACATCACTAAACAAATACCTACGGTTGTACTACATAAACTGTCAATGTAACACCACACAGGTCCAGTTATAGGTTTGCACATATTTTATGGAGGAGAGGGGTCATGTGCATGGATATATGTCAGCAATCAGAATTTTGTTATTTGTACTAAATTGTGCAGCAATGAGTCCCAACTCAGCGGGATAACTGCATATGATGTAACTAACTATTTAAAGTGTGAATGGCACTTGATTTGATACGATGCATGTACTGACCACTAGAGTTACGACATCTGGCATCCAAAGGGTTAATAGCAAGCTTATGAGCATGGATTAGGATATGATGCCATTACCTGCCAATTCACTAGCTTGAAATTTGTGGTCACATAATCTTGATTCAGCAGTTATTAATATTATAATAGTTAGTTATTGTCATCTCTTTAAAATGAGTTGCCAAGGCTTAAGAGTTGACAATTAAGTTGTTTAGACCAATTACATGTGTGACTGCACAAAGGACACTAAGGATTGCTTAGAGATCCAAAGTTGATAAAAATTCTGAATTGACTATTAGACAAGCATTAGCATCACAAGGTTCAGAATGCTATAGCAGTGATGTCATCCATCCATTACAGTGAACCGAGTCCAGATATTGTATGTCAGATTGAATTAAAGCTTACTCTGAACATAAGCAACTGCAGCGTGATATTTGAATGCATTTCCACATGTACATGCACCCCCATCCAAACTAGTATGAAAAATAAAATCCTAAATCTCTCCGAATGTAATTCTGGCTGTTTTGTACTATGGGCTTAGGTATGTGTTCATACATGCCCACAACACAGCATTGCAAACTGGAAAAAAAAAAACTTTCTCTAAGCAGAAATCAATGTGAGAGCAGCCCATGTTATGTTATGTGAGTCCGAAATGTATACACTAATCGATCAGTTTGCTGTCAAACCACTATTATTACAATTAAATGCTATTGGTAAAACTTCATAATAACCCTGCAGTGCACTAATTGGAGTGTATAGTAGGGTGTTACTATGCACAAATCAAGATAATATTTTTCTGGCGCAGTATTGATATGGTGATGCTGATGTCCATACATGTACATAACAACAGAACAGTGTGTCTCCAAGGTACTATCTATCTAATCGCTGTACCAGTTCTCCAACCATCTTCAACATCTTTTCTGCCAGCGGGTCAAAGTCAGGTGATTCCATACCTGTACTAGTGGCACATTCTGCCACTCTGTTCTGTTGACATAGACCATCGTGCTCATCATGTGACCTCGAGATAGTTCTTTGGTCTTTGGAAACAGAGGATTCCAAGCGTGTCTTCAATGTACGCAGAGTAGGAAGTATATCAACTGCAAAAATATTTCATGCCATTGAGTTATTGCATCACAAAATGTATACATGCACACCAATCTATCCATTCTACTGCTAGATACTCAGAGTTACTGTTCTCTAAACCTGTTACAATACAGACAATTTATATTCCATACTTGGCGCTGCAAAGCAGACAACAATATTTAAACAAACATCTCTTTCATGATACAGTGTACATGTCCCTCAGATGGGGAACATTAGGATTCAGGAATGAGTAGGTGGGTAGCAAAGCACAAAGGAAACAGGAAACCATACTTATGGAGGGAGTAGACAGTCTAAGGAGATGGGTGACACAGATGGAGAGAGGGAGGGTGACATTGAGTACAAGGGATCGTGCTTGAAGAGTCAAAACTACATGTACAGGTGTACTAATTATAGTGTTATTTGTTTAATTAAAACTTTTAATGATTTCGTGCTACAATACTACTAGTATTATGCGCCATTACATATTGGAGCAGTTACGGAGCCATCTGGAGGGTCCTGGAATCCAACCACCTCAATGGCTTTTAAGTAGACAGGCAGCAACATCCCTCTTGGAAGCTATAAATGAGGGGACATAAATGAGGAGGAGTCTCCAATG
The DNA here is from genome assembly GCA_013339895.1 of Ephydatia muelleri. Classification (NCBI taxonomy): domain Eukaryota; kingdom Metazoa; phylum Porifera; class Demospongiae; order Spongillida; family Spongillidae; genus Ephydatia; species Ephydatia muelleri. Next base: position 11,888,230 of record JABACO010000003.1, on the reverse strand, counting down.
GGAACAGCAAGGATGGTGAGGTGCGGGAGGTTGGAGGGTTTTGTGCTGGTGGGAAAATGTAGCAAGTCACCACTTGAGGCTAAATACATGTTGTTCACACTTGAATAGGTTGGTTTTGCTTTTTCTGACTGACTTTGTGTTCAAACAATCTACTTGATCACTGCATATGTGCACATGTTCCTCAAAGATGGCAGCCAGCCTTATGACATGATTTCCAGACAAATCACTTCGGGTTTTCAACCTGGGTATTGAATGGCCCCCGCTAGTGGACAGAAGGATCTTCACTAGCCGGCCTCAGACCAACATGCAGTTATACCGGTATAACGAGCCATTTACCAGTCATGCTAAAGCGATTCCCCAATATCATCAGAGCATTGTACATGTATAAGTGATTGACTTGTCACTGCTCCCTTGAACCTGCCCATTGGGTCCAGCATGAGTGCAGGACCTTCAAGGTGCCCATGAGGTGCGCCGCAACGCTGATCATTGCCACAAGACACAGTCACGTTAGCCAGGGGTGCCATAATTGGAGTCATGCAGTGCCCCAAAAGGAATGCTGTTCAACACATCACTGGCCCAGAGGGGATATCCCCTAGCCCAGGGGCTTCCCCCCCCCCCCTCCCAAGCCCAGGAGATATCTTCCCACCTAAGATGCAGTGGTTCTCCAGCAATGGCTCGCCCAGGTAAAAGAACCCGAAAGAAAGTTGTACTGTAATGTAGTGTGATACTTTTAACCGACCCTGTGTCACAAAAACTCATCTATTAACATTGCGTGATGCATGTAAAATAGTCCTATGGCTCTGGTCAGTTGAGCCTTTCCACATATGTCTTGCTGATGTGCGGGTGACTAATTGCAGATGTACTGCTCTCAATTATAGGATAAACTGTTGCCACAGCACAGAAAGAGTTTCAGCAAACAGCAGATACATGTAGGTCCTAATAAAGGGTGTTGAAATCTTGTGTCCCCTCCCACATGTAGTGGGAGGGGCTATTTACTGAAGCACATAATTCATGGATGCAGAGGTGATCTGTCGTACCACCACTGCCAATCAACACATCCATCTGACGTGCACTACCCATCTATGTACCTCCAACACAACAGATTGCAATTACCTTTACTCGCTATTTAGTAGGATCAGTTGCATATTGCAAGGGGACAAAACTTGCTGGCCATTTGTAGATTAGCTTTAAAAAAAACACATATGCAACACTTACAATACTAGAATTTCTATATTTGGCACATGTGAAGGAAATCCATATCCTGGAAGTCAATATGCTCTGCCCGCATTAGCTGGTGCTAATTCCACTCTCTTCACACATGTACACATCCTCACACGTTTCTAGAGACTACAGGCAGGTGATGTTACTGGCAGACCACTAGAAACTAACTTACCCCATCCTATCACTGAACATACACTGAACATGTAGATAGGGTGTTAGATTTTCAAGGCAATAACACCTGGCTGTAAACTTCGGCGTTTCTAATATTTTGCAACGGACAAAATTAGTTTAGCAAATACTTATACTTTTCACAGACTTTCCTCAACACTGATGCACACGGCTTAACGAGTAATGCTCCAAGACACAGAACGTAGGTCTAGAATACTATTGACATTTCAGTAGTGTGCTACCAGCACACTACTGAAGCATCCTCGCACACCACCCGCAACAAACCTGAGCACATACCTGGTAGACCCATTCGGAGGTTATCCAGGAGTGTGATGAGGAGGGAGAGGGCGGCCATTGTGGCTGCGCCGTGGTCCACGACCTCCACACTGCAGAGGTACTCTGCCAGCACAACACACAACTCCTCCTTGCAGTCAACTGAAGAGGAGGAGGGAGGGTAAGAGTGGGTGGATGGAGGGAGAGCAGGAGGGGATGGAGGGAGGGTGGGTGAGGGTGGAGGAGGGAGCGAAGGAGCAGGTGGAGGGAGAGCAGGAGTGGGTGGGGGAGGGAGGGCATCAGGGGTGGAGGAGAGGAGTGGGTGGTGGAGGGAGGGCAGGAGTGGGTGGATTAATACCATGTACATGTACAAATAGCCAACAACACTTATAGGTGTATACCTGTCTACAGGTGTGCACACACCATCACATGCACACACTGTACATGCACCAGGTGTCTCCCTCTATCTCTGCTACTAGGCAGTGTACACAATTATGCATATGGTTTGTAGTAACCTGTGTATTCCTGCTGCTAGCTTCACCATCATTGATCTACGCCAACGTTGTATATTGTACAAATGCCCAACTGGTGCAAAGTTTGTATGAAACATAGTCTTTTTCGTTTTCCATTCACTACACTTCCACATGCATAAACAAAACCTACACACACAACACTTACATGTACACACACACACATATACTGTAGTGTTGCATGCTGCAGGCATTGGCTTGCAATCCACCACACAAGAACACACTCCACCTACCAGCAATACACAAGATGGCAATTACACAGAGGAACAGTCCACTCTTTAGCATGAAATGTGATCCAACCAGTTTTTAAATCATTACAAAAACAAGAACCTCATCCTTAAGTAGCAAATCTGTACACATAGCCACACATTTGTGCAACACAAAAACATGCAGCAAAAGCCCAGCACCCCACAATCGCACACCATCAGCACCGTTCCCTAGTTACCGATCACAGCAGTCCCTGAAGCTGTTGTTGCAAACAGTTGCATTGTCAGCACGAACGTGCATGTTGCATCAAACGACGATAACCTGCGATACGAGAGTGGTGCACACGTGAGCCAGCAAAGTATTGACTGGACTGCGTGTGTGGACTGCATGACAGGGCAGCACCTCAATGTGCTCAGTGCTCTACGCTCCTCCGGTGGGATACTAGGGCACGTGCAGCAGCTTATGTTAGTTTTCCAACGTTTTACGAGCAAACGCAACCCAATCCACACACACACACACATACACACACACATGAGGGCACACAGATACGGATGGATCCGCACACATGACAGGCACAGCACACTGCAGGTCTGGCCCCAAACCACAGGAAACAGGCACACGTGCCACACCCACACCCTGCTGTCATGCCACAGATATCGTGACGTATACACGTGCATCTCTAATCCACATGCACCCACACACATGTACATGTACCCTCACATATGTACATGTACCCTCATGCATACAGTGACACAGATTCCACACTGCAACACTTACTTTGTTTGTTCACAAGCTTCACAAATAGCCAGAAGCAAGTCCTTAGTTGCCCAATCATTTAACAGCTCATCACTACAGTCAAGCAGCTTGTCCAGGAGAACAGCCACATTCTTCAGCAAGTCCTCTGCATTGAACAAGATAATCACATTCATTGCTCAAATGCACAGTGGTAGGGAAAAGATAGTGTGCAACCCAGAAGGGGAGGGGAGGGGAGGGGAGGGGAGGGGAGGGGAGGGGAGGGGAGGGGAGGGGAGGGGAGGGGAGGGGAGGGAGGGGAGGGGAGGGGAGGGGAGGGGAGGGGAGGGGAGGGGAGGGGAGGGGAGGGGAGGGGAGGGGAGGGGAGGGGAGGGGAGGGGAGGGGAGGGGAGGGGAGGGGAGGGGGAAGCATAGCAATAACTGTCAGGGAAGAGAGGAACTAAGTTTCATATTACGCATACATTTACAGTGTAGTGCGTGTCAAATGGTTGTTGATGTTACTATAGTGATGATGGAGCATGCAAAATAGATGCGGGCTACCGTACAACACCAATGACTAATTTGCTTTGCCTGTCATTCAATGAGCCACACCACCTACCCACACCACCTACCCACACCACCTACCGTATACACTACTGTACCTGTACATGCACACTGAGCAAGGCGACTAACCATTGGTAGAGCTCTTCAAGACAAATATGAGGTCATCTTGGACAGAGGTAGTGACCTTTATCATATTAATCCACTCTGCAAACACACTTTTGTGACAAACGCAAGTGTAGATCAACCTGACGATAGCATAGAACGTTAACAACCAACACACTCCCTTCCACTGATCAATGCCATGTCCCCTCTCCCCCTCTCTCCATGCCCCTCTCCCCTCTCTCCATGTCCCCCCTCTCTCCATGTCCCCTCTCTCCATGTCCCCTCTCTCTCTGTCCCTCTGTCTCCATATGTCCTCGTCCCCATCCTTTTCCACCCCTCACTGCAAAACTCTCACCATATTCTTTCCCCCACCTCGTGTCTCCTTATGCCTAGACTCACCTTGTGGTCTCCAGCAACACCAGAGGGTCAGTGTTCTTCAGAAGAAGCAAGATGGATGCTCTGTGTTGGGGACAGGGTTGTAACTCGCACTGAGGGTTGCATGAATACAAGAGACATGTCACATATGAGGCAGACTTGCTCACTGCTAGACTCAAGGACCGTCGTCACATGAAGGATGTGTGCACATGCTTATGCTTTTGCACATACATGTATATGGATGCTGATGGGAGCATGGGTAGGGCAGATGTTGGATGGGCGAGATTTATCAGAGCAACTGAGCCATTCCCCTTTCTATCCTACATTAAAAGATTAATTTGATTATTATGCAATGAAATATAAAATAAATGTAAAAAACCTTCATGGAAGGCAGGAAAGTATACCAGATACGAGGGAGGGGAAAAAAAAAAAGAAAAAAAAAAGAAGGCTTCGTAAGTCTCAAAGTCATCCACGCGGATGAGATACAGTGGGTTTTGCACTGCTAGTCGAGACCAATTCATCATAAGCCATCAGGACATCTATACTAAAAGGCTTCAGACACACGTTTATAAACCCAAATATGGTCAGGCATTAATTGATAAGATCTCTTTGAATACAGGCCACTCACAATTCATTTACAAGGCACGTTTCATGAAGTTAGGTTTTAGGAGATTCAAAAGGTAAAAATACATATAAGAGGAGACATACAAAGTAGCCATACATGGTCTCAGTGTTTGCAAAATTGTTCTCACAGACTTCCTCCTGACATGCCAGATTGCCAAGGATGCCAACACAAATTTCCTTTAAAACAAAAAAAAAGGGGGGGGGGGGGGAGGGAATAAAATTTATCCACTCAACCTGGATGCACACTGGTGTATGCTGCCATATATGAGTATGTCAGTGTCCATGTAACTCACAACACCCCATGTTACTATGACCGTACAGTGTCTGATACACAATGAGACTCACGATAAGTCGAGGGGCGTCTGAGCGACTGGCCACTTCCAACAGGAGGTCCACAGCATGGTGATCCACTAGGTACTTAGTCACATCCTGGCCAGAGTCATAAGTGCATAATACAAGCACTAGAATTTATTATCATTGCATATGTGTGTGTGTGTGCTTTTGTGCATGCGTGTGTGCTTATGTCCACGTGTGCTTGCGTGTGCTACATGTATGTGTGCGTTTGTCTGTCCGTGTGTTGTGTGTGTGCTTGTGTGTTGTGTGTTTATGCATCTATATGCTTTGTGCTTGTCTGTTTGCACATGCCTGCGTGTCGCATGCGATCACCTCCATCATCATCGCGCTGCTGTAAGCACAGAGTTTGCAAAGGCTTACCTCATTCATAGACACATCCCAAAGCTGACACAGGTCATTCTCGATGTCCTCTGATAACTCCTTCACTTCGGTAGCCAGTGTGCAATGGCCTTCTCTTTCTTCTCCCTCTTTCCTTCCTGCAGCTGATCCTGCTTCACCACGTACACCTGTCTCTTCTCCTTTAACCACTTCCTCCTTCCCTCCTGGCTTTCCTCCCTCCCCACTCGAACCATAAGCACTCTAATGAACCAAACGAGATCTCAGCTGACACGCATGCTATTACCAAACGGCAACAAAACACATCGCCTAATGTTCTTGTGCACGACACAATGTATCTCTACCATTTAGAACAGCTCCAGCCCATATGCTGTTAGACACACGTGACTACATAAGTGCACACAGTCCTGAGCTAGTTCACACGTAAACCCACATACACATACAGTACACGCCTACATATATTCACCTAAATGTACGGCCATGGAGGCCTATGGCAACTGGGGATTAGAAGCTATGGACACATTTAGGCATCTCGCCTGGCTACTGGTTCATCACAACTGAAGTTATTGCAGACCTGTATGGACGTTTAAACTGTGGGGCATTGCAAGAGCCATCCAAATCAGGACTGTTTATTTAATTAAAAGTACATAGGAGTGTTTATTTAGGCTTTTGTGTATTCTGTATGCTTGTTATGGTGGAATATTTTTAAGACACACATGCACACACACACATACACAAAGCTAACATTGCACTCACTTCACGTTCAGGTTCAGATGTGCTGGAGTCAACAGCCTTCACAGCTTTCACAAGGAGAGAGAGGACCCACGCTTTGCTGAACACTGTGTCTCCAATCCTGTCCTTATCTGGTACAACGTTTGAAGCACTGCCCTCATCCCGCTCTGGTGGGGGCGGGTTCCAATCCGCCATATTATAGAACGTACCGCTGCAGAAAAAGAAAGCAGGTGCTTTCGTCCAAGCTACAGGATGGTGGAGGGAGTGCCATTGCATGCATCCTGTGTGTGCTAATAGTGCTTGTAGCATCGATACATGCGTGTTTGCAGTACTTATGAGTATTCATAATTGATGCGTACCGGTATCTAGCTTTTTTTTTTCTTTTCCAAATGCTCAAGTAACGCACATTACCACGCATGCTACATATGCTAATACATGGGCCGCTATAAAGTTACGTTCAGCAAAGGAATAATACACGAACTAATGTGCTAGCGTACTTCACTCACAATTCAATAATGGTATAATCGGCATCAATTAGAACGGCGCATTGTTGATATTACATGTAATATCCCGGCCAGCCTCACGATTATAGTATGCTCAATCGCATCTACCGTAATCTACCATTGACTAATGCTCTGTATTCCCACGGGAAGCAAAGATGGAGCACAGGCGGTGGATCCAAACCTGACTTGGCGGGGTCTCAGAGCGGGAAAGTACAGGTAGATGAAGGTAGCATCTATTTCGAGAGGCGCGGAACAGGGAAGCATCCGATACTGTGCATGCCAGGGGCGCTGGGGACAGCCCTGACCGATTTTAAACACCAATTCGAATACTTCGGCAACTCTGAGGCCTACAGTATAGTCGGCTACGACCCTCTGGGATACGGTTCATCCCGCCCCCCACAGAGACCCTTTAACTTGGGCGCCGCTCAGTTCCTCCGCAAAGACGCCGTTCACGCTCACGCCGTCATGAAGGCGCTTGGATACGACCGGTTCTCGGTGCTGGGATGGAGCGACGGCGGGGGTAGCGGCCCTCTTCTTGGCCGCAGAGTTCCCCGAATCCGTGCGCAAGATGGTGGTGTGGGGAGCCAACGCGTACGTCAGCGACGAGGACATCGAGATGTTCCTGGCCGTGAAGGACGTGACCCGATGGAGCCGCTCCATGCGAGCAGCGCTTGATCCCATCTACGGACCTTCGTTGGGGCAACTGTGGGCGGAGTGGGTGGACTCCATGGTAACGGTACACTCAAACGGCGGGGACCTGTGCAAGAACCAACTTCGCTTCATCACGTGCCCGACCCTCGTGATGCACGGAGAGAAGGACCCTCTTGTGCCTTCGTTTCATCCCGTGTATCTCAGAGACAGTATCGCTCAGAGCCAGTTGGTGTATTTTGCAGAGGGAAAACACAATCTACACATCCGGTTCGCTGATGAGTTCAACTCCAAAGTCGATGCGTTCTTGAGAAAATAACTATGCAGACTCGTCACTCAACATAGTTTAGTCTGGGGACCAGAAATCTCCAGTTAATTAATTTATTATTTTCGACTTGACGCGCATGACAACAGCAAATGTCGAAATTAGTGAGTGTTTTGACGTTATTTTGGCTCCGTATCAAAGGTATATATCTTCGGTAGACTTTTAAGATCCAAGCCAAAAATGGCAGATATGTGGTGGATACCCTGAGACCCGCCTCCTCGCTACAGGACCTTCAGAAGGTTATTCACGAGAAGTCTGACATCGCACCGGAGGAACAGAAAAGTCAGGATTATTATCTCTAGCATGATGTGCCACTCTGTAGTAGCTGTGCTCGTTTACTAACGCAGTGGGAAGGAGAAGGGAGAACTTAATTAGAATTAATGAATGACGAGTGACAACAATTAATGCCACCTGCTATTATAATTGCAATATGCAGCACAGATTCGTACAGATTTCTAGTGTCTATATACATGTAGGTATCTGGTTGTTTCAGAGATAATATGTTATACTGTGTATCTGGTTCGGCTTTTTGAGTGGGGTCAACCTTTTGATGTATTTTCTAGTCCTGTGTGGCTATCCTCCAAAGGAAGTGAGCTCCTATGCCAAGGACACCACCCTCCAGAGGCTTGCCATACATTCAGGAGACGTGCTCGTTGTCGAAAAGGTGGAAAACCAAAATCCTGTCAGGGAAAGAAGTCTAGAGGCACCGCAAGAAGCTGTTCTGAGAAGGGAGTAAGTTCACTGCATTTGGCCTCCATTGCCTTGTACAATGGATTGGGTACTAGAAAGTTGTTATGATAAGAGAGGATACATTGTGCATGTGAGTACTGAAGAATGTAATGTGAGTAGCAACAAATCTGAAATATTGTCAGCTGTTTGAGATTCACGCTACAGCTAAGCAAATGTGTGTACTGTGTGTGTGTGCATGTGTGTGTGTGTGTGTGTGTGTGTGTGTGTGTGTGTGTGCGTGCGTGTGTGTGCGTGTGTGTTGTGGTATTTCATTTCACTATCAGGTTGCATCATTGAAAGTATTGGAGGAGGTTGCACACTAAACTCCATGGCACAGTACTTATTTTACTCTTTTACAAACAAAAATGAGGTTTTCAGTTTTCCTCGCTTTGAACTTGACACTTATCTGCACAGTATGATCATGTTTATTCAAGTCCCATTCATTTACAGTGTCAAATACATGCTACATTAAAGCACACACTTCTGGAATGCAGAAGGCATATGTGCACAGTACATTACACACAGCTGATACTACAGGCTTTGCTTGAGGATGTTGAGAATATATCATGTACAGTATGGTCACTCGCATAAATAGTGAGACATACATGCAGCTAGGCTGACAAAATACCTTCTGAATTTCAAAAACACTAGTTACATTTACTTGGTGTTGCAGTTTTGTACAATCCCACTATTGAATGCTATTGTCCCTCAAGTGTGATCAGGCTGCAAATAAAAAGCCAACTTGGAAAGTTTGAAAGTCATGTCTTTATAACGCAGTGTTCAATGGAAGTGTCTTTCTGATTGGTTTGCCCAATCCTTCGTTACCCATTTCTCATCTACTGGTTTTCTTGTTGATCTGAATAAACTGCGAGGGGAACACATAACGTGTAGAATAACAAGAAAGATTTCAGACAGGCATATGCATTTGGTCATTGATGAGTGCAGCTCATTTGTATGTGTTTGTGTACATAGTAGTAATTGTGTCCATCACCTCCTGTTAGGGTGGTCCCTGCGGACAACTCCTGCCTCTTCAAAAGCATCAGGTTAGTCAGAATGGTGTGCACTCGTTACAGTGTACTGTAGTTTCAGTGCATAAACTATCATGTGTGTGACATGCAACCAAATACAGTAAGTTAAATGGTGTTTTTTTTTTTTAAAGCATTGCGCACGACATCGCAGGTTTGTATATACTCTTTCCTTGAAGGGGTGGATTCGATCTACTATCCCCATAATTTGCTTCTCCCTCTCTTGTACCATGCCTTCATGGAACATGTCCACTGGTCATCCACCATCAGTATTCTCTTGGACGGGAGGACAAGGGAAACCACCTCTGAGTTACGGGATCTAGTCGGGGGGATCATCTTCTCCGATCCGGCAAAGTACAACAGTGTGTTCCTGGGACGACCCAACATGGAGTATGTGGAGTGGATCATGAAGAACGATTCGTGGGGAGGTGTGTGAAGGAGGGCACCGGGGGGGGGGGTGTTCAGAGGGGACATGGGGAGGTGTGTGAAGGAGGGCACAGGGGGGGGGGTGTTCAGAGGGGACATGGGGAGGTGTGTGAAGGAGGGCACGGGGAGGTGTGTGAAGAATGACTTGTGGGGAGGTGTGTGAAGGAGGGCACGGGGAGGTGTGTGAAGAACGACTCGTGGGGAGGTGTGTGGAGGGACATGGGGAGGTGTGTGGAGGGACACGGGGAGATCTGTGTGTCCAGAGGAGACATGGGGAGGTGTGGAGGGATACAGGGAGGTGTGTGGAGAGGGAGAGATGGGGAGGTGTGTAGAATGGTCGTAGAACAATTTGATAAGCATCGGGGCTCCAAAAATAAAATACAGCAGTCTGCTGGGGAAGATGCCTTGTGAGAAACTGTAGTGTGTGTGTGTGTGTGTGTGTGTGTGTGTGGGTGGGTGGGTGGGTGGGTGTGTGTGTGGGTGGGTGGGTCTGGGTGTGTTGTGTGTAGTCTCATACCCAGACCCACCATGACGTAAGCGTTTATCGCTTACACTACGACAGGTGGGTCTGGGAAACTCGTCAAAGATTTTTGTTCCAGCATCCTGATTTTTCAGGACGCTGTTTACTTCTAAATATAGCCTTACGTAATGCTTGCGACGTAACTTTAATGTCATTACGAATCAATTACCGGATGTCAATCGGGATGAACCACTGCAAAGTATGTTCGAGTCCTGCCTTAGAGCGAAGAAAAATCATTGACTGTTGCATGCACCGTCACGTTGGCACTCTGGCTAAAGGATGGTTATGTTGGGATGATGAAAGAGCAGTGCAGGAGTTTTCTAATGGATACATTTGTCTAGAATGTTATCGGACCGTGTCGAAGTTTCATCATCGGAAAGTTATCTTAAAACCGAGCTTTTGAGACGTAATACTGATCCGGAGGTAGCTGAGATCAGGGTTACTAAGAGAAAAGCTAAGCGAGGTGAACAGGCAGTTAAAGTTGTGAGTTGTAGTGCATGTGGATGCATACAGCACAACTTATACTATTTGCTCTCCTAAGGTTGTTACACAATCCAGCTATGAGAAGACATACACCTTGTCTCCGTCCAAACAAGCGATTGCGAAGTTGCAGTTCACACAAGGCCTTGTTTCTCGGCACACACCATTTCGACCTTAAACTATCAATGCTTAGACAAGTGCAGATAATGGAAGGATGCATTCATTCCTGTTTGCACACAAAGATGAAGGTCAGACTGTCAGGTGACAATCAGGCACCTGCATTCCATTTATTAGCACAGGATAGCAAGATTGAGTTGATTATGTGAGTTCATTCATACTTTTGTTGCAGATGGTGTGGTCACATCTGTACAAGAGGAACTCTGTACCAACTTAGAGCAGTACAGCATATATGAGGCAATGGTGTGTAACATGCAGAAACAAGGCCTTGTGTGAACTGCGACCTAAGGACTTTGCAATCGCTTGTTTGGACGGAGACAAGGTGTATGTCTTCTCATAGCTGGATTGTTCAACAACCTTAGGAGAGCTAATAGTATAAATTGTGCTGTATGCATCCACATGCAATACAACTCACAACTTTAACTGCCTGTTCACCTCACTTAGCTTTTCTCTTAGTAACCCTGATCTCAGCTACCTCCGGATCAGTATTACGTCTCAAAAGCTTGGTTTTAAGATAACTTTCCGATAACATTCTAGACAAATGTATCCCTTAGAAAACTCCTGCACTGCTCTTTCATCATCCCAACATAACCATTCTTTAGCCAGAGTGCCAACGTGACGGTGCATGCAACAGTCAATGAAGTTCCAAGCAGCATTCTTTTTCTTTGCTCTAAGGCAGGACTCGAACATACTTTGCAGTGGTTCATCCCGATTGACATCCGGTAATTGATTCGTAATGACATTAAAGTTACGTCGCAAGCATTACATAAGGCTATATTTAGAAGTAAACAGCATCCTGAAAAATCAGGACACTGGAACGAAAATCTTTGATGAGTTTCCCAGACCCACCTGTTGTAGTGTTTATACTGTAAGCGATAAACGCTTATGTCATGGTGGGTCTGGGTATGAGACTATGTTGTGTGGTGTGTGTGTGTGTGTGTGTGTGTGTGTGTGTGTGTGTGTGTGTGTGTGTGTGTGTGTGTGTGTGTGTGTGTGTGTGTGTGTGTGTGTGTGTGTGTGTGTGTGTGTGTGTGAAAGACTGCATGGGTGAGTGGTGGGTGGGTGAATGTATGATATCACGTCAACCTTGGAAGTTGAATCTACAAATTACCTGTCATTACAAGGTTGTAGTGTTAACCCTTTCTTTCAGATAGAAAGTATGTCACATCAAATCAGAAGTGTTTCCTTTGTCCTTGTTTGTGCCTGGTACATATCTGCATGTACCCATCCATTCGGAGCCTACTGTACATGCATGTACTGCTTGCTACTTAAACATATACATTTACCACTTCATTGACCCAACATGTTTCAGGTGGCATTGAACTGTCCATCTTCAGTGAGCATTTCAAAGTGGAGATTGCTGTGGTGGATATACAATCCCAAAGGATCGACCTGTTTGGTCAGTTTCTCACATTTTGTTGATGTAAATGTATAATTCACATGGTGTAATTTTCATTTTACTTATATAACATTCCATAAGCTACTGTCCATCAATTATTATACCTTACGTTGCATGTGCATGTATTTTACCTAATGTAACTTGGGTTTTTTGTTCAAGTTGTTGTTTTTTTGTTTTTTTTAACTTAATTCTGTATTTGGAGAGAGAACTCAATATTCAATATACCAGTGGGTTTATTTAGATCTTCCATGACAAGGTGCTGAAAAGGTGTCTCATACTCCGAGTGGCTTTGTATCACTAATGTCACTACCATCGTTAGCATATGAATGACAATAAGCTTCATAAGAGGTTCTAATAGTGCGCTGTAAGACATGAAGTATTTGCATGCATGACGTTGAAAATATAAATGGCAACACACCACAAGAAGTGATCACTGGAGCACTGCACTGTTGTTCACCAAGTACAATGGCACGACACTGCAGGTCAGAATGGAGGCTACGAGAACAGGATACTCCTCATTTACGATGGGATTCACTACGATCCTCTGGTCCTGGCCACCCCGAGCGGAGCAGTGGTGCAAAAGGTGTTCTCCGTTGCAGACAGTGTAGTTCTGGCCAAGGCACAGGCCATTGCCAAAGATGCCTGCAAGGTACGCGTACACAAATAGTGGTTGTGAGCTGTGTTCCATTATCAGTGCTGTAGCACCCAACCCCCCAGCACAATGCAGCCTAATTTGCCTTAGCAGTTGCCTCGATATGGGCGTCACCTTGCCCTTTGGTCCATTGGTGGTCTGCTCTAGATGGCTCGTACTCTCTACATGCATTTATACCACCATCTGTATTTCAGCCACCTCCATGGTTTAGGGTCAGACACTTTTTAGTGACTGCTTTGGACGGTTTTCGATATCCCTTTTACATGGCTGCTAGTGGAGACTTATTCAGAGCACTTCAATGAATTTTCATGTGTGTTCCTCTTGTCCCTGTAGATGAGACAATTCACTGATGTCCACAATATCACAGTGAGGTGCCTGGTGTGTGGAAAGGGTCTTGCAGGTCCAGCAGAGACACAGAAGCATGCGATGGACACGGGACACATTAACTTCAGTGAAGTCTCCTCTGGGCCCACATGATGTGTATGTGCAGTGTTTCATGCGACTATCAATATGTACCTATTCACGTATACATTCGTGCCTTGTGCCCCATACCATGTCTGTCAGCAAAGTTCAGTATAAATCTGCGTAGTATTCTGAAGATCAATCGCTTTATTGCCTGTGTGTACCTGCGTAGCGTGATATTATTGGGCCATTTACAATCACACTCAAATCCATTTTACTGAATGCAGCAGTTGTATTGTAGGTTCAGGCAGTATCAGTGCATGCGTGTTAATAGGCACATGCATTCACTAGAATTCAGTGAACCCACTCATCAATAATACAATCCTGCAGCAGGAGGGGCCATGCAGGATATATTGCCTTAAAACCACACCACACCACACCTCATTGATCAGCTGAAGAGAGTTGTGAGGTCATTTTCACCATCAATGCATCAGTATAGAAATCAGTATAATAGTATAATAGATGCTCAAATTGATACTGATGGGATCGTTTCTGCGAAAAGGGACCTAATGCGTACGTCATAAAATTTCCAGTACTCGTATAACACTTGCGTTGAAATGTATGACTAATTAAACATTCAGAGCCTTACAACTACATGACAGATACTCCGATTCTCAGTGCGTAAGAGGCAATGTGTAGAGGACATTTCAGACTTCTAGATTATTAAAATATATATATTGAAATCCATGTGTTAGGTCCCTTTTCAGGGAACCAATTCCATATATGTATGATCCTATCAGCAACCTACCCACCCCAACTATGGCTTTCTAAATACAAGTGACATTAATTGTTGGTATCTACACCAGACAACTGTGTATCTGCATTGAAACAACTGTGTATCTGCATTGAAACAACTGTGTATCTGCATTGAAACAACTGTGTATCTGCATTGAAACAACTGTGTATCTGCATTGAAACAACTGTGTATCTGCATTGAAACAACTGTGTATCTGCATTGAAACAACTGTGTATCTGCATTGAAACAACTGTGTATCTGCATTGAATCGAGCCTTTCAGTTAATTATAATGAATCTCAAAGCAGAACTGAGCTATTCACTGACGAGTCACTGTTAACAATGATTAATGTAGTAATTGTTTGCAGTAGTACAACTCATGTCACATCCATTAATGTCCAAAAGGACATATGTAGGCAAACAAAGCAACAAAAATAGCATACTGAAGCACATGCACATCACACCTCTCTACCTTATGCATATTGTATTCAGTTCATACATGCACAAGAGTTACCTGCAAGCCAAGTCAGCATCAAATTGATGCATGATGCAATGAAATGTAGAGGCAAGCAGCATGAAATGCCGATAGTGTGCAAGTGTGAGATTTGCCATGCTGTTATCTTGATTAGCAATGAAAGGGTGCATACTTCGTATTAAAGTCAAACCCCAGACCCATGCAGATATCTGGCTACAAGCCAATCAGTTTCAAGGTCTGCTTCGCAGCGAAATGAATTTAAATATGTATATTCGGTATCTAGCTAATATTGTATGCTACAGTACTGGGGTGTGAAGAACAGCTGCTAATCAACCTAGCTCCCACAAGTGGTGCACAAAGCGATGCTCAATTAAGACTGTTCCAAGATCGCAGTCCCACCCTCCCCCTCCCCCTCCCCAACACACACACACACGCACACGCACACACACACACACACACACACACACACACACACACACACACACACACACACACACACACACACACACACACACACACACACACACACCTTTTGTTTTTCCCCAGACAATTCAAATGATCGGCTACGAACCTGAGCAGTGCAGTAAGGACGGTTATACTCTTTCCAGCTGCTTTCTGAAACCACATCAGTGCCCAATTTTACTATCCACCATTACAAGTTGATTTCATGTTTCTCGGACAGCTGGACCAAGCCGAAAGTGACTCGGTCGCCGGGAGAAAAAAAAGTAAAATAAATATGAATTCAAAACGAGAGTTATCGATACTGAAACGTTGATACAAACGAACATGCATTTGGACTTATCGCACAAGCTCAATGGGGCATCAGTTTAACGGTTGGGATCAACAAATGTTGCTTGAAATGGAGACTTTCTCCACTTTAGATGTCAGCAACAATTTGTGCACGATATTCCCGTATACATGTATACAGTACGTATCTATATATTATCTCTGGTATCTTCAAATGAACACTGCAGAATTGTTTGTGGAACGACAATAGTGCTACCGCTATATCTTTGATTTCTATCCATAAGAACGAGGACATAATGACGCCCACAAGTACCATACTCTATATAGACAAGCAAGTATACAGCACTTCTAACAACGATCGTTGCCGCACTATTGTGTAGTCGATAAATTAATTGCATGAAACATGACACACCCCTAATATGAAATCATTCATCGATTCAGAGAAACATGAAATCAACTTGGTGTCGCCTTACCTGTACCATTATAGTATTTACATCCACTGTTTGTGTGAATAGCTACTTTCGCTACCCCTTCTCTCACCACGATATTTGAGGGTAGAAGTACCATATTGTTCATTATTTCGTGGGCTGCGGACTCGTAGTCCCTATATTTGATCTGCTGGCCATGAAAAAGTACTTCAGCTATATGTAGTATGCTTTGCTCTTCTACTTTCTCCTAGCTGCTCAAGATAGAGGAAAGGCGGGAAGGGGATAGTGTAAACGAAGGTTGTGTGACATTGCAAACTGCATTAAAATCATATACCAAAGTTTACCCATTACACGGCCAATAAGTACCACCTGCGTTACGCAAGCGTTATTTATCGCTTGCGTCACGGATGCGTTCGAAACGGCGTATCGCAGGCGATCGTTGTGAAGTTACGATACGGAGGCTATGATCTTACCGAATACGGTAGCGTGTAAAAATTTTGCGTAACGCAAACGTCATGCACGGCTCCGTGACGCTGGCGATTTAGCAAAAAAGGTGTTACGTGTGCTTTACGCAAGCGTATCGGACTGTAAGCCTGCAACCGCAGCTGCACGTGAGAAAGATGGCTGCTAAATGTCACTGTGATGTTTGTCTGAAAGAGTTGACAGATATGAAAGGTATGTTCCCACAAAGACAAGGTTCGTCTGATGGAAATTGTGCCTCAACTGAGAATTTGGAAGCTGAGCTTGAATCTGGAAATGTTGATACGGGTGGATCCACTACTGTAACCAAGAGTCATAGTCCTTCAGCAATTGCTAGCGACGAATTATCACTAGCTATAGAGGACATGGACATTGGCCATCGCGCGACGAAGCGGAAAAGGATTCAGACTCTCGTTCTGATTCAGGTGGGAATAATTCGATGTGATTGTGTAATATTTACTATGAATTTGTGTGCACTGTATAGATATAGCTAATATTCTAAGCCTCACAAATAGCAGTGCCAATAGAAAGGGCCAGTATACCATCCATTTTTATCTATGATGTCTGCAATGACATACATAATAATCAACAGTCCTTGTTCAATGGTAAGGCATTCTTGATGATTTGTTGAAGGAGTGTAATCTTTCACTTCTCTACACAGGGTCTATCCAATCTGACATTTGTGTCCCATACTCTGAGATGCATGTGTCGTGCACTCCAAGTGTTTCCACTATGGTCTCATATAAGCTACCTGGATATCATGCACCAGAGAAGGTACACAAGGTATATTGACAAAAGCTTAAACTTAACCTACTCACTAACAGTTCTACAGCCCATCTGATGTACCCTTCTACGTGCCTTGTCAATTGTACGTAATGGAGATGTGATTGTGTGCGTTTTCATTTATAATTTTGTCATGCAAAATAGGTTCTCAAAATGGTGTATTATGATGGGTTTGAACCTCAGAACATTGAATTGTGTGTCACCGATTTGCAAGGGCTACCTACAGCGTGATGTGGTGAAAAAAAAAAAACCCATAAATTCACCTGATACTGCACCTTCCTGACAGCATGTTGACGTTTGGGCCTGCATCTCCATTCAACACAGAAAGGTAAGTTCCACAATGTGCACAAAGATATTGTATGGAACATATTGTGTTTCAGGTGTCAATTCTGTAATACGGTCACGCAATGTGTATAGCAACAGACAGGCCCCTAGCAAGGATATTGCTACTGCTTTTGCTGTACAAGGAAGTACAATTATTAGATTTACCTTTTCCGGCAGTTGCTACAATACATCTGAAGGTCTGATATTCCTTGAGACTGGTAAAGCTTAATTTTTTACTTGCAGATGTGGTGAGGACCTTGTCAGCCTTTACCATACCAACGAAGAAGTGTTTTTAGATGGTGAAGTCCAAGAATGTGGGAGTGGTGGAATTCATAAACATGGAACACTACGAAAGGTAATAATATGAGTATGAATATGATGTACACAAGTAAATGTATTATGTTCTTTGTGTGTTTTTGTTTGTGATGAAACTAATTTTTTGTCTCTGTTATTCCGTTGTTGTTTACTCAATGTGTGTATATATATGTACATGTTCCATATATGTGAGTAATGTGTGTACGTATAGGTGTGTGTTCATGTGTGCATTTATTTATACATGTATATGTTTGATTGTGAACTTTCATATTTTTATTGTTCAGCTAGAACAAAAGCTCCATTGGCTTCAGTACCGATTACATTGGAAGGGAAAACGATGTCATAAGAAGAAATAGATGCAAAGTTCACTGTTCTGTTGCCACATGGAATTTCAAAAATGCGACTGTACGAAAAAATGGACAACTCATTAATGTACAGGACTACATAGAATACAATTCTCAAGCTTCCACCTCGGTATGATGTATTTACTATTCTCATGTGTATGACTTGTATGTCTTATTGTTTTACAGGTGGCATTGGAGACTGGATTGTTTATTGGCAGCTTTCACGCGGAGCAAGCAACATTTTTGTTTGGTCCGTTATTTGGAGCCTGTGCTGAGTGGTATACTGAGCCCGAGTGGGGTTGTCCACTGCTAACAATGACGAAGGTAATTCGTTGCACAGCATCAACACTTGTCAGCTGTGCAGTCTCTGTCGTACACCAGTGTGACAGCCACCAATGTGTCTTGGCAGAACAGGAGACAACATCAAGAATTGAATGAGTACTGGTGACACAAAAGAAAACTGTGTCTTGGCAGAACACAGACAACAATATGTACTGCTATAACATATTCTGTATACATTGTTTGCCATAAAAATGACATGTTTGAGTTTATTTGAGGTTATTGTTTACCAGTAACTACTAGTACAGACGCGGGCGTGGTATAGAAACCACCATACGTCGCTTTTACGTATACGGGTACGTATCGGAGGCGTACACGCATGCTATACGCAAATTATTGCTACGCTTCCAAAAAATCGGTTACCCATCGCTTGCGTTACGCTCGCAATTTATCGGATCCGTGTAGCAATTCCAACGTATCCGTAACGGAATCCAATTATTGGCCGTGTATCAGTATGCTACTGTGAACGTGGAAATGTTTTATAGCAGAACGGGAAGGAGAGGTTTCGTTACGCGCATGCTCGGTGAAACCGATAGATTACGGATTTAGTTCGTGACATCGTGTGATCAGTATAATACGCACGTTGCGAGAATCAGAACCCCCAGAAAAAAGGAAAGGAGAAAAATGGACGGAGGCTATAGACAATCAGGAGGCGGCGGAGGAAGGTCCTTTGGCGGCAGAGGAGGTGGTGGTGGTGGTGGTGGATTCAGAGGCGGTAACCGGGGGTCAGACGATAGCGGCACCCCATCGAAGAAGCTGTTCATACGAAACCTTTCCTACGACACCGACAAGGAGTCTCTCCAGGCAGTCTTTAAAGAAGCGACGGACGTTTTCCTTCCCAAGGACAGAGAGACGGGCGAGACGAGAGGGTTCGGCTTCATCACATTCGAGAGCATCTCGGCGGCGGAGAAGGCGCTTAAAAACTACAACGGAACGCAAGTGGACGGCAGAGAAGTAACGCTCAGGTTTGCCGAGGAGAGAGGCGAAGGTGGAAGTAGTGGTGGTCGAGGAGGAGGGAGAAGGGGTGACAGCGGCGGTTACGGACGTGGCGGTGGCGGTTATGGAAGGGGAGGTGGAGGGTATGGTGGTGATTCGTACGGCGGGGGAAGAAGCGAGGGGAGGGATGGTGGTCGGTCTGATTACAGAGATCGTGGCTACGGTGGTGGAGGTGGTGGAAAGCGGCAGTATGATGACGACTGAACTCTCCCAGCAGCCCTGGCAGCTGCAACTTGTGTGGGAACCGTATTATTGTTTGTAACTCTCACATCTCTTGAACCATAAAGTCCACAGTCACGTGTCATTGACTTCCTTTATTTGGTGATATTTCGATTGTGATGTTTTTGTGGTAAAAAGCGGAGGAGCCAAAAGATGGTTCTCGTCACAACGCCAGGCGTTTACCCTCCAAAGCCCCCAATATCACACCGATGAGGATATTGTTGGAGAAACCAGGCGAGCTAGTGTTATGTTCAGGTGCGGTCTTGGCAGCGTGTCCAGTCGTTTAAGGAGGTTAAATGTTGCATGAAGCTGAGCGTATGTAATGCAGCTGTTCCTACCGCAAAAATGGCATGTGGAGATGGAAGCGGATTGTGGTAAGTTGATATACCGCAGTAATTTATGTAATGTACGACTTTTAAAAATGAATTAAAAACCCCCCAAGTGACCTCAGCTTTTAAGTGCACGCTTCAACCTACGGTCGAATAATGTATGTGTGCAGCATATTGTTTTCCATGAACATGAGCCTATTCCCTGCATCTGGTTTGAGTAGATCCAACACCTCAATATCCAGCAGCACATGTATTGTTCTTATGTTTCCATGTCATGTTCTTACACATGCTATTCCATGTTGTCATGGCAACTGCCCTCTTTCTCACCTTGAAGCAAGGGTGTGGCTTAGTTGTTAATAGCTGTAACATGTAACCATGCACTTGGTCTGTTCTCACAAGTTACCCTGGTTCTTCTTTCTTTGTCCCTTTTTGATGCACACCTTGCAGTGAGGTCGGGATGTGGATACCTACAATATGCACTACACTAGCAAGCAACAGGCCCTTCACATTTACTTTTCACATTCGGAGGTGGTCACTCGTCCAGCTATACATGGAGGAGAACCTTACATTAATAGAAGTGCTGTAAAGTGTTACTGTAAGACCTTGGTGTGTGTTCTTACACTGTATGTGTGTTGTATGTCTGCATTAATCGTTTGTATTTATATAGTCACAATGTATGTGCATGAAGTTTCAGCCATCTTGTATACATAAATGCACAGATACTAAAAAGGCACCATTTAGTGCATTCTGCTTTTGTTAACTGGAAATGTGAGCACCACCGCCATCCATTATTCCGGATACCAGAGCAATTGTGAAAAGTACATGCATGACTTGTAAATAAGATGCGTTGTAACTCCAAAGGTAATCTCCATTGTTTAGTTGCATGCATATACTTTCATTGCCTTGACATAGTAGTGAACCAGAAGGGAAAAGATATAGTCGCAAACTTACAGAATCTACAATCTGTAACTAGTTCCGCTGTGTAGGACTTTTGAGAAACTTGAAATTCAGATCAGTGTTTAAACATCGGTTGGCTGCTGAAGTAATAAAGGTTCTGTACTTAGAGGCTTGTGTAATGGCACCATCGAAAAGGCACTTCAGTCATTGCCCCTTTAATAGAAAGAAACCATTAGACCAACTGAGATGCAGGACAAGTGCGCGTTAGGATAAGCTCAGTACTGATGGCATTAACTGCTCTGCTTGGATGTAAGCCCGCCCACTCAGTGACCACTGGTACACTGTCAAATTATATTTGCAGGCACAGGTGCGTAAGGTACTTTTGAGCTTGTGTGTTAGTAGCTATGTTCACCACGTTTGTGCAAAGTAATGGTGGATTTCCAACCCTCCTCCACTCTGCCCTCCTCCCCTTTCCCCACAGCCTCCAAGGAGTGCAGGAAGGTGTGTAAGAACAGTACATGTAAACGTGAGCTAGATGATCATTTAATATGACCAGGATTTACCCCCTTCTCGCCTCTTCTCCCCCTCCCTGGTGATCATAAAAGATCCTTATGTCTTCAGGTGCACTTGAACAACTGAAGTACTTTGAATATAGTGTAGTATAAGGTTGCTGTAAGCATGCTCCAGCAATAACCGAACACCAACAAACACCTCTGGTCCATCATCTGTTGCCATTAGGGTGTGAGGGGCGGGTGCATGCACCATCAGGCAGGGATCATGTGGAGTTCCAGATTCAGTTTCAGACATCTCCATTCCAGACATCTGGTTTGTGATTAAGGGTGGGGGACTATAGGTACTCACTCCCCCAGCTCAAAAGGGGTGTGGTTACCTGCCTTGTCAACTCCCCCAACCCCCAGAACTCGAGTGGAGCTAGCCAGCCTCACGCATAACCATGGGTAAGATTGTGATGAAGGAATATTTAAATGGTTCCATAACCTCCCGGGAAATCTATTCGATATGAACCATTTTCCTGTGTCAATAGGATGCTGGGGATACAACTGAGCATATAGACACACACGTGTACATACACATTGCGAGGGGTCATGTTTCGTATAAATATGGAATGACTCAATACCAGAATACATCATTGGACAGTTTTTGAAGAGACTTCATAACAAATACACCTCCTTCTTCCTCTTTTGGTATTCTGTAAAACGAACATACGAGTATCTGCAGCAAATAGAATGGCAAGAGTCATAACATTACTACAAAAACAACAACATTTCACGTGTAGTACCTCAAAAAATCGTAGTTAAGAGCAGAATACGCAGCTTGAAGCAGACCCCAGTAGGTCCAAACCAAATGAGAGGCCTGGAGGAAAAGCGGGGGGGGGGGGGGGGGCACTTCAGAAATGCTCTCAAAACTAACACATATACGATGCCAAAACTTGCAAATGAACTATGATTAGATGAAGTATCCAATCCAGTGGCACGGAATAGGGGGCGGGGTGTAAGTGAATGGTACCTCCCCCAGGCTTGAATATTTGGGATAGCATCTTAGTTCATACATGCAACTCCTCGTATATACACACCACAAAATACACCCACACATGTAGGAGGGCCTACATGGCCAGAGGTACTCAATAAATCGATGTGTGTGCAGGAAACGCACACACATGGCACCTGCAAGGATTTGTCACTGCTGTACGTAACAATGTGCAAACACATATACTGCCCACTTCTGAAGGCTCATTCATTAGTTACATTCACATGCGTTTCTGGGTAGCGAGGTGTGTTGTGTATGCCCTCCAAGCCACAGCTCTATCATTGATCCATCAATTGAACCCATACAAGATAATGGGATATGCGGAGCACAGTGTGCAGTCATGCACTTAAGTTTCCAAGGCAACAATGGTGCAATACCACAGATCGCATACATCACTGACCCAAGGGTTACACAAACACAGTAATTATTCTCCCCATTGAATTGGTAGTATTGATATCAGAAACCCTCTAACAAATTGTACTGAAAATCAATTGTTTTTGCTTAACCATGCAAAGGCATAGTCACATGTGCTCACCAGTCATGCACTACTCACCAGTCATGCACTACTCACCAGTCATGCACTACTCACCAGTCATACACTACTCACCAGTCATACACTACTCACCAGTCATGCACTACTCACCAGTCATGCACTACTCACCAGTCATGCACTACTCACCAGTCATACACTACTCACCAGTCATGCACTACTCACCAGGGCACATTTGGCTGCATCTCTGTACCATTTGTTAACCTGCTCATCAGACACTGATGCAGGATCCTTACCTGTGTGTGTGTGTGTGTGTAGTGCAGTAGAGCATTGAAAGAAAGGTTATCTATTTGACACACAGTCACAAATAAGCTCATAGTAGAAATATAACGTTTGAATGGATGAGATACATTTTGGAAGTACTATTTTAATGTCTTAGCAACAACACGAGAAGAGCAGTGGACGATTGTCAGCTTATGTTATTTCAGTGAGTAATCTCCTTCACAGAGAGACACCATTTGGTCAAGCATGAAGTCTCATGATATCACACATCACACACACATGCTACACCTGTTATATCTAATAATACACCACATCTGTCCCCTCAAGTGTCCTCTCCATAGCTGAGTGGTTTCTTCACTGTTCTAGCCACCACCACCACCACCACCACCACCACCACCACCACCACCACCACCACCACCACCACCACCACCACCACCACCACCACCACCACCACCACCACCACCACCACCACCACCACCACCACCACCACCACCACCACCACCACCACCACCACCACCACCACCACCACCACCACCACCACCACCACCACCACCACCACCACCACCACCACCACCACCACCACCACCACACCACCATCATCATCATCATCATCATCATCATCATCCATCATCATCATCATCATCATTTGTTCTGAACTCCTGTCTCCCAAATCCCCCACCTGTGGGGCTGGTATTGCCAATGGAAGTAAAAGGTTGGGGTGTGCTGCATTGTGTCCGGGATGTCTTCCCTCTTGTCTCTGCCTGCTCCACCCCTGTCTCTGGCCTGCTCCACCCCTGTCTCTGCCTGCTCCACCCCTGTCTCTGCCTGCTCCACCCCTGTCTCTGCCTGCTCCACCCCTGTCCTTCAGGTCGTCCTTGTGGCATGACCAGTGCTCTGTCTGAGGTTCCTGCCTCCTCATGCAGTGATCCCGCCATCACTCTTGTCCTTCTCCCTTCCTGTCCTTGGCAATGCATCCTCCATTTTATTTCTCTATTTGTACTTCCAGTTTGCACATAGGGTTCAATCTCTTGTGTCTCCTCTTCCTGGAAAGCACTCCCATTCCATTTCATCATCTGATCCACATGTCGCTTCCAAGTTCCACTCAACTCAACCCAGGTATGGTTTTGTTCCCATCCTAACTGATACCACTGCTGGTCTCCATTTGTCCTTCCCAGATTGTCAGTAATCTCGAACCGTTCGTTACACACTTTCCTACTCTCTTTCAGACGTTGCAGTCTTTCTCTGTACCTGCGCTTTACTCACTGTATCCTGTAGGTCTTGATGCATCAGATGTAACTGGCTCCTCAGTTCTCGTCCTAACATTAATTGCGCGGGTGTTGTTCAATGTTTTGCATTGCAATGACTTAACAGAAATATGGCTAATCTGTGTTGTAATGTCCTTTCTTCTTCCTTTCTGTGTTGTAATGTCCTTTCTTCTTCCTTTGATCTTTGCAATGCCAGTTTCACAGTTTGGACAAACTGTTCTGTCAGGCCATTGGTGGCTGGGTGGTACGGGCTTGACAACATGTGCTTGATGTTATTCAATCTTGTGGACTACTTGAATGTTTCTAAGACAAACTGGGGGTCTCACCTGGCTAAACAATCGTATCTCTACCGTTCTTTCTGTGGTTGTCTCCTCCATCAAGCAAGGGTTTCCCCATCAAGCA
This sequence comes from Ephydatia muelleri, assembly GCA_013339895.1. Lineage (NCBI taxonomy): Eukaryota > Metazoa > Porifera > Demospongiae > Spongillida > Spongillidae > Ephydatia > Ephydatia muelleri. The sequence goes on along the minus strand of JABACO010000003.1, from coordinate 11,863,272 downwards.
AGGGTTTCCCCTGCCAGTTCTTTCCCCTTGGCCATCCGTTCTTCAGTATTTTTGAATATGGGATCCCTCTGTGTGTACTCCCTCATATGTGAAGCACTCACTGGTAACTGCTCCAACAAGCTTCACAAACAGTTGTGCAACCTCATCAACTTCAACTTCCTCTCCTCCATGATAGTGAAGGATAGCCTGGAGAGAGCGTCTGCATTTGCATGCTGTGTAGTGTTACAATACCTGACCTCGCGTAGCTATACCCTCCCCAAAATACTGCATATCGTTGCAGCCTGGATGCTGTGGTAATCCCCTCTGGGGACCCAAGATCATTGTTAAGGGTTTATGATCAGTGCAGTGATCAAGGTAACTATACAGGCATTCGTAATCTCCCAGATTAGTGTGCAAATGCTTCTTTATCAATTTGGGCATATCCCCTCCTTTCAGCTTTTGTCTGTGTCCTAGATGCAAAAGCAACTGGTTTCTCAGTCCCCTCCTGCACGATTTGTGACAACACTGCTCCTAAACTGTACGCACTTGCGTCACAAGCCAAAATCATTGGCCTCTCAGGATCGAAGTGAGTTAGTACAGTCTCTGAAGTGACTAGCTCCTTCACTTCTGGAAGGCTCTCCAGGGTGTGTGGCAGAGAGTGCAGTGGGGCTAAGTTTGGCAGAAACTGATGATAATGATGTACCATGCCTAGGACAGAGCGTAATTCTGTCAGGTTGGTTGGTTGTGGTGCCTCCACCACCATTGCCCTTATCTTCTCCTCAGTCTTATGCAATCCCTTGCCGTCAATCCTACCCACAGAAAGTTCATAAAAAAAGTTTGTTGATTGTTAAGTTGTATTGATCCAACCTTTCCAAAACTCTAATAGCTTAAAGTCACTTTCCCCTGTCACAATGATATCCTACTACAAACATTGTACTCTTGAAATCCCTTGTAGAATCATCTCTATGGTTCTTGGCAAGATGGCAGGGGCTGACTTCAAAAGCTAGTCAATTGTATTAAAATAGCCCCTTCTGTGTCGTAATTGTCAACAGTTCCTTCGCTTCAGCTTCCGACTCTAGCTGATTGTAAGCTTGCAGGAGGTCAATCTTTGCTATTTAATATCCCCTTGCCCAGTGTTGCAAGTATGTCCTCTACACAGGACAAGTGATCTTGAGTGCTGGATTCTCCGTGAGTCTAAGATCTCCACATATTCGGACGGTTCCATCTAGATGTCTTGGGCACTAGAACTATGGGCGTTGCCCATTCGCTCCATGGACACTCGCCAGCTCCCCTTCCACCTTGGTCCTAAGACTATATGGCTCCCCTTCCACCTTGGTCCTAAGACTATATGGCTCCCCCCCCCCCCCCCCCCTTTCACCTTGGTCCTAAGACTATATGGCTGGTCCTAAGACACTATATGGCTCCCCCCCCCTTCCACCTTGGTCCTAAGACTATATGGCTCCCCCCTTCCACCTTGGTCCTAAGACTATATGGCTCCCCCCTTCCACCTTGGTCCTAAGACTATATGGCTCCCCTTCCACCTTGGTCCTAAGACTATATGGAAGTGGCCAGGCCTTCATGACCACTGGAACAGCATCTTCCTCTAAGTTTAACTTTGCTTTCACCCCCCACTGCTGCCCCCAATGTGCCCCTCCATACCATTGGGTACGTGTCCACAAGGGCTGTCAGCTTCCCCTTCTGATTCCCTATTCTCACGATCTTTAGCTATTGCCAATTACGGCAATGTTAGCTAACCAGTTCCGTCCCAACAGAGGTGGCCCCTTGTTCCCCTCACCAAAAGATTGCTTCCTGCTCTTACTTTAACCAGCATTTCTCCTGTTGCAAACACACACTCACTCCTATAAGTTCTGAGGCAAGGCTAGTCTTCTTGTAGGGGTATGTGAGAAAACTTATCTTTGTATGCTGAGTAGGGGAGTAACGGAACAGCTGCTCCTGTATCCATGCATATTGGTACAGATTCCACAATCACTTTAACCATCAAGGGCCTTTCCACTCCTCCACAGTTCTTTTGATTTTTTCTTTTCCTTCACGCTTCCCCAGAAAATGGTCTCGTTGTTGTTCTCTTTCTCTGCTCTATCCATCTCCTTTGTTGGCCTTCCTTGTCCCTTTTGTTTCCTTTATTGGCCTTCCTCGTCTCTTTTGTTGACTTGCTTTTGATCTGCAAACTCTCTCTGCATCATGTCTTCTTACAGTGCTGACATTGTTGGTCCTGAAACCAACACTCATGTGGTTGGTGATTCCCACCACACCGAAAACACCCTTGACTCCGCCTTTCTGTCCCTATTCTTGAACTCCTCCTCCTCCTCCTCCTCTTCCCTACCTTACTGGGACTCTGTGAACTTCCAGTGTTCCCGGTGTCCATATCTATAGCTTTTGAGAACATCAAATCTTCTTTGGTTAGCAGTCGTTTCTGAACCATCAAGTCTTTGATGCCACAGACTAATCTGTCTCGGAGTGTATCTTCCAAATTTGCTATATTATGTCAGCTTTTTTAAAGCAGACACGTACGCCTTAACAGACTCATCGTCTTTTTGGTCCTGCTTATGGAAGTGGTAGCATTCCGCTATCACTAAGGGTTTTGGTGCCAAATGTTTCAAATGCTAGCAAATCTACGAGTTCCTCATACGTCTTTTCAGACAGTTTCAGAGGTGACACCAACGCTCTTAGCCGTCCAAAGATGTCCTTCCCAATACATGCATCTTGTTTTACCTTCCCACTTATCTTATTTGCTCCAAAATAATGTTTCAGGTGTTCCAAATAATTCAACCACTCGTCCGTAGCACTGTTGCATTATTCTATTCTTCCTATTGTGGTCGCCATCTCGCATACGTTTGCCTTTTTCCCTTGTCGCAACTATGAAGTCTCGTCTTTAACGACAAATTCTGCTCGTGATATCTCACAACACAATCACAGCTACACCTGTTATATCTACCAATACATCACAATATAGCTGCTAACCTATAGCAACCAAATGAGAGAATTATTAGGAAACAGTTTAGTTTTGTCAGAAGCAGACTATCATTTTCAATTCCTTGAGTACTACACTATAAGCAAGGTTCAATGGCCAATTTGTTGGTCTGGGGCCAAGACGAATGCACATGGTAGGGCAAACACTTGTGGTCTGAGAAACGGAAGCTGTGTGATGTGTAAGCACAAGGAAACAATTAAAGAAGCTTGTCTTTAATTATTTCAGGTGGTGCCCTGAACTTTTTATCTAGTTTCAGCCTCAAGGTCTAGTCTAGGCGAGCATGGTCAGTTTTCAGTGGTGAAAAATTACAATCAGTTCTGATAAAAGTTAGCGGAAGAATTTAGATATAATTTTTTTATCTCAATCCATTCAAAAGTCACTCACAAGCGTTCCATTTGATGGAACTTGGCACAAAACAGCAGCACAGAGGCACGCGACTAACCTCCGAGTTTGGCACACTCCCCTAGGTACATCTTGAGGAAGGTCTTCTGCACACCTTCATCCGGGTATCTGCTGAAGTCCAGCTCCTCTGCCCCTGCACGGGCCAATATGAGAGCTAGGTACCAGGTGTGTGAGCATGTGTACATGCACTACATGCCATTGCAATATACCGCGATCAGCATGCAAGTACCATGCAAGGGGCGGGGTGGGGCAGGGGGGGGGGGGGGGGGGGGGGGGGGGGGGGGGGGGGGGGGGGGGAGAGACATCAATCACACCATAGCCAGGTGGGAAATGCATGCTACACTGCAGCTCAAATCTGCCGTGTGTGTGTGTGTGTGTGTGTGTGTGTGTGTGTGTGTGTGTGTGTGTGTGTGTGTGTGTGCATGTGTGTGTGTGCATGTGTGTGTGTGTGTGTGTGTGCATGTGTGTGTGTGTGCATTGTGTGCATGTGTGTGTGTGTGCATGTATGTGTGTGTGTGTGTGTGTGTGTGTGCATGTGTGTGTGTGCATGTGTGTGTGTGTGCACTGGATGGTTAAGTGACCTCTATTCCATGCACACACATGTGTCTACCCAACTGGTCTTGTGTGTATCATATTTTTCAGCTGCATTTTACACACATACACTACGACTTCAACGCAAGGCAAAACAATTTGCTATCAAAAGAACACTAACCTGAAAATTCACAAAAGAAGTTTCCCAGATCAAATGCAGCGTAGTTCATTCCAGCATACTCATAATCAATGACACTGATCTTATCTGCAATGAATAGCACATGTGGGACAAGATGACACACAACACAACAACATAATGTCCTGCCCCACCCACACATGACCCATTAGAGATTGTGCCCTGATGTGAAGGACAGGGCCTAGTGCTATGACAATGACAGAGTGGCTTGTACGGTATTGCAGCCATCAAGCTTACATAAGCCAGGCTTGAAATCAATGCCATATAATGATCAATGCAATAGCAGTGTGTGTGTGTGTGTGTGTGTGTGTGTGGGGGGGGGGGGGGGTTGGATGGGAGAAGAATTCATTTATTGAAGATTCATTAACATGCCACAGAGGCCACTGTACAGTGCAATGGGACATGTTTATCCCGACCCAGCAGGCACCTACATCAAACGGACCCAGGAAAAATGCAGGCCTGCATCAAATGGATTTTATACTACCATCCCAAATTCAACTACATTTGAAATGGTGACCCTGGCAAATCAGGCCACTTTATAGATGCTGTGTGGATACAGACGCTGTAGTGCTCCTGTTGCGAGCGTTCCTTAATAAATGGTGTTCGTCCACTACAGACACCATTACATCCATGCTCCCAACAGCTGATGGGAGGGGTGCCCTGATCAGAGGGGTGCCCTGATCAGCTGATGGGAGGGGTGCCCTGATCAGCTGATGGGAGGGGTGCCCTGATCAGCTGATGGGAGGGGTGCCCTGATCAGCTGATGGGAGGGGGCCCTGATCAGCTGATGGGAGGGGTGCCCTGATCAGCTGATGGGAGGGGTGCCCTGATCAGCTGATGGGAGGGGGCCCTGATCAGCACTCACGCCTTCTACAGGTCTAGTAGGAGGATGCCCGATACATGCACTGAGCAATCACTGCTTCTAATAGCCACATTGAAATTACTAAATAATGCATGGCTTGTCAGTGATTATTTCAGGTGGGGGAGAGGAGGGGAGGGGAGGGGAGGGGAGGGGAGGGGAGGGGAGGGGAGAGGAGGGGAGGGGAGGGAAGGGGAGGGGAGCAAAGGGGAGGAGACTGCATCTTCATTATGAGCTCAACAAAACATTTCAATATTGAGTAAAACAGTGACTATGTCTGCTGTGCGCACACTTTCACTGAGAAAGAGATTGGTAGGTGTCTAGCTACAAGATCAGTGTTGTGGTTTCATTGGATATAGTCACATGACATACCAAATACATCCCCCCCCCCCTCCCACCCTCATGAACTTTGTACATGGAGGGCAGAAAGGGAGGTACAATCTGCTGGAGACAGTTATGTTTGTGAGCGAAGCCAATGATTGTGGTATAGGGTCACACTTTGTGTAAGTGCTTCTTGCCTTGCAACAAAGCAGCTGAATGGATTCCCTCGAACACTTATTGTTGGTGGTTTACGCTAAACAAAGTGGTTAGAGACTTGACCTTTTTAAATAGGAGGTGTGGTCTAGTTAAAACACTGAGTGCTGCATGTTTGCACAATTAACCCTCTAGAGGTGTAGTGACCAAGCCACCATGTTCAGGATTCCCATCTTTTGAACGTTTGGCACACATGTTGTCAGTAAGACTTGCACCACACACTACAACACTATGACTTGCATGGGTTTCTTGCACAGGGATGTGTGTGGATCTAGCACCAGTCAAGTACCCATCTCAGACTCCATTCACACTTTTTTTCAGTCCCACTCACAAAGAGAACAATCACCTCAGCCACACCCACCACTGGCACCAAGTGTCTCTCACCTTCGCAGCTCCAATAGACCAGATTTCTGGCCTGGGTGTCGTTGTGGCTGAAGACCACTGGAGAATGGAGGGAACTCAACCCTTCTCTCAGCCTCTCCCCTTCAGCCTTGAGGGCATCAAGTGACCCAAAGAGCTCCTTGAACCTTTTGGAAAGGTCATGTGTGAAATCACACACAACACACACGTACACGCAAAACACAACATACACACAACACATACACACACTGACATGTACACACACACAAAATACACGCACACATTTTCTCCTAGACTTATAAAATGGACATAAATTGGGACACACATTTAGAGGATGTGGGACTATGTTGTTTAGTTTCTTGGCAGCTGTACATAATAGAGCTAGTCAGCAGATCAGCAGGAATACCATAATTGGTACAAAACAACAACGATTTTACGGAAGTTCCAGAACAAAAAGAAATCGAGACCTGACACTGAAGATTATAATGGATGTGTTTGATGAGCAGCTGCCTGACCATTTGGTAATGAACTGAGGTGTAACCTTTGAAGCCTTGCACATTTTACCTCATACAATTATTCACACAAATGAGCATTGTACTTTTAAGAGGATACAATGTGGTATACTACAGATAGCACTTACAGGTACTGCTAGGCTCTCTGACAGTCGAGGCAACACTTGCTAGCTAGAGAGAACACTTCACTCACAAACCACAGCACACCCCACCCCTCCACATCTCACCCCACCCCTCCCTCCATACCCCACCCCCTCCATACCCCACCCCTCACACCCCACACCCCCTCCCACCACAACCCACTCACTGCCAGCCAGCATACATAAGCACAAGAGACAAGGGGTTAGATATTCTGTGAGGGTGTCATTGAGCCACATGGTAATGATTTCTGTTTATTGTTTACATGAATGTGTTTGTTTTGTTTTTTTTTAAGTTGTAGTTGAATTACGATGGGGTGATTGTTGCCACGGTAGTCATGTGATCACACACTGGTTTAAAAATATAGCTTTTTTTTTCTGTTAGTAAATAGCCCCATCAAGTACATTAACATTCATCTTCATCCTCTTGTAGGTATGTCACAGAAAGCAGTTGGCTGCATAAATAGCCAAGGACTATACAATTTGTCACATGTTCACTCTTCAATCAATATGACCTCATTTTGTGTCTCGATCACATGACCTTATAGCATTAGGAAGCCAATCATTTTTCAAACTATCCACTTTCATAGTGTTTGTTGGAAATGTGCGTGTTTTCGATTATGCATTTTGCGTAAGCAAAAGCTCTAATATGCATACATAAAATCCATAAAAGTTGACATTTTGGTTTTTAGTTGGTGTAACCGAAGCCTAAAAGCCAACCTCATGAGCTAACAGAATTGTCACAGCATCCCAGTAAGGTGTGCTCTCACTTCCCACTGACACCACCACAACCACCACTGTCACTGTAACAAACAAATTTCATTAGCTAGCTCTTGATTGACAACAGTACTGGAATAAGGACCAATCAAATGACATACAGTATTGATGTGTCAGGAGAATAGGTGCACAGGTCAAGACTAGGCTTCACTTAACAATTAGTACAAGCATTGATCTGACTTTAAAAAGGTTTTTTTTTTTTAAAGAATTGGTAACTTTCAATCATTCTTAGTGCTCCTCCCCTTTTTTCTTTTGATCTCTTGCGATTCTTGAGCACCTCACCCACACGTTCGGTTGCCAAGAGACATGGTCAGCTCAATCCATACACATGCACAAAGTAACATTGGGTTTGGGCATATCATAAAGTTTGAAATGGCATATTTCCCTCCCAATATTAGAGATTACCAGTGTGGGGACCAAAGACCACCACTCTTCCAAAGAGGTAGTGTCAATATGCAGTGATTCACACACATAGTGGGCACTCCCCCCCCCCTCCTCCCCGGTCCTATTAGGTATCTCTGTGGGCACCTTTGCTCTCATGAGGTGGAGGATGAAAGTGCATCATAATCACAATCAGCAGATGGACCCAACGAAAAGGAAAGTACACTGACCCTCAGCCTCTAAACTCAGCCATGACCTTCACTATGGCAAGGTATGGCTCTCAATACTTTTAACACCACATGATCCTAAACCATCAGTGGTGTCCCCTCCCCCACCCCTCCCATCAACATGTTGGATTAGGTAAGGAAAAATAGTTTGCAAAGGGCTGGAACACTGCACAAACTGCCAATACGTGTATTTGCTACAGTAGCTAATAGCAACATACAAAACACCTTCACTACCCAGTGTAACACAGCTCACGTGCAACTGCATCCTCCCTTCCTAACCCTCCTTGTCCCCTTCCCCCCCCCCACCCCCACCCCCGCCCCCTCGTACAACCCACCTCGCGTCCTTGTTCGCGTCGCTAAAACTCAGGGGGACGCGCAGAATCCAGTCGCACATGTCCCACACCACCGGCCTCCTGCTCGACACGACGGAGTCGCTCACGTGCACGCTGTGGACCTGGGCCAGACACACCGCTATCCTCTGCATCATCCGGGGCTCCCCCATCTCCAAGGCGCTGATGCACCGTCCCGGGACAAAGCCGCAGCACACACCGTTGGCGAACTGGCAGTAGAGGGGAGGGGCGTACTCGGCGCGGTGCATGAGCTGCATGCAGGCGAGCTCCCGATTCCTGTCGATGAACCGCTCCGTGGACTTCCCGTAGATGCGCAGTATGACGGTCCCGTCCTCTCTCGAGTCTTGATTGAACACACCGATGACCACGTTGGTCATTCCGTCGGCAAACACCTTGAGGCCGAGTCGGGCGCTGTCTTTGCCCCAGTGGGGACGGGCGTAGCGGGCCAGGTGGGTCTTGAAGTGCGACAGGAGCTCGCTGCTGGCCCAGTCTGCGTCCAGCGTCACGGGCACCTTCACCCACGTGAGATCTGCAACGGCTGCCTCCATTGCGCTCACACTTACGGTACTCTTGTCGTCGCACATGAAAGTTTTATTGTTTCCAACACTGCATGAGAGAGCTGTGGGTGCTAACGAAGCGCGCGAGCGTTGCAGCTGTGCGACGATGCGCTTTATGTTGGATCCTGTCGCGCGTAGGAACATATAGAACAGTGTGACGTAAGCGCGTAGAAACAAAAATCTCGCTTACGCGATGTGTGACGTCAGTACGGTGGGTTCCTGCAGCGCAGCCGAAGTCCTCCAAACTTCGTGAACTTCAAATTGGTCTGTCTGGTCGTTCCCAGTCTACTGGGTTCGTGTCACGTGACTACATCCTCACTATTCAAGTCCTTGTCTCTTTCTATTGCGTTCTGGTGGTATTGATATCCTTCCACTTAGCTGTGCACCCACTATCCATTGCTCTCTCTACAATGCATGCTGTCCTCATAATCCAGACGTGGAACAAGCTGTGTTAGAGGTTATTCACTCTGTGGTGAGAGCATTTGCCTGCATATAACTTTTATTTACAAAGATCAGTAGCATTTGGGACCGTAAAAGGGACCTCACGTTAGGTCCCTTTTACGGTCCCAAATGCTACTGATGCTTTTACGCTTTTACGGTCCCAAAGGCTAGCAGAGAATAAAATACTGCTGATCTTTAGAAACGGGCCCCGAAAGTCAGTACAAACAATAGAAACGTAACGCTCGCTTTAATCAATTGTCCGACTCTGTAAGAATCGCTGTGTAGAAGACATATCAAAATTCTAGAATGTACACCGCGTTTCTTACAGAGTCGGACAATTAAAATTAAAGCGAGCGTTACGTTTCTATTGTTTGTACTGACTTTCGGGGCCCGTTTCTAAAGATCAGCAGTATTTTATTCTCTGCTAGCCTTTTGTAACGAATGGTGATTTTGTTACAAGCAGTCCAAGGTTTTTTCACTACTGATCTCTATTTTTGTTGAAAACAGTGTGTACACCTGTATGGTTTCTCGGGAGTAGAAGGAAACTTCGCGCTACTCTCTCCAATCCGCTATTCACGCAAAGCCACCCAGGTAAGCAGCAAGTCATGTAGTTCTCTCGCACCTCAGTTTGATTTCATTATTTCCCAGGTGATAACAGTGAGGATATGAGATTGGAGTGGTAGTGAAAGAAGTGGCACCAAGGTATAATGAGGAGAGATTAAGGCATAACAGACGAGACTTGATTAGATATCCTCATTGTGATCTACAACCTGGAATATCTGATTAATGTAGTATCACACAAACCTAAGATGCATCGAACATTTCATTGGATGCTGTAGCACACATGATATGCCACCTGAGAATATAGAAGCTGCTGAAACATGCATGTGGGTCATGGTTTGATAGTATAGCTCAATCCACCCCCTGAGGTATAAATGTATGACTGAGATGTCATATGAGGATCAGATATGTTATGCGGATACAGTCTACAGAAGTTGTTGGTAGTCCAGCAAATTAGATATATATATTGTGACAATAAACTACCATCTCCACTGAATCCTTTCATTGCCGACTTTTAGCCAGGTCCATGCAGTAGTGCTGATATGAGACGTTTTGCTTCTGATTACGTTCTTAACAGTTGAACGAACAGGACTGCATGCAAAATCTTCAAACAGCCTTCTCATGCCAAGCCACCAGACTGACTCTCAAGTCCTCTCCATGCACATTCTGATCCCCTGTGTTGCTGGGATCACTAGTCTGTGTTTGCTCTTCACAGTATCAAGAAATTTCAATGTCTGTCGACAGATCCTTTAACCGCCTGATTAATGCCGAGAGATGCATACTTGTGTTTACTGTTATCAAATAACTTTTTCTTCAATGTAATTTGAAGTTCGTGCATGGGTTCGGTTTATATATTGTTGAGAGACTTCTTACAATTCCTCTTGGATAACTGGAACTCTTTCGTGGGTGTCAGCGCAATATTGCTCACAACTGTAACACGTATGCGAAACCACTATAGTGCATGAATTCCTTTTTCACACTAACTGTTTCCAAATAACTTTTCTTCAACATGCACTCTTTGAAAATTGGTAATTTGAAGTTCGTGCATGGGTTCGGTTTACATTGTTGAGTGGTCTTCTTAAAATTCCTCTTGGATAACTGGAACTCTTCGTGCGCGACAGCGCAATATTGCACCAATACATAGCTAGACCACAATGTTTTGTGAAACCGCTATACATGTAGTGAGCTCCTTTGTTCACATGCAGGAAATTAAATCAGCTGTTTGCAAAAGACATTATCTCGCAAATGCTGAAGCGTCCAAGTTACAAATGGCTTTATCCTGTCTAATGTTCTGGACGTCACGTTTTACACCTAGATGTACAGACATTCAGTATGATGCCACTTTGTTACTGTGCACCAGAACCGAAATCCAACAGCATATACCCATGTCTGACATGCATTTTTAGTTCTGGGTGGAATTAGGTAAGGCTAGTTTCTTCAACAAACTTCTAACGAGGTTTCCAAAGTGAAGTTGTCTGAGGCAGGTCAGGTATACGCTAGGCGCGACTGACTTTGGGAAAATTGTTACTGTAGACGTTTGTAGAAGGAACTACACCATACCTATTTCAGCCCAGAGCTAAAAATGCATAACAAACGTACATGTGTTATATTGGATTTCAGTTCTGGTGCACAGTAACAAAATGTACCCCCAGGATGTGATGCCCAGGACATTAGGCTTTAAGTGTATCATTGAGGAACCTTCCTCTATGTGTTACATTTGGAGTGGTACACACAGGATTGTTTGTTATGCTCTTGATATACTTCTCTGTAATGCTGAATTTTACATGTACATGTACATGTAAATGCCGTAAGTTTTTGCATTCAGCACAGAGAGTAGTTTATGATTTTAATTTGCTTCACTCCAGTGACTCTTCATAATCATTTAACAGTTTCTGCATATATTCATTCATTATATCACATAAATAATAAATATATATTGGTGGTCAGAAGCAGCGTTAGAAACTGGCGCTGTCCTCTCTCATTCAGCACAATGCCAGGAACATGTATAATGTGCAACAAGAACTGACGTGTGGTGAATTGCAGTGTCATTATATTGTCAGCAATCATTGCACTTCAGTATCATTATTACGCAGCCTAAAGTGTAGATGAATCACAGCAGGACAGTTTCAGGAGTGACAACAATTTTTGTGTGCATGTCTGGCCTAGAGTGGCTGTTGATTTACACATGTGTGTAAGCAAAAGATGATCATGATAATAGTTCTCTACAGCATCCATGGCTTGTTGGGTTAGATAAATTTGATTTGATTTGAAATATACAGATAAAAATAACAAATAACAAAACATACACATTCTAAGGCAAGAAATGGCATTTACAAACTGCCTATGATAAGGTGTACAGTTTACAAACGGACTTAAGGTCAACTGTGCAGAGTCAAGACAGAAAACTGCAATGTTTAAGGATCGAGGAGACACATCTTGAGACAACCATACACGAATTGGAACAGAATGAATGACAAGCTAGTACCTAAGCACCTCGATCGCAGTTACACAAGTGCAAGAATGATCATGGATGGAGTACTAGCCTGGCTGCCTTGTGGAAAAAAAAACTCTCAAAAGGAAGATCAACCCGACTCACTGTGACTATTATCTAGCATGATAAGTTCGAAAAGCACTCCAGGACTGTAGACCCATGTTAGCAAGGCGGCTACCACAATCCATGTGTGGCATACCGACACACTTGTATATACGGCTCGAGTTAAATAATCGTTGAAACTGTTCAATACATTGAATATGTTTGTACATGGAGCCATGGGTTCCGTAACTTGAGTACTACTTTCCAGAAGCGGTCGCATGTATATGTTGTACAAATGCACAAGCCAGAGAAGCACATCTGAAAACCTTTTAATAATGTTAAATGCCATGGCAGCAATACTGGAAACAGTGTGACCTAGGTTTGACATCAGAATCTCTTATTGATGATGCAAATTATATACAAGGGAATTCCGGGAAATCCAGAAAGTAAGTACACTATATTTTGAGAGCAAACAGATGTCACTGAACACTTATTAAAACCAACAGTAAGTTGCCAAGACTGGGGCCAGGAGCAAAGATTGTTCCAGTGGTATAGTGTGATGATCTTCAGAAGCGAGATACATTTAGGGTCACCAGCAAAGATTTCAATGCCTGCAGGAGATAACACATTTTAATTATTATAACAGAAACTATAAAGGGTCAAGAACACATCCTTGAGGTACTCCACCGATATAGGAGAAAGATCTGTACCTATATATACACACATTTTCAAGAAGGCTAAATACACTTAAGTGAAGCTGTGGGCCTCCACTCTGAGCAATGAATTCAAATGGGACACAGAGTCAAAGGCCTTAGCAATATCAGTGTATACAGCCATCCATCTTTATACCATGGTCGACATATAAAAATGAGATGCGACTCAGGTGTCATAAATGCCCACTGTTTTTGTCACTTTGTTTATACGATAAATGCTAACAATAGTGTAGTGTATAACGATTGCTTGGCGATAAATAATGTTTTTAATGATAGCATAGACACTGGACTTGTGGGTAGTAGCTTGTTAGGAATTGCGTTTTTGTCGTGCTGAGCACATATGTTGTCATGCAGGAGCAATGCACCTTGATAATGCACTTTAGCCTGTCAGTCTTGTTTCGGATAGAGCAATAGGTTGTTGATAACCTGCTAAAATGTTGGTGTATACATTCTGCCTAAGATACCAAACTTATATCTTCTGATCCATTGCAGTGTATGAGTAGGTGCATCTTTGGTGTGATTGTTTCATCAGGGAAGTTGTTAATTTGCATATTGTCACCATTTGGTGACGATCAAACTTAGAGTCACCAAATGGCGATGCTAACTTCAGAAGGCTTGCAGTTGAAAACTTTATGATATGAACAATTACAAGAATGCATGAATTGTCGTTTTGTTGTTTAGATTGACAATGGTCAGAAAAAGGGAGTTAAAAAGTTATAAATTACTTGCAATCCATACTGAGGGGAGAGAGTCATTTTTGTACTAATTAAGAGGTTAACATTGTTTATGAAAACACGCAGCTTTGATAGCTGAGCAGGTAAATGTAAGCTGGTATTAGTGATATTTGTAGCCTTTAGACGCTTCCTAGAAATCAGACTAAGTCTTATGTGATCATCCCAGCAACTTCGGCCAGTTGACTGTTGACAAAATGTACCATTGGACTATCCACCTCGTGTACAGTAGTATGACAGCTGTATGTACAGTGCACTCAGGAGAAGCTTAGCTTGATCGTTTACAAATATTCTGGATGGCCTTCTGGATCTTACTCGGTCCTGATGAAGTTGATTATCATCAGATGCACATTGCTACATTTGACAGTGAGGAGTATAAAATATCTTGGACTTCATAAAAGAGATCAATCCAGAAGCATGGAAAGACAAGGACACACTCTGGGAGAAATTCATGACAAAGATACAGATTGTTTCTGGACCACAGAAACTACAATGCAATTGCTGTTTAATTGTGGTGTAGTCACTGTGTGTTGCTGTACAAAGTTCACATGTATGTTGTATGAAGAAACAATCTTTGCAAATAATATATTGATAAAGCTTATTTGATAAGTGACTTTTAGAAGTGAAGTAATATGTGGGGTGAGTAGAAATTGCCTTAGAGAAAAGTGGGTGACATTGAAATGGACTACTAATATGGCTAACTAAATAGCACCACTCGTATAAATAAAATGACTTGTATTTAAATACAATGACTCGTTTTTAAATGAAATGGCAAGGCAGGTGGGGTTCAGATGTGTCTCCATAATTAATCTACTGCATACCATTTTTCAAACCATGTTGGAGTACTATTTCTTTCCTGCTTTGTCATAATTATTTTTTGTGGTGTTTCACCAAATGAATACCTCTCATTACTGGTACCATGTGTGAACATTAGTTGGTTACACCATCTAAATGAATATGAGGTAACCCACATTGCCATACCATCAGCCACATCATCACACAATTGTTAAGTGTGCATGTGATTACATCATGAAGCCTAGGAACAGCTGGATGAAGGAAAGGCAGTGCTGGCATAAGTGCGTGTCATGTTGGGAGATGGAGTGAGTGCTGTGTTGTGGAGGGAGGGGGAAGCGAGAAGGTACTAATCCTCTGACATGGTCCAGTGTTCTTTGTAGCACAGGTAAGGCTGGCCTCTTCCAACCCATCCATCTTCATGCCTTCTCAACCCATCCATCCTCATGCTTTCTCAATCCATCAACTCTCATGCTTTCTCAATCCATCAACCCTCATGCCTTCTCAATCCATTGACCCTCATACCTTCTCAATCCATCAACCCTCTTACCTTCTCAATCCATCCACTTCCATCCACACACATCATCTTTTGTTTTTATTTCTGCTGTGGTTTCATGTGTATTGTATGAGTTAATTTCTGTAACAGGGTCAATGCCTCAAATTTGGAGTACCTCTGGCAGGGATGTATGCCAAGTCCTTCGAGAAAGGAATATTCCAAGAATCAGGGCTGTGGAAGAGAGTGGTTTGTTGCTTTGTGCAGGGGGAGGGGGAGAGTGCACAATAAAGTGGAGGGTGGGTGTGGCTTGGTAAACTCCCATTCACAGTTGCCACACACATCACACACACACACACACACGCACACACACACACAAGCACACACACACACAAGCACACACGCACACACACAACACACACACAGCACTCCTCGTGGCTCCAGCTTGCAACAGTACATGAAATCTTCATGACAACCTCTGATCTGAGAGATCAGGTGGCAACCAATCACAAGGCGACCACACCTCTTCTCCCTTTGTTGAAATCTGATACCCCCTTTTCACCTTAAGTCAAATTGCATAACAAAGTGTTTATATCCATGATGTCATGACAACAATGCACTGTGTCAGTTTTGATGCCGCTCAAACTTTGAACTTTTGCTGAGGTATAAGTCGTTGAGTGACGTTAATCTCACTTGTGACCTAGCCCTGTCTGCCTTGCGAGGGAAGAGTGTCTTTTCTGTTGTTCTATTTTTGGCTACATGTCTCTGGGTTTCATGTATATATGATTCTAGTTATAAGCTTGTAATTGGAATAGTTTCCGCAAAATGGGACCTTAGCTCATGTTTGTAAATTTTATTATATTCTAGATTGCTTCTTATGCACTGTAGATCAGACTATCTGTCATGGAGTTGTATGGCACTGAATTCTTATTTAGCCATACGGCATGACCAACTAGTTAAGAAATTCAAATGACCAGATTACACACAGTTTCTCATAATTCAAGATACATAACTGGTAGATCAATCGTATTCCAAACAACCTAACTAGCAGTTACAAAAATAAAGTTATTTTGATGGTGTTGATTATTATAGGACACCCAGTGATACTGAATTAAAACTACATGAAGTGGTTGCCACAATTGTGTGAAACTGTGTACCATACTAGTATAATATCCAGCTCTGAACTGTGTACTAGTAGGACTGTGGACTGCAGTTATCACTCCTATGTATGCATCATTTGGTTAATATCATCTCAATCCAAAAGCAGCCAAGATAAAAGTGTTTACATGCACTACACAGGATTAGTCATGGTATTCAACACCCCACCCCACCCCCCCACACACCCCCCACCCCCCACACCCCACCCCACCCCCCACACCCACCCCCCCCCCCACCCCCCGGCCTCCTGATGAATTTATTTCTACTTCTCATTCTTATTTTACACTAATCTGTTGGTGCCCACACCACTCTCCTGCTGTCCTTTATCATACCCACTCTTTGCTTTCAGCTATCCTTTTATTTATATATATATCCCACTTTCCACTCTCCCGTCTCCTTCCTTCTCCCCTCTCTCCTCCATCTCCCCTCTCTCCTCCATCTCCCCTCTCTCCTCCCATCTCCCCTCTCTCCTCCCATCTCCCCTCACTTTGCTGAACCTCACATGAGGTTGCTATCAAGTAGTGAAAGAATGTCCTATCCATTCATGTTGAGCTTTGTCAGAGTTTAGTAACTAACACAATTGTCATTGTAGAGCCACACAGCCCTTGTCCGTTTACATGAGCACTGTGCACAGATTACATGACAAAATTTGGCATAACAAATTGAAGTTTGGAAACAATACTGTACATACAAATGATGGCGTTGTGAATTGCATAGTTTAACATATCTTGAACAAAGGTCACACTCCCTCTCTTTGACCAGTGTCATATCATTGTGCATAGGGGGGGGGGGGGGGGGGGGGGGGGGGGGGGCATTCAACGTGCATGCATGTATGAATGTGCCATGGCTTCTAGTGTTTTACTTGGCAAGGACATGTTTTGGGCCGACCAGTTTCTATAGCTTTGCTGAATTAGTCCTATAACATTCCATTTGACAGCCCCGCCCTCAAATTATTACTTTTTGTGTGGACAATTTTAATTTAAGGCGTGCAACTGACGTACACGTATACGCCCCTAAAAATGACACAAGACGTTGACCCCGAGAAAATCAAGTATGATAACTTCGACGCTAGGTACTATTTGGAACACTACTACAGCACTCCAAATGGCTTCGAAGGTATGATGAAGCAGTTATTGGAGTTCTACTCACGGTTCCCGCAAGCCAGCCTCTCCGTTCTCAACTACGCAGGAGGTCCCTCCATTGAACCTTTTATTTTTGCCGCCGAAAAGGCCAAGGAGTATGTTCACGCCGACTACGCCAAGAGCAGCAGAGACGAGGTGCAAAGTTGGATTAGAAACGACCCCACTGCGTTCAACTGGAAAGAATACGTCAGAGTTAGCCTGCAACTCGAAGGAAAGGCGGGTTCAAAAGAAGAGGTCGAAGCGAAAGAGAGGCACATGCGCAGTGTGTTTAAGGCCACCGTCTTTTGTGACATTTTAACAGAGAGCACCGAAGTGATAGAGCGTGGCTACGAAGGCCCATACGATGTTGTTCATTGTGTCGGGTGCATGGACCTGTGTCCCTCGTACGACGCATTTACCGTCGCGGTGAGGAAGCTATCGGGCTTGGTCAACGACAGAGGTTTTCTTCACCTCGAAATGGGCGTGGACACGACGGAGAGTTCAATTCAAGACACGTACATAGTTGGTGACACTACATACGCTAAGCGACTGCACGTGACCAAAGATGGCGTCATTGAGGCGTTGCGTTTGGCGGGCATGTCTACAACGCTGGTGTACGAATACGTCGAAGATAACGAGGCCAGTGCAGGCTACAAGGACCACATTCTCATGATCATCGGACAGAAAAATATTTAAACGTTCAGAGCGGACATATTGGAGTTTGCTCGTCAGTAGTATCGGTTAGAGTGCATAAAATGATAACGTATTTATATGCGATAGCAATTAAGCACGTCTGTCAAAGTACTTAATTAATGATGCTGTTCTATGCTAGTCTCGTCACTCGTACCCAAACCCAGGTACCCAAGAGTTGCGGATGGCTAGGTGGAAAGCGGCCGCAACAGCGAGTTCAAAAGAAGAGGTCGAAGTGATACGGAGCGGTGTTGAGACCTGGGTCTGGGTACGAGACCAGATTACTACTGAATCTTTTTTGAACATCTTTTTCCTATAGCCTATGAGCATGCATTTGATACTATTTGCGCGGTGTGAGCTAGACTTTGACTGGATTCTATTCCAAAGATTTAATATTAGAATTGGCGTATGATAAATAAGCTTTTCTGCTTCATATTGTTCCTAGTTGGGCGTGCCCGACCTTAGCGTGCGATGCAGAATCGGGCAATTCTCACCTAATCAATTAGTGTAAGTGTTTATTCATTGTCTGCAGAGGTGTAACCGAGGCAACAACTTGAAGTAGCTGTGGCTCTAGTTGAAGGCATGCACATTTTTTCCTTTCTCCCACGCCCCGGCGCTGCTTGCCAGTGGCGTTTGACGAACATCTGAAACAAAGAACGGTACTATTCAATCGTTGTGGTTGGGCAATCATGAAAGAAGAGGTGGGATCCAGCAGATAGCTGCACGACGGTTGCATTTTTACTAAGCTATCTGTACATGTTAATAATTCCTGGGCTAACGCGATCTTATTCATGGCCGATTGTCATTGACGGTCGGGCCACGCCCAACTAACATGGATCGGACTAGTCTCGTTCCCAGTCTCATACGTAAGCATTATCCCTTACGTTATGAGTGGGGGTGGGGGCGAGGGGGGGGGAGGGCAAAAAATATTTCTTAAACATCCGTCATCAGATTTCTTAATGAGGGTACCGCCACCCCCTACGCCCCTTTCTCACTTACGCGTAACCACAATTAGCACTGAAGTAACAATGAATACATAAATTCTGCACTCCATGAGCTGCAAATGCCCAGTTGTGAACGAACGGTGCAGGTACATCAGGCAAATACCCCAGACATAACGGCTTAGGCAACAACTGGTTTTGATCTGATACACTAGGGACGCACGCTATGGCAATGGATTCATGCAGTGCAACGCCAACGGGTATCCCTGTAGTCGTACTACAAGCCGCACTTGCTGCGCTCGTGCACAGGAGTCGCTGCCTTTTATCTGCAGGGTGCTCCGATTCCTGCATTTGATGCTGGTTAACCGCTGCGGTAAATTCCTTTTGCACAAATCGGATTCATAGTGCCGTTGCACGTTAACGAATTCCTTGCTTTTTAAGCGCTAGCTTGCCACACCTATCACAATCCATATTCAAGTACGACGTTCAATCGATGGTTAATTATTAAAGCTGCCACTAGGGGGTTAAATGTTAAAATCGTTTGCTGCCGAGTTTGTGAGTGTCTAGCGATTGCGTGGGGATATCAGTGAAATCCTTTTGCTGAGAGAAATAGATTCATGCAACTCCCGCGTGAATTCGAAGTGAAAGAAGAAAGATAAAAAACACATGAATTCGCTTTAAATATTTTAAAATTCAATTTTAGCAGGGGGTACCACCCCCTACGCCCCCTTTTTCAATCCATCATATCTTTTTCTTTCTCGTGGGGGCGCACAAAATATGTGTCGTAATTTTTGCTGAACCATACTTTTGAACAACGCGCACCACAGCTGGATTTGGACTCATGGACAAAGTGTAACTACGAGGCACAAGATAGGTAAACCAGAACTGAGAAATAATATACATGTAAATGAAAGCACGAATCCACTTTCGATCGATCTTGTGTGGATTTACGCATCTGGTTTTAAATCACCTATACTAAATTTGTAGTTCCGAATGCGCTCAAGCAGAATATATATCCACACGCATGCAATGCTCGAATTGCTTACTTACACAAGTGTGTTGTAATACGATGAAATGTGACATACCGTAAATGGGTTGCACATTGCTTCGATTGCATGTCCATTCTTTCTACATTTCAATTTTGCATGATTTATTGGTCTGTAGGCCTCTTGGAACCTGTAGCTACTTTTCCTACGTGATAAGTGTACCTGATGATTTTCAATGCATAAGTATTTATGCATGATGTGAGCAGATGAGTTAAGCCGCACAGTAACCTGCTCTAATGCACTGCAGGCCAGAGGATAAGAGACATCAACTTGTGCCTGTACTGGTGTGTGACATGTGACTATCCATGATTCCGTTCGAAAGGAAGTGCCTTTGTAGTTCATGTAGATGTACATGTGTATGTTGTGGTGGTGACGTGGTAGGAATTTTAACTAGACCTGGAATTCTGTTATATTTATTGTTACGCGAAAAGGGACCTAAAGCATGTTTTTTTTTTCAACATTTCACTTTTTTTATATTCTGGAAGTTTGAAATGTCCTCTACACATTGCTTCTTACGCACTGAGAATTGGAGTATCCCTCATGGAGTTGTAAGTCTCTGAATTTTTAATTAGCCATGCATTTCAACGCAGCGTTACATTTTTATTGCACGTACTGGAAATTTTATTATGTATGCGCCTTTAAACGATCCCAATTATTAAAAAGAGGTGAATATTTAAAGGTGATAGTGGGTGTGGCTTGGCCGCGCCCTCCCCTCTCCTTTCTTTCAAGAAGTCTCACCTGTTAATTAGTTTAGTGGGGGCCGTAGCCAGGCTGAGCCAGGCTGAGCTAGCTGCAAACGTGATGGCGCATAACGAAAGGCGCACCAGTTGGTGGAAGGATGGAGTGTTCGGTGAGCTCACCGTATCAATAAATACAACAGTATTCCAGCGTACACCATGTTTCGTGTAATTCTTTAAAAGCGTATTCTACTTCCATCGGTCAGTTTCCTAGCCGGGAGCGAACTTTCATTACCGATTTTACCGCTCCACACACAAGCACGCACTTCACACATATAGATAACACCTGTATGTGGCCTAGTACTAATCATCGTACAGAACCGTGTGGGGAAGTCGCTCACTTGGTATTACAATGATATCACGTCTCCACTTTCCTCTCTGTCTCGTCCACACATAAGTCACTGTACGTTATGCATGCACGCTCGCACTTGTTTTGTATGTATTAAAAAAAACCCAATGTCACAGTGGTGCATCGCTCTTGCTGTATCGTAACTTCCCTCCCTCCCATCCCCTCCCTTCCCCTACCTCCTTCCCTCCTGCTTCCCTCCCCTCTCTCCCCTTCCCCTCCCTCCCCTTCCCCTACCTCCCCTTCCCCTACCTCCCTCCTTCCCCTCTCTCCCATCCCCTCTCTCCCGTCCCCTCCCTTCCCCTACCGCCTTCCCTCCTCCCTTCCTCCTTCCCCTCCCTCCCCTCCCTCATCCCTCCCCAGGCCTAACCACAGGAGCCCTATACGGTGCCACCAGCGTCGCCGTGGGTCACCCCTGGGACACCATCAAGACCAAGATGCAGGCCCAGCGCGGGTTCGAAGACTCCCGCATGTTCCCTGCCTTCCTCCGCACCCTCAGGGACCAAGGTGTGGTCGGTCTCTACCGGGGTTGCATCCCGGCGCTCTGCGGATCGGCCATGTTCAGATCGGCGCAATTTGCCGCCTACGAGTCCGCTTACACCCACCTGAACGGCCCCCTGGGGACCTACGTCCTCCCGCTGACCGGTGGGGTCCAGGTGCGGGTGATCGTGGGCGGGATGTGCTCCGGACTGGCCAGGGGGCTCATAGAGACGCCCATGGAGTACATCAAGGTGAACAGGCAGACCCAGCAGGGTTGGCTGGTCAGGGAGCTGTTCAAAGGCTGCGGGGTCACGTGCAGCAGGTCCATCGGGCTACTCACCGTCTTCTTCGTGACTCTCGACTCGGGGCGGCGCCACATTCCCGGGGCCTTCACCGTCCCTCTGATTGGTCCGTTCTTTTCGGGAGGCATGGCCGGAGTGATGGCTTGGTTGGCGGTGTGGCCGCTGGAGTACATGAAGTCGCAGGTGCAGGGGCACTACGGGCCCGAGGTCTCCGTGGTGACCAGGATGAGGAAGGTGTTGGCGGAGAGAGGGTTCTTTGGACTGTACCGAGGTGTGGTACCCGGGCTCACCAGGAGCTTCATCGCAACTGGATGCAGCATGATTGTGATCCAGTACGCCCACGCCAAGTTCACTGAGTGGGGATTGAGAGGGGGGGAGGAAGAGGAGGAGGAGGTGTGAGTGCCACACCCATCTGGACACAATGTATTTCATTAAATTTTTATCAAATTTTGTCGTGATGTTCAGTTTGAGAAATGAGAGGATCTGGGGGAGGAGCTAGTATAAGTGTTATCGAGGGGTGGGGAGGAGGATAAGATTGGTGTTATTGGGCAGGGGACGAGGATCAAGAGTAGTGCATTACTGCATGTGCTTCAAGCATACCTGGTAGCTTGCCTATCTCCATCCAACAATAGTACATTGAACATGTCAAAAAAAAGTATTACTTACACACTGTACTGATAATTATCAAACTGCTTTTCTGAAACGGAGAAGGGACGAGGTCACGCGGTTTTGGCGGGTAATGGATGAAAAATCGCAATTCGTGGAAGGATGGGAATTTATACGGACATTGGGCGAAGGAGCATACGGAGAGTAAGGCATGGCTGCACCAGATCCCCCTTTGCCTTGTCTTGACCGAATGGCCCATTACAGGGTGAAGCTGGCCATCCATAAGGACACGGGAGAGTGTGTGGCTGTGAAGATAGTGGAGGTGGATCCCAGTGGAGCCCTCACTCCGGAGTGTCTGAAGAAGGAGGTACGTAGGTGCACGTAAGATTACGTTCTGTTTTGTATTTGCGAGAGTGTTGTGGAATAATATAAGCCTACGTTTGAGCAACGTAGGTCAGTGCACCCTCGTCATAGGTACATAAGCTTAACTTTTGTTGTTGCCGTTTGATATCTTACAGTATAATAGATTTAGCAGTTAAAAAAACGTGGGAATGGTTAAATTCTGTCGCAGCCGTTTCAAGGTCAATTTCTGTTTGCATTTCGTTTTTTGGAGGGTAATTTATATATGGCATTGAGATACACTGTATGCGCAAATCGTGTTGGTGAAGCTCTCCAAATCATCCACTGGGGAACAGAGTAGGAAAACAAGCAACATCAAGGTGCTGTTGCCTTGTATCAGTGAACTCTCTTAGTGTCCATAACATGTTGTTATTCGTGTACACATAGATATACTGTAGTACGGTGACAGGAGGATGTAGTTATCACTCAATGGCACCTGGCAAGCATAGCGTATTCATGATCTAACTCAGATGTGTTCGGGTGAAATTGGAGGGTGATTGTGTACAACAGATGTTTGAAACCATCTTAAAGAACGATGTTAAGATTCAGACTGCGAAATCAAGAGCACGGTCACAACTGCTAACGAGTCTTTTAGAGTCGTTGTCAAGCGACGCAAACAAAGATAGATTTTCTGGTTTCGCTTGAAAACTGGTGGTTGATATTGAGTCCTGTGTACAGAAGTCTGAAGGCTTGCTCATATCAAGCGTGAGGAAATGTGGAGCTCATTTTATGAACTTATCACATCTGAATCGTTCATTAGGGAGTGGGAAGCTTTCAGCACCAGTATGTCACTGAAAGCATTTAAAAGTTATCAAGGAATCATATTCTATAAGAGCCTGGGAAAAGTGATTCTTTAAACGTACATTTATGTGGAAGAGAATGCGCTGCTGGGTACATACATATAGTAAGTATGCTACAGAAGAGGCTCACTAAATCGGGAGAAAAAAAAATGCCGTGAAGAGTTGTTTCAGTGTGATGATATGAAGAATGTGAAGACAAGGGGAGAGAGGGGAGGGGATAGGAGATATGTCTATGTTCGCTCATCATTGTGCATGGTAGTAGTGGCTATGGAGTTAATAATTAACAATGGTCGAATGTGTTTGCTATGGTTACTCTTGCCATGTATTCAACTGCTTCAATTCATGTGCTCCCACTTTTAAAGCTATTCCTACTTGCTGATTTAGATGCTGGGGATGATGCAGAGCTTACACTTACATAAGACCTTTGCCTGTGCTTAGTACGTTTTTGTTCAAGTAACACAACTGGAAAAAGAGCAACAACAACAGCTAAGAGATACGTTTGTCAAAGGTGTTCAAAAGACTGGGGAAGCTTATGGGTCTACATAAACAGAATCTTTCTATATGCTCGGTGAAATATTAGGACCACCCAGCCCATCCCAAATGCCACTGTTGCTATAACAATACGTACAGAACTTTCAATATTATTTCATTTATTCATGTTTCAGTACAAGCACAGTACGTGTCGACCAACTGTGTTCGAAAGTCTCGTGTGCTAGTTCTCCAAAAGCTGACTGAAACCAGATCTAAATGGAGCATACACATTGTAACTCATATAATGACCATTGCTTTGTGTTCTGGTCACGAGAGACTAAGTTGCTTCTAGTAGAGGGCTGTACACACTGTTCACAATTCTAATTGACTGAGTGTTCTTTTGAAATTCTGCAACATTAGGGCTATCATTAGTTCCTCTTTGTCATTGGCATCAACTTTTCAATGGGATCTTGGCAATTCCTCTGATTTTAAAGACTTGTACTCCATCAATAGTACAAGCATGACTTACCAGTTGCGCACTATGCATGAAAGGTATAACTTCAGTATGTAAGTTGCAAATGCAGGCATACTCGTGTATTCTTACCAGTGATTTGCAAGCCTAGCAAGGTCTGTTAGTCTTCCAATAATTTATCTTCATATCCACTAGCTGCTTGTGAAGTTTAACACTGCTGAGGTATCTTTGGTTGACATGGCATTTCATGCTCTAAGTCTAAGGAGCCTATTGAGTGTCGTACTCAGCATTACAGGGGCCGATTTCACTCGCTTAATGCACTGTTGTGTGGCAACGCCAACTCACAGTGCGAAGAACGAATGCAAGGCTTATCAACAGCGATTAGTAGAAGGCCCATGTTGAGGGTGTGCGTCAAACACATTACAGGAAGGCTACGTTCCCCTTACATGTATCAAAACACTTATTGTTGTACCCTCTTTGCTGTGGTAGCGTAAAGATACTTCTTAGTCAATTGCTTTAGCTGTTCAGCTAGACTTCTGTATTGTGCTCTCTAGCTTCCGCCTAATCAAAGGTGCGAAATTTAGAACGCGGATGTTCTGAAGCGTCATTCCGTAGCCTACCGCCGTCATGAGCTGTAGCATTGAGATTGAATCACTGTGTGAACAGAAAGATTACATTTCACAGTTGGCCAAGATCACTTCATGCACAGCTAGCTCAGTTCCATTGTCACATACTAAGGACTAATATTGAAAGAGTGTGCAACAATGTATTTTAATACTGTGAAATGCAATGCAATTGCCAGACATGTACATGTATATCAGTTTAGAGGGTGTTCCAATTAATGCCATGGATAGGGTGTGCTTGTTACAGGTACATGTAGGTTCTGTTATGGCTGCACACACTATTGTCGCTTAGGGTATGTGCTGTTATGGGACTGTACCCATGTTATCACTGGTATGGGACTGTACCCATGTTATCACTGGTATGGGACTGTACCCATGTTATCACTGGTATGGGACTGTACCCATGTTATCACTGGTATGGGACTGTACCCATGTTATCACTGGTATGGGACTGTATCCATGTTGTCACTGGTATGGGACTGTATCCATGTTGTCACTGGTATGGGACTGTACTCATACAGGTGTGCATCATGAAGATGCTCTCACATGAACATGTCATAAGGTTCTATGGCCAGAGGTCAGTTGGTAAGATGCATCACCTCTTCCTGGAGTATGCGGATGGTGGAGAGCTGTTTGATAGGATTGGTGAGTTCTGTGTGTGTGTGTGTGTGTGTGTGTGTATATGTGTGTGTGTATATGTGTGTGTGTGTGTGTGTGTGTGTGTGTGTGTGTGTGTGTGTGTGTGTGTGTGTGTGTGCGTGCGTGCGTGTGTGTGTGTGTGTGTGTGTATGTGTGCGTGCTTATAGTGCATGTATGTGTGTATGCATTATTCATATGTGTGTGGTATGTGAGTGTATGTGTGTGTGTCAGTGTATACATGTACATGTGTCTGTGTATGCATACATTTATCTATGTCTGTGTATACATGTGTGTGTGTGTGTCTGGTTGAATGTTTTCTCCTTTGCCATCTAAGAACCGGACCATGGAATGGAACCAGGACTGGCACATCATTTCTTTATTCAGCTCATTTCTGGAGTTGTAAGTTCCTAATAATCTTTAGCCACTCTTCCTGTGGTAATCTGTAGCCCCTCCCCTGTGGTCATCAGTAGCCCCTCCCCCCCTCCCCTTTCCCCCTGTGGTCATCTGTAGCTCTCCTTCTCGGGGGGGGGGGGGGGGGGGGGGGGGGGGGGGGGGGGGGGGGGGGGGGGGGGGGGGGGGGGGGGGCCTCACTCCACATGTTCCTATGTCTTATGATAATGTGATTCATGTATT
>JABACO010000003.1:11816753-11831753 GCA_013339895.1 Ephydatia muelleri | reverse complement strand
GATATCCTTGTACGGTATTTATGTGTCTAATTCTGATATACAGAAGAATTTACCATATGTAAATCATGTTTTTAAAAGAGTATTTTAATGTGCTCATAACAGTATTGATGCAGCTATATTTGATTTCTGTAGGGAGACGGAATTGAGTTTAAGAAGATGTTCAGACAGATCAGGCAGCTCTGTGAAGACATGGTTTGCAAGCCACCGTCGATCACATGACCTCGAGCTCAGTTGCTAGCAAGTATTCACCAACTTGTAGCAGTCTTGTGGCTGTCATGTGACTGACCTGTGACCATCACTTTGTATGTGTATCATTGATATGTGTACTTCCATTTATAGCCAAAAGTGCATCAGTGTTTTGATCACAATTATTGACATGAATCATATATTGTCATTGATCTGTGACTGTCATGTGACCATCATGTGACTTTCCTTTGTTGTCCCGCAGTGTGTTGTGTTGAAACTGCATCAATATGGAGTATACTAAATGCCATGGTATTGGTAACAGGGCACACATGGGGGTGATGTTATCAACTTGCAATTACTAATCAATATTGTGTTGCGAAAATGGATAATTCTGGTAAGGCCTTGCAGTACAGTTATGTTCTTTAACAATTTGTCTCACCACCACTCTTTAGCCAGAGTCAATGGTAGTTACAGTGTATGCTATTTGGGTTATACAGTGGTAGTTGACTATATGCAACATTTTCCCTGCTCTTGAATGTTTGGAATTGTTTTAACAATAATGGTATAAACCCAATAATGCAATTCAATAGTTTGAATTTGAAACTTGCCACGTGACTGCTTGGTTTCTATTTTAGGAAATTTGTGTCCCTCTTATTTTTAACTCATTTCTCCCCCTTTTGGAAACAGATCAGGCTGAACGTTGGCATATGGAACTACCACGCACATAACTACATCACTTGGTCGGGCCAAATGTTGAACTTGATAAACAGTTTGAGATTTAGGCTTGCAAATGTGCTGTTTTAAGGCGATACACGTTTAGCTGTTTGTCTAGCGTTGCGTAGTGTTTTTTATGCTACTGTAATTTCAAAATACATTAAAAACAGCTATTTCTATCTGAAATTTTCGTCTGCTTTGTCGCAAAAATGTTTGCCTCAACCGTTGGGCCCTAAAAGTCATGAAAAGTCATTCGGTGCGAGTCTACGAACGAGTCGGAAAGTATTGTACAGTACTAGTGATATGAAACATAGCCTGAAAAGAAACGGACCACTGAATGCGAAAAGTATCAAGCAGAGCCAGAAGAGTAAGATATATATCACGTCAGTTTGCGCAAATGTTGCATGACTACCTCAAATCCTTTTCACTTAGCCACATTGTAGAGGTAGTAAAGATATGTCAAAACCCAAGTTATTGGGTCTCTCACCTCAAACACTTTCAAACTATGCTTAATGGAAATTTCGACCTTTTCTCATAAAAGGTGGGCGTTTCCACTAGTAGATTGTTTAAGACTGGGGAGAAATCACATACTTCTACATCATTGAAATTATTAATGGTTATCTTTATTATTTTTCATCTTTTATTGTATCACACAATTATTGGTATAACCATACAAGACAGAAATACATATACATATACAACACTCATATGGGACAGTATTGCCCCACGGTTAAAATGTTATAAAAATGCATCGCGTTTGAATTGCTATAACTTCCCAACGGATAACGCTATTGACTTCCTACTTTCAACACTTCATACTACACCATTTCACTATGAAGTGGTGAAAATAGGAAGTCGATAGCGTTATCCGTTGGGAAGTTATAGCGATTCAAACGCGATGCATGTTTATAACATTTTAACCGTGGGGCAATTTTCGCGGAAACTGTCCCATATAATATACACCTTCACAAATAATTACTTACTACTACAAAGTACCTAAGCCTAACTAATGTTTCAGACATAGCCTACTCAAATGATTGGGGCAGACTTCTTGTCAAAATAGCTCTTGCTATGCTACGAGTTAACACCAGACTAAGTCTGCCCAAAAGATCAGCAGTGACCTTATTCTATCTGTCATAAGGATATTGTCGTTTCATGATTCACAACTTGTATTTGAGTTTGAAATGAAGTACCACTGCCGGCCTCTAATAATAAAATTTATACTGGCTTCATCAGCAGACTCTTGCCCATCACATTTGGCGGGGAATCTCTGCTGGTTATGAAGCTAATACAAGTTGTTTTTTTTTCAAGATTTCAATTTAATTTTATCTTCTAGGAGTTACAAACTACCTCTGCACTAGTCTCGTACCCAGACCCTGATTCCCACAGCTGCGAGTGGATTACATCACCGCTACGTGGAAAAACACTTTTCACGTAGCGGTGATGTAATACATCCGCTGCTGTGAAAACATGGGTCTGGGTACGAGACTACCTCTGCACAGCAGTTATTACACACTGAGAATCGAATTATATAGCAGACACAGAGTTTAGTGTAAGGCTATGAATTTAAATTAGCCATGCATTCATTTTGAAGCATTACATTTCTATTCGTTTAGCTTATACTTGAAATGTTTATCCACACAGCATTATAATCAAAGAAAATATTCTAAATGTTCGTGACTATAACAATAAAACGGCTGATGTTAGAAGGTCTTTCGTCAATAAGGTTTTACGTTTCAGCAAGATACGCTATCTGATGGCTCACGCAACAACATTAATGTATTCAGCCATAATGGTCGTAATATATTCACCATAGATGGTAATTGTCACTGATGACCACAGTTTCCAATCACCATATGGTCTTACAAAGTACGTTTTCCCGCAACACGGAAACGCTTACTATACAATAATTGCCAACGCCCGTTAAAAGATGCTCACACCATCCAGTAACTCATTTACCTCACAAGCGGCACTATTGAACTATTGCGGTTACACAAACACTAGCTTCATTCTAATAAACAGCATTTCGGTAATAAACAACCGCATCGACCAGCAATCAATGGAGTCAGCTGCAGTGAAGACAGATACAGCTAGGTACGTTATGAATGACTTCCACCATATTATTATCTCTGTATATATGCTTCCTGCGTATGGCCAGAGATAATATATAGAGGGATTGGAAACGAATCACGTGCGCCATAGACTTTAGCAATTTTAGCGCATGCACGCGTCGCACCTACGTTGACCAAAAAAGGGGGCGGAATTGTAGGCTTGAATTGAAGTCTTGAATGTCACAAGGTAATGAAACACGCTTTCTCAAGTTTAAATAAAGTAGTCGATAGACGATCAACTAAAGATTCATTGAATACTTATAGATTCGATTTTGCGCCATTTTTTAACCAAAAAAAAAAAAAAAATTGGCCATTTTTTTACTTTGGGGGGAGAATCCGTCGATCTAGATAAACTGTCCACGTCATTATTTGTGTATTTACTGCTCATAGTCTAGTATGTGCCCATCGCTATGTTGTTTGCGTATAGCATCTTCAGAAACCTCGCTATGATGTTTTGGGTACTGTCACCGGAATTTTGGTCCTGAAAATTTGGGTCCGGGCGGACCAAAATTTCCAACGAATCTTGGTCCGGCCGGACCGATATTACCGGAAATAATGGTCCGTGTTGGAAATATTGGTCCGTTAACTGGCGTATATATGTATGGACCAAAATTTCCAGCCGTGAGTTTTACCGGAAATAATGGGGTCTGTCTTGGTCAATGCAAGTACATGCAAGTAATTGAAT
The DNA here is from genome assembly GCA_013339895.1 of Ephydatia muelleri. NCBI lineage: Eukaryota > Metazoa > Porifera > Demospongiae > Spongillida > Spongillidae > Ephydatia > Ephydatia muelleri. Next base: position 11,828,057 of record JABACO010000003.1, on the reverse strand, counting down.
ACATTCTTCACACCAAACCAGAGTAATAACAGAATATGAAACCAGAGTATAATATAAAACCAGAGTACAATAGATAACGTTGAGTACTAAACTGATCAGCTTATTTACAACCACAGAACCACGGCACAGTGTGTCTCAAAAATTTCCTGCTGACTCGGACGCAGTTCAAATGATACCACTCTCTGCACTTTGAACATTGAATCATTTTTCTACCATCATTAGGCATCCTGCAAGAGCAGAATATTCTAAACACCTCTTGACGCACCATCTGTGACCTTTGTCGTCTTACAGCTGATGGAAATGGCAAAATATTTCCTTGCTCTAGTCCCTCTATTAAGTGCTGTCTCATTGTGGATTGGACAAACGTAACGGATGAAGGATCTTTGCCAAAACAAATTTCACAGGCAAAGGCTATTGCAAATAAGCCACAGTCCTGCGAGCCCTTCTGGTACTGAACACTCACATACTGTACTGTGATTTGCTTTCCCGCAGAATGCATTAAATCTGCAATAATTTGTTTCAAAGGTTCAGTTAATGTACCATTCAAGCTATCATATACATTTATGGTGTCTGGAATGCTTGAAGCAGCAGATACTGTTATCCAGTGGTTGTCTTTGATATTTAGGCATTGTACAAAGTCTAGGTTTCTTTGCACATCAAAGGTTTTTGTTTTCTGAAGAATTGGGTTTTGAAGGCCAGATATATGAGGATGACTTTGTTTAAGAAGCTGTTGAGCTGCATGTATTATATTGTCCGTTAGCCATCCATTATTTGACAATACCACTTTGTCCTCCTTATGCAACACAGATTCTCCTACTTTTATCCATACAGAATCATTTTGGGCATCATCTTCACTGGCACTTAAATTTACAACTTCTTGTGGTTTTGCTGTTTCCATATTACAACAACTTTTACCTGGATGGCAATAGTGTCCACAGAATGAATGATTTAACTTGCATAGACATCTTTTAGTAGCACAACGTGTTTTGCAGGAGCAAAATAGCAAGACAGGAGGTTCAGCATCTTTGAGGGTGAGTAGGTCTTTAGGCTCAGTATCACTTGTGGTGGGTTGGTCATCAGGTTTAGCATGACTGATGGTGTGCGTGTCATCATCACATCCAACATCACTGGGTGTGGTTAAACCATCACGCTCAACATCACTGGTGGTGAGTGTGTCATCACACCCAGTATTACTGGGTGTGGTTAAGCCATCATGCTCAACATCACTGGTGGTGAGTGTGTCATCACACCCAATATTACTAGGTGTGGGTAGGCGATCATGCTCAGCATCACTGGGGGTGAGTGTGTCATCACACCCAATATTACTGGGTGTGGGTAGGCGATCATGCTCAGCATCACTGGGGGTGAGTGTGTCATCACACCCAATATTACTGGGTGTGGGTAGGCCATCATGCTTAGCATCACTGGGGGTGGATGGGTCATAACATTCAATATCACTGCAGATGGATGTGTCATCAGGCTTAACACCACTGGTTGATGGATCATCAGATATCACTTTGCTGGAGGCTTGCTTGTCATCAAATGAAATACTTCCTTGGAGCATATTGCTGTGATACATCTTAAGGTGACCTCCAGTAGCTCGAATTAGAGTGCCGTCTTTGCTGATCAGTTCATATACTCCATGTGGCATCTTCTTCACAACTCTGTGAGGACCATCAAATCGGTCTTGCAGTTTACCACCTTTCATTTTCTTTCTTCTAAAATTCTTCTTCATCACTAGCTCTCCTACTTGAAAGCAATTTGGCTTGGCACATTTTGAGTCATACTTTTGCTTTTGTTTCTTTTGAGCGTCAAGAATGTGCTTTTTTGCATCTTCCAAAATGACCTGATGCTTGTGTTGAACTGCTACAATATCTGGATCATTCAACATTTGATACTTGTGATGCAATTCATCACCTGATTCCTTCTGTAGGTCTATATCAACAGGTAGAATTGCTTGACGACCAAACATTAATTGAAATGGTGTATAGGTGCTTGATTCATGTCTTGATGTATTGTATGCAAAAGTACAAGTGTCTAGGTAGGAGCTCCACACCGTTTGTTTGGTTGAAACAAACTTTGCCAGCATGTTTTGCAGTGTCTGATTGTAGCGCTCATCCAGACCATTTGCCTGTGAATAATGTTAATCAAGGTTTGATGACATGTAGTATAGCTTTAGATACCTACCTGAGGATGGTATGGTGTTGTAAGCCGCCTCTTCACTCCTAGAATCTCAGCCAGCTTGTCATTCAATTTATTGCAAAACTCTGAACCATTATCAGAGAGCATAACTCTGGGTAATCCCATTCTCATGAAGATCTGCACAAGAATACATGATTATGTATGCACAGCACAAAATGGCAGACATTTGCTGAATTTTTAAATAATAGCATTTAATAACACAAGCTTTTGTAATGTAATAAATATATACTCTCTCACAGAATAGGAGAAGATGTGGTAGAACCTGATGGACCCATGTGACATCATCAGGGCCATACATAATGTGACATAATTATAGCCATGCATACAGTATCACACTTATGCAACACCAAACTTATACATACACAAATGCATACACACATAGTGAATAGAATCACTCAATACAGAAAATGATCAGAATCTAACACCTATACGTGCATACACCGCTGCTACATTCTGCACCTACATCTAGGCAATGCTTATGCTAAGCAATATAAACACTAAAGTGTAATGAATTGCAGCATATAAATCATTAGTTCATACATGCTATATACCTTAAAAAGGCAGTTTGCAACAGTAGTTGCTGTTTTGTCTGGTGTTGGAATGGCCTCGACCCACTTTGTGAAATAGTCACTAATTGTCAGAATATATTGACTTCCATCTTCTCCAGGTGGGCTAATAGGACCAATGAAATCAATCCCTATCATGTACCATGGGGATTTCACGGGAATTGGGTGAAGTTCAGGCACGCCACAAGTGAGCTTTCTGTTCATTCGCTGGCAAATGTCACATGTTCGTATCTATAAAATATGACCATATGGTTATAATGCTGACTATGATAGTTTTCCCTCATTTTCTGATTAAACATTTCAGTGATGTCAAGCATTATCTAAGGCAAGTATGTTGGACAATCAATTTTTAGTGTGGTTACTTTTTAAAATGCGTACTCTACTATACTAGTCGCAGTCACAAATTGAGGTTGCTCCTCTGGCAGTGTAATGTAATTATTGAACTGTAACCTACCATTTCAGTGCAATCTTTCACCATTCCATGCCACATGACACGTTCCTTTATCCTATGTAGCGTCCTAGTTCTTCCCATGTGGCCTGAAGTTGGATGAACGTGACAGGCTAGCAGAATTAGTCTCCTTTCCTCTGGACTTTGAACATAGCGAAGAAATGTGGGCTCCTATGGAAAATAAACGCTATTCAAAAGTGGGTTTCAAACCGCACCACCACGTCATGCTAGGCTTCCCACGTAGCTCCAAATACATTAACCGTTGATACGTACCTTTCCTTTTAACTTCTGCTTGTACATCAGCTCGCCACTTGTGGAAATAAAAAACTTTAACGCCTTTTTTCGTATCACTCTCTTCCGAGAAGAGGAGGATGCCTCTGGGTACTTGTTTGTGGAAAGGTACGTAAAGACGTCGCGGATTAGATCGTCGCTCAGGTCATCCACAATGTCGCTCTCCATTTCTTTCTTCAACTATTTTTTCGGACACGTGGCCCAATAATCACTTCACGGACCATTTATTCCCGATTCGGACAATTTTTTCCAGGAAATTTTGGTCCGCGCGGACCAATATTTCCTGAAAATTTTGGTCCGGGACCAAAATTTCTGGCGGACCAAATTAACCGTGACAGTACCCTTACTCTCTGGGGGAGCCACGGCTTTTTTTTACGATGATGGCTGGTTTTAATATATTATCATAGATATTAGTCTAATATCTATGATATTATTATGGTAGAGCTATGTTGGCTGTGTGCCCATCACATGTTTTTAAAGGTAAACCACGTCCCAATCGTTCTGTAAATTTCTTCAAAGGTGATGGGCGGAAGAAAATTGAGACTTCGGCACATTAAGAACGCGGAGATTTGGTCGTGGCAATTCCTCGCGCTCAAATATATGTGCCTGTTACAGAAGGCCTAACCTTGTCCTTGCCTGTTCCAGAGGTCATATCAGTACAACCTTCTAAAATTCCTGACCATGGTCATGATCAAGCTTCAGATCATACAGTAGTGAAATCACTCTGTGTCTCCTTCCCCTTGTCCCATTTCACTGGTGGCTTGGTACAATCATTGAACATGCTGAGTGAGAGAATATCAATGGTCACACTCCCTCTATCCTGGGTGCCTATCATATCTGATGGATCCCAGTCCTTTTCTATATCGAAGTTGATAGAGCAAAGGAATCATGCAACAGTAATTGCAATGTGTCTGGTAATCATCAGTGACATGCAGTAGTCTGTCCACACTACACACAGGCAGTTTAGTACTCATAATTGTGTGTTGCTGAGTGAACTACCAATACTGCTCAACTCCATTGACAATGGGTTTTTCTTATGCCAGTGCGTGGGTAGAAAAGATTAAGGCTGCCCAGCAAAAAACCACACAGAAATCTAAAGGCCTGAGAAAAACGATTTAGTCCATATTATGTGTCTGTTGTAAAAAAAATTCTAAGTGCTACACATGTATTCGTACCGCTTGTAAGGATTCGTTCGAGGATTGCGCGCGTTAATTAGTGTTGATTGGCCGCGTTTCCAATCCCTCTATCTATTATCTCTGGTATGGCGAATGACCGTGTTGCGTGGCTATAGAATGCTAATAGAAGATATCGTGTTAGGTGCGAGTCCAACGTACCATTCATACAGAAAATCGAAGCACTTTGTGATGTTTCTATACATTTCTAGTTTCTTAATTGTAGAGGTACTTGGTGAACGTTCTTTGTGCACAGTTAAGTATTCCACACTTGCCTCTGATGAACATTGCTGCATTAAGGCCCACGGACACAGCGGCCACCCATTGAGGATTGAACGCAGCAGAAGTTTGCGGTATAGAGCTGGTTTGGGGCGCACCTTGCAACGCACAGCAGTCCTACGTGCTGTCCGGTGCTCCATTACAAGGTCTTGGGTGACCTTTCCTTTCGCTGTTAGGCAGAGAGCTGTTTGTCCATAGGAGACAGTCTATCTAAACGTCAATTGGCATATCGTGTGGTTGAAACATGGCACACATCGTGGAGCACATTTGTACACCGCGGGTACAGAAAACAAAGCTTTATGCGTTATGTTGTTTTAGCATTCTAGCGACGTTTGGTTGTTTGACCACATTTTACATGTCCTTGTCGATTTGGGTCGAAGCTTTGAAGGCCTACCTCCTTACGCTGCTCTTATAGCAGTGCTGTGACACCACCAGCTACGAACGCTGTGCATCAGTATCAAATGCCTTAGGATCGTAACCCAGCTGTGTAATCTTGTTCAATAGCATTTGATCTAGTCTTGTAACTGAGGCCCCCAGTTTTCATTAGACGCTATCCTTCTTTGGTGCCTTGTTCCAGCACAACACCAGCCATCCTTACACGCTGGCATCCTGTAATGTTTTTGGCTATGTACCAATAGTGTATCAGATGGGCCTGTCTCATGGCTACTTTCATGAAGGGCATCATGAGGGTCACGGACACCTGGCAGGGTATGCCAATTCCCTCCCCCCAAACCCAGGGTTCCAGTGCACCAATAGCTATCTCATTATGAAGTTAGAGACGGACTTAGCGCCTGGATCGTTAAAATCATGATGCAAGCATTGTGTGTTGAAGCAGTGCAATTGCATTTGGGCCATAAATGAAAAGCAGTTTCCTACCAGAGTGAAAAGTAATAATAATTGTGCACACTGTATGCCTGATAGCCATGTAATTAATTGTTACCGCTTTGCCAGTATTCATTATTTGTCGAAAAGAATAAGAGATATTTTAATTGTTTGAAGAAAAAAAGGATATAATTTATTTTTAAAAATTGAGATTTATTACTATTGCTTGTTTTCTAACATTGACATTAATCCTTCATTCAGCCATGTTTGTTAATTTAACAGAGACACAGTACAGTATAAATGGCAATTTCATTTGTTCAGAGGCCTTGCACCTACACCATTGCATTGGGCATCAATCCTACGTCCGATACTGACAGTAATTCAACATATTTACGATGTAACCATATTTCTGACAATTAGTTTTTGGTTGCTTCATCACCATTCACCACCATTAATTAGCGGAGCTTTATTCAATAAGCAATGGCAAAGGGGAGATGTTTATTATTGGAGATGAATCATTGCACACGTAATATTGTGGCCAGAAGCTGTAACTGTGAGCTAGATACTTGGAAAGGCCAGGAACACATGCTAAATTTGGTATTTTGACGTGAATGGTATGTTTTTGTCAAATGTACCTTCATGTGTTAGAGCACTGAAATGAATGGTGCTAAGAAGATTGTAAAGGGCGTGATGAAAACGAAGTGTCTGTTTTGTGGAAGCACATGGAAGAGCCTTTCGACAAGAACCGCTACCAAGCTGATCCTGAGTATGACAATGCAGTTAATGAACCTTTCCGTAATTGGCAGTGCCGACTATCATACTTAACATCAAACATTTGTGTTCAATTAATTACTTTGATCATAAATGGATGATGCCACACAACTGGGATGACCATTGATATCAATTACACATGATGGCATTAAAATTATGTCGACACATCTGTGTATTATTTAAATAAATATGAGTGAAACAAGATGTAAAATATTAATGAAAATCAAAGGGTTGTGGATGTAGGAATGTATGAGTAAAACGTAAAGAGACAAAGCATCACAGAAATTAGAATTTATAAATATTGCAGACCCATTGCATATTTTGGGACCTGTGGCAGCGTAGGTTCCATAAAGGATTAATTTGGATTATCATTTTGTGAACTAGCTAAATGTAGGTCTGTAATAAATTGAGGGAACCATCAGTGGGAAAGGGAGGCCATCAATGGAGTCACAGAAGGTTCTACGAGAACACTAACCAGTGCTGTGTAGGGTCCAAGAGAACCATGAGCATTTGCAACTGATGGTCAGGGGAAACCAATCATTGGGGAGACCATTGTTACTTTGACAGCTTACGTGTATTTCATCCCAGGCTGCTCAATCCACTTGATAGCTGCCAATACAATAATATACAGAATGACCTTAGTTTGCAGAGTTGTTCCTATTATTGATGCAGGAAAACGTCTCTGGTGGTAAACTGCCATCGTCATGTTGGCGACACAGACCTTTAAATCAGTTTATTAATGTACTGTGAGTAGTCCCTGACTATACGAATGAACAGGACATTAATGGAAGCATAGCAGTGAAGTTGCCATCTTCTCCCCTCCAGAGCCCTACCCCTCACTATGTCCTTCTCCCAAGTCTGTAGATCAGACACAATTATGTCCTAAATTACATAACCTTTCTTTTATTTTATTTGTTTTTTTTTTTACAGTGTGGTTGTGTGTTGTGACCACTGTATTGATGGACGCAATGGTCCTGCAGTGGTGTTCTGTTGTACGTGTCGTCAGTTCCTATGCAAGCACTGTGAGGACCACCATAGAAGTGGACGTCAGCTATCCAAACACGATATCGTTGGACTGGACCAGGAGGGAGCCAAACATCTGCTGGCCATTATGAAGCCAAGAGAGTATTACTGCACTCAGCCTAACCATGAGGAAAATAAGATACACTCTTATTGTCAAACATGCCAGTGTCTGATACATGTGTGTGGGGATGGTGTACCTGTTGCTCACAAGGATCACAACATCACCGAACTGTCTACTATTGCAAAAAATCATCGGGATTCAATCCAAAAGGTACTTGCAAATGCAAGGGAGACTGTGGCAAGGGTGACTGGAGCCATTGATGCAAATAACAAAGTGAGAGAACACGTGATGCTGAGCAAAATGAAGGCACACGAAGCCATTGATCAAGCCTTTGAAACACTCCAGCAAGCATTGGAACTGAGGAAGACGACATTGTTGTCAGAGTTGGAATCTATTTCACTCTCCAAGACAACTTCTCTGACCCTTCAGAAGGAAATGTTTGAGAAGCTTATTGAGGAGATCAGCTACTACACTGAAATGGCTGTACACTCCCTCCAGACCCACACTGACCATGAGATTGTGGCTCTCGGAGGACTTATACCAACTGAACTTAGTGCAGTACTCAAGAAAGTAGAACCCATTTCTCTTATTCCAATCACACCTAATGGTATATCTGCTGTTGTGCAAACAGATGACCTTATAATACCATTATCCAAATTTGGCTGCATTTCAGATTTATCACCAACTCCATCTTCAAGCACATGGACATCCACATCAGTAGCCAAGGTGAAGACAGATTTCCATGTTAAGGTAGAGAGCAAGACCTCAAAGGGGACATTGTACCCACATGGTGGTCTGCAGATGAAGGCTGAGATGAGATCCAATACTGGAGCAGTTGTACATGGAGAGATGGAGGACCATGGGGATGGTACCTACACCACCACCCTCATCCCCCAGACTGCTGGTCCTCATCAGCTCCTCATCACATTGAATGGTCAACATGTACAGAACAGTCCACATGACCTATATGTATTACACACATATGACTACAAGACCTTAGGTCATGCCCAACAAGTGATCAGGTGTCGCAGTGGTCCATATTGTGTTGCCATCCATGATAATGGAGACCTCTATGTAGGAGCTTGGGAAGATTGCATTTATGTATTTGATACAACAGGTCATCTGAAGAAAATCATAGGTAGTCCAGGGCAAGGTGATCATCAGTTTAGTAGTCCATATAACATTATAATCAAAGACAATATACTACATGTTTGTGACTATAGCAATGGTTCAATTAAACGGCTGACGTTGGAAGGGACTTTTGTCAATAAGATTTCAGCCAGCTATGCTTTTGGAATACTTGTTGATGAGTACAATAGAATTTTTGTATCTGATTCATTAGGCAGCAAGATTAATGTATTGAACCATAATGGAGGTAATATATTCACCATAGATGGTAACGTCACTGGTGACCATAGATTCCAATCACCATATGGTCTTGCATTTGACCCTCTGGGGAATATTCATGTTGCAGCCTTTGGATCAAACACCATCAAGGTCTTCACCAAGGAAGGTGTCTACATCAGGAAGTATGGAGATCTAAAGGGCCCCTTGGGAATAGCCATTGACAGTGAAGGTTACATCTGTGTCACTGAATATGGGGGCAACTGTATCTCAATTTTTGATCCTCAAGAAAACAAAATCCACACAGTGGGAGGCCTGAATCGTCCACGGGGCCTTGCACTGGATTCCAGAACCAGAAGCTTATATGTTGCTAATGATGGTGCTCATGTTGTATTGAAGTATTCGATGTAGGTACTGGAGCTGTAGTTTGTTATACTGTATAGTGCGTGTAGGCTGTTCTGATTATTTTTATAAAAGTTCTTGTTATGTATATGCCTCTTGCTACATATTCACAGATATAGCCTTTGAGTACCATACTGCTCACTGGTTTTGATGATTACAACTTGGGAATTGCAATACACCCAAATGTGAAATTAAAGTTGCAAATTAATCCCCAACAAATTATCATCAAATAATGTAGCAGTAAAATCATTTCAAATTGAATATCGATACGGTACACATGCTTGTGTGCTGACATTTATGCAGAAATGCAAGGAACACTAGTGACGCTACAAATCATGATGCTGTTGGTAGTAGCAACCATGGTTCCAGGAGGAAGCCTCCTCCCCATGCAACCCAGCCCACTTACATGTAGATAGGAAGTAGTCCTTGCAAACACGGCTACTAATGCCACTTGTTTTCATAACTAGATATTGCCCATATTAACTAGATGGACGTTTGTTATACATATGGCTTGATGGAGAATTTCCCAAGTTGTTACCACATCATTCTTACGAAGAGGGAGGTGCCCTTCAAAGGTGAGGAAAATAGTTATGAGATATGTATGGCTTCTACCTCCATCCTGGTGTGTCATCCCAGCCAGTCAATGCACACTGTGAAGATGTGGGTGGGGATGGGAAGGTGACTGTGGAAAGCTTCACCCAGCCATCCACCTTTGATGAGATTGTACTGGGTACCCAGATACCCTGTACTCCTGGTGCCTCTCAGGTGTGTGTGTGTGTGTGTGTGTGGTGTGGAAGTGATGGAGGGAGGTGGGAGTGAGGGGGAGGGAGGTGCCCTCATAGGATACGGGAATGGTGATGAGGTGTGTGTGGCTATGCTGCATCTTCTCTCCTCCAGTGATGTTGTGTCATCCCAGCCAGTCAATGCACACTGTGAAGGTGTGGGTGGGGATGGGAAGGTGACTGTGGAAAGCTTCACCCAGCCATCCACTTTTGATGAGATTGTACTGGGTACCCAGATACCCTGTACTCCTGGTGCCTCTCAAGCTCTACTTGTACTGTGTCTCTCTTCCATAAAGTCCCGTGTGATACCCTTTGTGGACAGTGTACATGTCGGTCTATCTCTGTTTAGAATCGATCCTATTGTTGTTTGCCATGACTACCATCCCCTCCCATTCTCCCCTCCATTGTTCCCATACTCTTTTCCCTCCCATCTCCCTCCTCCCCTTCCCTACCGGCCCTCTTCCCCATCCTCATAGATGTGTTAAAGATTTCAGACTTTGGTCTCTCCACGGTATTCAGACACATGGGCGAAGAGAGGAAGTTGAACAGGAAGTGTGGCACGCCCACTTATGTGGCCCCTGAGGTTAGTCGAGTCACCATACACAACTGTCCAACTGCAACTACATGTACACACCGAATACACAAGTACATGCCTTACATTTGCACACATGTGCACTCACATTTGAATGTATTGTACACATATCAAATCATGCAACACTTGTAACCACACAGACATACACTGCTCAAACACACAGGTATTTGAAGGTGTGGAGTACTTTGTTGAACCTGCAGACGTGTGGTCATGTGGTATTGTGCTGGTGGCCCTGCTTGCTGGAGGTCAGTGACTTACAGTGTTGTGTTGCACAGCAGGGTCTGTTGAAGCTGCCATGTTGGGACCAAAATGTTTGATTTTATAGTTCTCATAGTAATGCATGTCAGGTCCTGCCCCTACCCCTCTGTCTCCTCCTCCCACTCCCTCGCACTGCTTCTCCACTCCAATTAGAGCTCCCCTGGGACACACCCACATCTGATTGCGCAGAGTACAGGGAATGGTGTTATCAGAACTATTTCTTTTCTCCTTGGACCAAGATTAGCAATGAGCCACTGGGTAAGTGGGAAGAAGGGAGGGAGGGAAGGGAAG
>JABACO010000003.1:11779508-11815753 GCA_013339895.1 Ephydatia muelleri | reverse complement strand
CTCAATTTTTGATCCTCAAGAAAACAAAATCCACACAGTGGGAGGCCTGAATCGTCCACGGGGCCTTGCACTGGATTCCAGAACCAGAAGCTTATATGTTGCTAATGATGGTGCTCATGTTGTATTGAAGTATTCGATGTAGGTACTGGAGCTGTAGTTTGTTATACTGTATAGTGCGTGTAGGCTGTTCTGATTATTTTTATAAAAGTTCTTGTTATGTATATGCCTCTTGCTACATATTCACAGATATAGCCTTTGAGTACCATACTGCTCACTGGTTTTGATGATTACAACTTGGGAATTGCAATACACCCAAATGTGAAATTAAAGTTGCAAATTAATCCCCAACAAATTATCATCAAATAATGTAGCAGTAAAATCATTTCAAATTGAATATCGATACGGTACACATGCTTGTGTGCTGACATTTATGCAGAAATGCAAGGAACACTAGTGACGCTACAAATCATGATGCTGTTGGTAGTAGCAACCATGGTTCCAGGAGGAAGCCTCCTCCCCATGCAACCCAGCCCACTTACATGTAGATAGGAAGTAGTCCTTGCAAACACGGCTACTAATGCCACTTGTTTTCATAACTAGATATTGCCCATATTAACTAGATGGACGTTTGTTATACATATGGCTTGATGGAGAATTTCCCAAGTTGTTACCACATCATTCTTACGAAGAGGGAGGTGCCCTTCAAAGGTGAGGAAAATAGTTATGAGATATGTATGGCTTCTACCTCCATCCTGGTGTGTCATCCCAGCCAGTCAATGCACACTGTGAAGATGTGGGTGGGGATGGGAAGGTGACTGTGGAAAGCTTCACCCAGCCATCCACCTTTGATGAGATTGTACTGGGTACCCAGATACCCTGTACTCCTGGTGCCTCTCAGGTGTGTGTGTGTGTGTGTGTGTGTGGTGTGGAAGTGATGGAGGGAGGTGGGAGTGAGGGGGAGGGAGGTGCCCTCATAGGATACGGGAATGGTGATGAGGTGTGTGTGGCTATGCTGCATCTTCTCTCCTCCAGTGATGTTGTGTCATCCCAGCCAGTCAATGCACACTGTGAAGGTGTGGGTGGGGATGGGAAGGTGACTGTGGAAAGCTTCACCCAGCCATCCACTTTTGATGAGATTGTACTGGGTACCCAGATACCCTGTACTCCTGGTGCCTCTCAAGCTCTACTTGTACTGTGTCTCTCTTCCATAAAGTCCCGTGTGATACCCTTTGTGGACAGTGTACATGTCGGTCTATCTCTGTTTAGAATCGATCCTATTGTTGTTTGCCATGACTACCATCCCCTCCCATTCTCCCCTCCATTGTTCCCATACTCTTTTCCCTCCCATCTCCCTCCTCCCCTTCCCTACCGGCCCTCTTCCCCATCCTCATAGATGTGTTAAAGATTTCAGACTTTGGTCTCTCCACGGTATTCAGACACATGGGCGAAGAGAGGAAGTTGAACAGGAAGTGTGGCACGCCCACTTATGTGGCCCCTGAGGTTAGTCGAGTCACCATACACAACTGTCCAACTGCAACTACATGTACACACCGAATACACAAGTACATGCCTTACATTTGCACACATGTGCACTCACATTTGAATGTATTGTACACATATCAAATCATGCAACACTTGTAACCACACAGACATACACTGCTCAAACACACAGGTATTTGAAGGTGTGGAGTACTTTGTTGAACCTGCAGACGTGTGGTCATGTGGTATTGTGCTGGTGGCCCTGCTTGCTGGAGGTCAGTGACTTACAGTGTTGTGTTGCACAGCAGGGTCTGTTGAAGCTGCCATGTTGGGACCAAAATGTTTGATTTTATAGTTCTCATAGTAATGCATGTCAGGTCCTGCCCCTACCCCTCTGTCTCCTCCTCCCACTCCCTCGCACTGCTTCTCCACTCCAATTAGAGCTCCCCTGGGACACACCCACATCTGATTGCGCAGAGTACAGGGAATGGTGTTATCAGAACTATTTCTTTTCTCCTTGGACCAAGATTAGCAATGAGCCACTGGGTAAGTGGGAAGAAGGGAGGGAGGGAAGGGAAGGGGAGGGGAGGGGAGAAGATGTATTGCGCTCTGCAAAGCACAGATCATATACACATGCATGTACATGTGTACTTGTCTATGTGCTACTCTGTGGGTGCTTGCTTGCTTGTACAGTTGTGACTTCATTGCAAGAGACGGTGTTATGTGTGTTGTGTGCATGCTAGCACTTCTGAAGAAGATATTACGTCAGGCTCCTTCCAAGAGACACACTTTGGAGAGCATTAAGAAGCATCTGTGGTATCGCAAGTGAGTCCTCTTACTGTGCAGTACATGTACACTGTTCTCTCAAGTGACCCACCATCAATCCTCATGTGATCTCATGTGGTCTCATGTGATCTCATGTGATCTCATGTGATCCAGTGTGTCATGCAGACTCACCATGAAGGGAGGTACAAAACCATGTTCCTTGCCATCTTGCTCCATTAGTATACATGTCGTGTACTGTACACCATAATACATGTACATGTGTACTATCTCTACATTTACACACAAATGTACACATTGCATAATGTTTGCATACACACATATATGTCCCAATGCAATAGGTCATATCCAGTGGTCACCCAGTCCCCATCACAGGAAGGTGAGTCACATGTGAACCTCCAATTTTGCCCAGGTTCATTAAATATTCTAATAATGCACATTATAATTCGATTGTGTTGCTTAATTGAAAATTATAAATCCACTGTACATGATTTTCTACGTGTATGTATGGTTAGCCCCTCCCAATTATTGGCCCACCCCTTGAGGGTGGGACTGGGGAGGTGTGGGGAAGGTGGTTTATGTTCCAAGAGAATGTTGCACATTTCTGGTGTCAGCCATTTTGTTCCTTTTCTATTGCACAGCTTTGTCACTTGTGTCTCCATCTTGTCAGCACACCAGAAGAGTCAAAGTGGAGAGCTCCCCAAGATATGGGGATAGGCCAGGGAGGTAGGTGAGGAGTGAGGGAGGTGTGGAGTGATGGAGGGAGGTGTGAAGTGAGGTGGAGGGAGGTGCCCTCATAGGATATGGGAATGGTGATGAGGTGTGTGTGGCTATGCTGCATCTTCTCTCCTCCAGTGATGTTGTGTCATCCCAGCCAGTCAATGCACACTGTGAAGATGTGGGTGGGGATGGGAAGGTGACTGTGGAAAGCTTCACCCAGCCATCCACCTTTGATGAGATTGTACTGAGTACCCAGATACCCTGTACTCCTGGTGCCTCTCAGGTGTGTGTGTGTGTGTGTGTGTGTGTGTGTGTGTGTGTGTGTGTGTGTGTGAGTGTGTGTGTGTGTGTGTGTGTGTGTGTGTGTGTGTGTGTGTGTGTGTGTGTGTGCGTGCGTGCATGTGGGCTGGGATTTGAGTGTCTCAAAAGAATAAATTACATCCTAACAGAATCATGACAGCAAGGTACACATAATTGCAGGAGAAATATTGTTAGCTTTGTCGGTCTGGAATTAAGTGTCCCTTAAAGCATTTAATGAATGTCTTTAGAATATAGCATTGTTGTAATTTACATACAGTAATGATCATGTGCTCTTAAATTCTGATACTATACTGTTAATTAACTGATGTGCTTCTCGACTCCATCTACATGTATAATCGCTGAACTGTAAATTGTGTTAGATTGTGGGAATACCCAAATGTCTCCATGTGGTGTGTCCTAACTCTTCAACACCACTCACCTCCCTCCCCTCTGCACCACCATCCCTTCACCCATCTCCTCCCCATCCCTCTCCTTCAGAGTCTGTTCCAGAGGTTGACTCTTCGTATGACAAGGTTTTATACAAACCTTGCGAGTGCCAAAGTGTGGAGCAGACTGAACCAGATCATGAAGAGTTTGGCATTTGAGACCAGAACCAGTATGGACCAGGTATGAGGCTATTAGGATCTTCATGGGGAGGAGAATGGGGGAGGGGCTAATGTCAGATAACTTTGTCTCTCCCATGACACAACTCACCAGGCTAGTCTGATGATATCGACTATGGATCGGAGAAAACAACCCCTTTCGTTCAAGGTTTCCATCTACGAGTTAAAGTCAGACCTGCTGTTGGTGGAATTTAGAAGGTCAAAGGTGAGTGAACAGGGACTGCAGTTAGTAGCAGCTTTGGCATGTGGCTAAGGAGCAATGCTGGAGTGGGTCACACTGCCACAGTGGTGGGGTTTGGGGAAAGAAGGGTGCAAGAATGGTTCAGGACCCTATGCAAGGGGGGAGGGGTTTGGTCAAACCCCATCAAATGATTGATTGAAGCAATATGCTCACTATTTATTTTTAACTGCATCGAAACCTAATGCGTGTGCACAGTTGAGAGTAATGGCTTTGAAATCAATCACTACGAGACGTTGTAATGATGAGACAAAGGAACAAAACCTCACTACCAAATACTTTCGACAGCAAAATATGGTAGTTGGCAGTCTGATGTTGAGTGCAGGACATGGTGACTAGCAGTCTGATGTTGAGTGCAGGACATGGGGACTAGCAGTCTGATGTGGAGTGCAGGGCATGGGGACTAGCAGTCTGATGTGGAGTGCAGGACATGGTGACTAGCAGTCTGATGTGGAGTGCAGGGCATGGTGACTAGCAGTCTGATGTGGAGTGCAGGGCATGGTGACTAGCAGTCTGATGTGGAGTGCAGGGCATGGTGACTAGCAGTCTGATGTGGAGAGCAGGGCATGGGGACTAGCAGTCTGATGTGGAGTGCAGGGCATGGGGACTAGCAGTCTGATGTGGAGTGCAGGGCATGGGGACTAGCAGTCTGATGTGGAGTGCAGGGCATGGGGACTAGCAGTCTGATGGTGTGTACGGGGGGGGGGGGGGGGGGGCGGGTGCTGACCTGAAGTTTGTTAGCAGAGCTCGCCAATCCTCTCACTAATGGTGCATCACTGGGATGATGGTTAACAAGACAATGAACAGCATTGGAGTGTCTGAAGCTATCCTGAATCTTATTGCTACTGGTCAGAAAATCATTACAAGCCAAACCACGATTTTCAAATGGGATGCCTTTTTTGTGGCAAGATAGAAGTGTGGTGTTCTTGCATAGAGCTGGGTAAAAGTTGTGGGTGGATGGTCGCCCCTCTTGCAAAATGAGAAGTCTTCTTCCTCTCTACTTGTGTATGATATTGCACTCGTCATGGAGGAGATCTATATTTGGTAGCAGTTGGGCCTCTGATGGTTACACAAGACTTATAGATTAATAGTAGATAGGTACCAGATAATTAGTTTATAAGGGCTTTAATATCCTTGTATGGTATTTATGTGTCTAATTCTGATATACAGAGGTTGGAATAATATACATGTACTTGCAAAATTTCATTGCATGTAATTCGGCTTTCAGTCCTGCTAGCCTGCTTACAATTTTCATAACAGTCCACTTTCGACTAGCTGGAAATTGTCATTGCTACCAAACCACCATGTATAGGGCTATTTAATTTGTGCTGTAGGTGGTGTGGTGTATGCTACAGAGTATACAGCTGTACATGCATGCATGCAAATTCATATGCATGTGTATGTAGTAGGGTCGAACACCTCAGTGCCTGAGCCCCAATATAGATCTCCTCCCATGATGAGTACACAAGGAAAGAGACAAAAGTTTTAAAGCAAATTAATGTACACTGACCAGCTTTAGAAATTCCAACTGGTTTTCACACAGGTAAAGGCATACCTTTCCATAGCCCAATCACATATATACAAATAGGTTGAGCACATTGTACACATGATAAAGCCAAATAGAGACTCATTTCTGTACACTGTACTGGACCAGTTTATGCAACCAAAGTGGTCAGTGGGGTGGGGGGAGGGGGACAGATTTATCATCGTGTTATCAGTAAGTAATACCTTGTACAAAGGTAGCAATTGAGACCTTTGTGCGTACATGTAGATTGCCTTGCACTGTACTTGTCGTTCACATGGGGTGCTTTAAGTGTATACTACTCCATTTGATGCACACACCCTGCCACCAATTAGTTCCTTGTTTTATTCACCATATGTAAATCATGTTTTTTAAAGAGTATTTTAATGGGCTCATAACAGTATTGATGCAGCTATATTTGATTTCTGTAGGGAGATGGAATTGAGTTTAAGAAGATGTTCAGACAGATCAGGCAGCTCTGTGAAGACATGGTTTGCAAGCCACCATCGATCACATGATCTCGAGTTCAGTTGCTAGCAAGTATTCACCAACTTGTAGCCGTCTTGTGGTTGTCATGTGACTGTCCTGTGACCATCACCTTGTATGTGTATCATTGATATGTGTACTTCCATTTATAGCCAAAAGTGCATCAGTGTTTTGATCACAATTATTGACATGCATCATATATTGTCATTGATCTGTGACTGTCATGTGACCATCATGTGACTTTCCTTTGTTGTCCCGCAGTGTGTTGTGTTGAAACTGCATCAATATGGAGTATACTAAATGCCATTGTATTGGTAACAGGGCACACATGGGGGTGATGTTATCAACTTGCAATTACTAATCAATATTGTGTTGCGAAAATGGATAATTCTGGTAAGGCCTTGCAGTACAGCTATGTTCTTTAAAACAATTTGTCTCACCACCACTCTTTAGCCAGAGTCAATGGTAGTTACAGTGTATGCTATTTGGGTTATACAGTGGTAGTTGACTATATAAAACATTTTCCCTGCTCTTGAATGTTTGGAATTGTTTTAACAATAATGGTATAAACTAAAGAAATTCCAATAATGCAATTCAAATAGTTTCTATTTTAGGATATTTGTGTCCCTCCTATTTTAAACTCATTTCTCCCCCTTTTGGAAACAGATCAAGCTGAATGTTGGCATGGAACTACCGCGCACATAACTACATCACTTGGTCGGGCCAAATGTTGAACGCAATAAACAGTTTGAGATTCAGGCCTGCAAATGTGCTGTTTTAAGGCGATACATGTTTTGCTGTTTGTCTAGTGTTGCGTTGTGTTTTTTATGCTACCGTAATTTCACAATACATAGAAAACAGCCATTTCTATCTGAAACGCTTGTCTAATAAAAACTTTCGTCTACTTTGTTGCAAAAATGTTTGTCTGGAACGTTGGTCCTAGAAGGTATAAAAAGTCATATGGTCTTCGAAATGAGCCAGAAAATATTGTAATATGAAGCATAGCCTGAAAAGAAGCGGACCACTGAACGCGAAAAGTATCAAGCAGAGCCAGAAGAGTAAGATATATATCACGTCAGTTTGCGCAAATGTTGCATTACTACCTCAAATCCTTTCACTTAGCCACATTGTAGAGGTAGTAAAGATATGTCAAAACCCAAGTTATTGGGTCTCTCACCTCAAACACTTTCAAACTTTGGTTTTAAAATTGAAATTTTGATCGACCTTTTCTCATAAAAAGGTGGGCGTTTCCACAAGTAGATTATTTAAGGATCATGATTGGGGAAAAATCAATATACTGCATACTCCATTGAAATTATGAATTGTTATCTATCTATTGTCGTTTCATGATTCATCAAAAACAGAACTGTATGGTAAGGTTAAATGGGATACTATGATACATCAGCTAGTGTGTGTATTGTGTAAAGTGACTCCAGAGCATGCTCATGCACATCATTTGGATTACGTTTTCTAAACTGGCCTTTTGCCATGCTAAAAGTCAAAGTCACCAGCAACGTTCACTTAACATTTGAGCAAACTGTTTCATTAGTACAGCTATAGCCATTTAAAGCAGTTGTAAAATTGCTAGAGACCCTGTAATGTAGTTAAAGATGAATTATTAATATTCATCATGACCATGTCCTAGGCTCATGTAAATCAGATAACAAAATTCATTGAAGGTCTTTATTTCCATTTCCCTCCTAATATTTGTGTAGGTGTAGTGTGCTCAGGTGTGAGGGTTTCAGGTGAGGGTAATGTGTGATTAGCATCCAGGTGTGGCTAGTGTGCAGGTGAGGGAGATAGGTGTGGCTAGATGAACATGTAGCTATATTGGTTGGAGAAAGAGATGAAGTTTCATTGATGACCCGAATTGACTGAAGAGAGAATAATGGCAGTAACAACTCATTGTGAGTGTGACAGAGCATCAGTGTCTGTACATCAAACAATGCCACAGTCTGGGGCTGCGATACACCTGTGATAACATAGATCAGCAATTAGGAAGGGTACACCTTCAGCATCATTTGCCTCTTGCACTACTGGTTCCTTTAAGACTTCCTATCGACGCCAGGTCACAAATAACATCTCTGACTTGATTATGATGTTGGATTACCAGACCTCCACGATTACAGTTGAGGACATGCTCCAAACTGGATGCAACTCCAAATCCATCACAAATAGCTGGCATCTTCAGTATTGGTTGATTGTATCGCAGTGTTAGGGCGTCGCAGAATTCTGTGGCAGATAGATCAATGTGATGGTGAGCAATAGACATTGATGTTAACTAAGATGATGTCTTGCCCTCTCCTCCCCTTTGTATTGCTCGCTTTGTTTTCGCATTTAGTTCAGTATTAGCCAGTGTTGATAGAAGTATCGAGAGAACTCAGTTTAGAAAACTGTTTGCAAACATTTCTTACTGTTGTAACCATTTCACACTTGATATACTGGAAGACGTAGTCTTAACCTAATGATGTTAGAATATCCCTGAACTGAAAATCTGTTTCAAATGTTAGAGTGGTCAAATGATTGTTGATATGCATCTGTATGTTATTTCTGTAGGGAGATGGAATTGAGTTTAAGAAGCTGTTTAGACAGATTATGCAGCTCTGTGAAGAAATGGTTTGCAAGCCACATCGATCACATGACCTGTGACCTTGATAGTTAGCAACTACTCATCAATCTGTAGCAATCTGTGACCATCATGTGACTGTCGTATGACCTTCATTGATCCCACTGTGTATCGTGTGTGTTTGATTATAGCCAATTGCATGTTCAGTGACCTGTGGCTATAATATACATGTACTTCACTTGTTACCTTGCTGATGTGCTTGTTGCCATGTCTACTACATCAGTATAGATAAATGAACTCTTTCGCGGGCAACAGCGCCACAGCTGCTATCCAATTTTTATTTTTAAAAAAGTACGTTTTCTTGCAAAACTGAAACGCCAATAATTGCATGCCAACGCCCGTTAAAAGATGCTCGCACCATCCAGTAACTCACAGCGGGACTCTTTGCACATACACGACTAAGGGAATGAGTTGTGTTTTTGAATCATTCCCTTTATATGACTGCACAATAACTCGTGGTATGTGTTATGCAAGTACACTTCAGTTGCCACATTGTGCAAAGGCTGTGAGCATGCTCTATAAATTACTTTTTTTTAGCTCGAATTTCATGTCCATATGCATTCAGGACTATCTGAAGGATTTCAATTTCGCACGTCATATTGCACTCATATATATTTGCGCGTGTTTTGTGTGTGTGTGTGTGTGTGTGTGTGTGTGTGTACGTGTGTGCTTTTTTCCTTTGAACTATTGCGGTTACACCATAGACAGGGATTGGAAACGGATCACGTGCACGACAATTAACAGCTCCATCTGTGTTATAGCGGATAGGTTATTGTAGTAGTTATTAAATCTGGAAGCAGTTTTCTGTGTTCGTAGCCTAATCATCTGCAAAATCATGGGCGTACGCAGCCTTCAGGAAGGGGGGGGGGGGGGGGGGGGGGGGGGGTAGTCTAGTACCCAGACCCTGATTCCCACAGCTGCGGGTGGATTACATCACCTCTACGTGAAAGAGGGTCTGGTAAAGTCCTATACTCAATTCTGTCCTGCGGCGACCCGGGCCATTTCAGGAGGGAATACCCCAAAGCAGCAACCCCGGCTGGAGCCAGGGAGCAATATCCTTTAATACAGGGTGTTGAGCATGGGGCCATGGAAGGCATGGAGTGTGTTGATAGGGAGAATGTATCACCTGAGGTGTTAAATGGTGGAGAGTCAAGTATTGCTAATAGTAGATGTTGGGAGGCCCAAGAGGGGGATGCAAGTACTGTTTCTGTTAGGGGACGTCTGGGTGCTTGCATAACGTATTGGGAAGAGGTGTTGTATGCACCACCATGGGTATTGGAAACACTTAGGAATGGGTACCCGGGAGAAAAAAACGGCGTAATCGCGCGTAATTGTGCGCGAAAAACGGCCATAACAACGCCAAATTACGCGGTCTTCAAAACGCTGTAGCTTCTTGATTGTGCAATATAGTGGAGCTGCATTTTGCATATTTACAAAGCGGTCCTGTGTCTATAGAAGTCCAAAGATGGTTTAGTTTGCGATGCATCGTTCGGAAGATATTCACAATCAACTTAGAGCAAGATTTCGCGGGCTTCAAGTACAAAACCCCGCGAAATCAAGCCCTTTACTTGAATGTGAATATCTTCGGAACGATGCATCGCAAACTAAACCATCTTTGGACTTCTATAGACACAGGACCGCTTTGTAAATATGCAAAATGCAGCTCCACTATATTGCACAATCAAGAAGATACAGCGTTTTGAAGACCGCGTAATTTGGCGTTGTTATGGCGTTTTTCGCGCACAATTACGCGCGATTACGCCGTTTTTTTCTCCCGGGTATGTTCTCCCATTCTATTCCCAACCTACACCCTATGCTCGTCCCAACCAGCATTCTGCCCAGATAGAGGCTGATTTTGTTACAAATGCAGTGGCAGATTTGCTTAAGGGTGGGTATATTGAGAAGGTGAATGAGCTTCCAGTTGTATGCAGCCCATTATCAGTTGTCACCAATGGGGTGGGTAAAAAGTGGCTGGTGGTTAATTTAAGGCATGTTAACCGGTCCCTTTGGAAGCAAAAGTTCAAGTACGAAGACTTGCGTGTGGCAATGGTGATGTTCAAACAAGGTGAGTGGATGTTTTCATTCGATTTGAAGTCTGGGTATCATCATGTGGATGTTGCTAAGTGCCATCGTAAGTACCTGGGTTTTGAATGGGGCGGAAGCTGGCACACATTTGTAGTGTTACCGTTTGGGTTGTCGTCGGCGCCTTATGTATTCACCAAGATGATGCGTCCATTAGCCCGATTATGGCGTAGTAAAGGATTAAAGGCAATTGTGTATCTCGACGATGGCATTGTAGCCATGCCAGACGAGAAGGGTGCAGTTACTGCCAGTGGCTGGGTGCAGGACACGCTGGTTAGGGCAGGGTGGGTGTGTAATGAAGCTAAGTCCACCTGGTTACCTACCCATAGGTTGTCATGGTTAGGGTTCACTTTGGATCTAGAGGTTGGTTGTATATCAGTACCTGATAAGAAGATGGATGCCCTGCATGGAAGGTTGCAGACAGCTAGGGAGCAACCAATGCTTAGGGCAAGGGCTATTGCAAGCCTGGTGGGTAGAATTATATCTATGAGTCTAGCGCTGGGTCCTGTGGCCAGGTTCATGACAAGGGCCTTATATGCATTACTGCTAACCAGGCAGGCATGGTGTGATTTGTTACCCATCTCACCAGAAGGGCGAGAGGAGCTTAGGTTCTGGTATGAGTCAATCAAGGAGTATAATGCACAGCCTATATGGCATAGCCCATCTGCAGTGAGATGTGTGTACTCAGATGCTAGTGATGTAGGGTATGGAGGCTATACAGTTGAGCATGGCATGCATGTTGCACAAGGGATGTGGTCACCAGAGGAAGCTAAGCAGAGTTCGACCTGGAGGGAACTGGTAGCAGTGGGTAGGGTGTTAGATTCAGTTGCTGGCAGGCTTTGTAATGCTAGAGTGCGTTGGTTCACAGATAATCAAAATGTTGTCTGCATTTTGCAAGTGGGCAGTGCCAAGCCTCACCTACAGGTAGAAGCCTTAAAAGTGTTCAAAACATGTATAAGATACAATGTTAGGATAGAGCCTGAATGGGTGCCCAGGGAGATGAATCAGCTTGCAGACTATTATAGCCGCGTTGTAGACTATGATGACTGGTACATCAATCCCACAATATTTACCATGGTAGATGAATGGTGGGGACCACACAGTATTGAACTTGTGTGTGTGTTTTGTTTGTTCCTTGTGTTTTTCAGGCGTGCACAATGACGCTATACCTATGTGTGCTTACGGGGTAGTGGGGTAGTGCTGTACTGGGAGCATGGGGAGGGAGGATTTCAATTTCGCACGTCATATTGCACAAATATATATTTGCGCGTGTTTTGTGTGTGTGTGTGTGTGTGTGTGTGTGTGTGTTGTGGTGTGTGTGTGTGTGTGTGTGTACGTGTGTGCTTTTTTCCTTTGAACTATTGCGGTTACACCATAGACAGGGATTGGAAACGGATCACGTGCACGACAATTAACAGCTCCATCTGTGTTATAGCGGATAGGTTATTGTAGTAGTTATTAAATCTGGAAGCAGTTTTCTGTGTCCGTAGCCTAATCATCTGCAAAATCATGGGCGTACGCAGCCTTCAGGAAGGGGGGGGGGGGGGGGGGGGGGGGGTGGTAGTCTCGTACCCAGACCCTGATTCCCACAGCTGCGGGTGGATTACATCACCTCTACGTGAAAGAGGGTCTGGTAAAGTCCTATACTCAATTCTGTCCAGTGATTATGTAATACGTCGCAAGGAATGTAAATGACGTATCATGAACGTACTCGAATAATTTAATTAAATTGAGCGGAAGTATATCGTAATAAGTTAATTGCATCACGCTACCTCTTTCTTTCCGGCCTGAACCTGGGCGAGACGCAAGCGCAATTGTCTCGCAGGTTAAAGCTCGCAAGTTCTCCCTGGTTGTCATATGAGCAACTGGTCGCAGTCAAGGCTATGACTGGAGTGCTGCACCCATGAAGCCCTCACTTAAATACAAAACCTGTAACCATATCGACAACGATTGGGGTGATTTGATTGGATAAGGGTATTATGGGGGAAAAGGATCCCCTGCAATGCTATTGGGCACTAATGCACAGTATAGGATTGGTTAGGATCGTTCATTGAATGCATCTGTAGAAACATATGTTTACATCTTGGCCTTAGCAACATCACTATAGCCAGCTTAGCAACACTACATTGCATTAAACTTAGTTTACTACCACTGTACCTAAACTCTACCTTAATGCCATCTAATTGCTCTTACAGGCTGAGTAAATGTACCCCCTGCCCCATACTAAGAATCGTAGTTGTGTTTGGCCCATAATGGGGGCAGGCAACAGCCGCAGCCAGGCATGTAGCAGCTGTGCCTCGTACCACTGGGCCTACAGGGACCAACGGGTGACGCTGGTCACCATTGGGTCGGCCTGTGTCCCAAACCAAGACGCTGGTCATGGTTTGGTGGCTGTCCCAGGGTAGAAGCCCGAAGGGTGTCGCCCAAGTGAGAACCCCCAAAATGGTTGGCGATTAGGATATGGTTTCAGGTTTGTGGAGTAGGGTACACAGCATGGGTACATACATCTGGGTAATTGTTACTGTGCGGCCATAGTTCTAGTGTCAGATGGGTGAGTCAGGGGATGACGGGTGTAGGTCTGATATGCAGAACTTCGCCATCTGCCAAGCTTCTGGATGGTCTCAGTGGGATAGGCCTGCTCTGGCGGCTGCTGTGGCTGCACCAATACATAGACTGTGTGTGTTGTATTGGGCTGGATTGTAGCCACATTGCTCCACCAGGGATAGGAAGGTGGAGCGGAAGCTCTTGGATGTAAGCGGCCTCCAATCTCTGAAGTGGAAGAGGGGTGATGACTGAATGGGACAGCGACAGCATCCTCTATAGGCCTTGATTGCTACCACTGGACACGTGTGCCTGCCCTCGGTACGCCCAATGCAGATAGTTGGACCGCTTGATGAAAAAGTGCACTGCCTTCTATTCGCTTACATCCGGTCCAGCTGATGTCTTGCCTGGTAGGGTGGTACCTAGGGTCAAACCTCCGGTTCTTGAGGGTAAATTCGCTGACCCTCAAGAAACCAAAGAAGCCGAGGGTAAGGGCCGCTCTGAGCATCCGACGGTCGTGTCTTTTCAGGGGAGCTGCCTCCAACCTCTACAGCATGTGACCCAGCATCTCCACAGTCAGTGGCAGTCGTGTGGGCTTGTGGTGGATGGGCTCCTGGAGGCGTTGGACACCCCGGATGGCAAGTCGCAGCGTTGGGTTACTGGAAGCGGGGCTCTTGTACCCCATGGAGTGGTGCAGGAATGAGACTCACTGCCACATAAACCTGAATGGTCCTGGAGTTCAGGGTCCGGCTGAGGTGGGCTGCAAATAGTGTGATAGTTTATTTTGTGCCGGGACCGGTATCAACTTGAAAGCGTGGCAGAAACCCTGGTAGTGCCTGATTCCAGTGGCATAGGTGGTTGTAGTAGATGGGGCCATGGCTCTGTTCAGTAGGAGCTGGAGATGGTGGTTCAGGTCTCGGGCAGGTGATGTGGGGTTGGGGTTGGTTGAGGGTCCGCCTGGGGGGCAAGAGTGAAGAAGAGGGGTAAGTTATTTCGGGAAAGGGCATCAGCAATGCTGTTTAGTCTGCCAGGTAAGTGTGACAGGCGGATGGTGAAGCTGTGCTGGGCTGCCACTAGAAACAGGGTTTGGAGCAGCCGCATGAGGTCAGGATGTTTCGCAGACTGTCTTGCCCATGCCTGGACAATGGGGAGGTTGTCGCAATGGAAGTGGATGCGTAGGCCTGCCCAGAGATGACCCCATGTGCTAGCAGCAGCCACAATGGCAAACAGTTCCTGCCACTGTATGGAACGGAGTTGGGAGGCGTTGGTGTGGCTGCCAGTCACCCCGGAACCAAGCGCTGTTAAAGTAGGCACCAAAGCCTAGGGAGCCTGAGGCATCAGTATAGAGCTGAAGAGAGTCGGCTGCTGTCCATTCTGGGTCCAGGAACATGGCAACACCATTCCAGGAAGGAAGGAAGCTGTCCCACCACCTAATGTCGGCTCTTGCTTCTGCATTAAGGCTGATGTGATGGTGAAGCTTCCTAACTGTGGTGGAGAGGTCAATTAGGCGGCGGAAGAAAGAGCCTCCCTGCTGGCACCACCTTAGCAGCAAAGGAGAGCTTGCCGATGAGTGAGAGCAGCTCCCTCTTGGTGGCCTTGTGCCTGGATAGCCAGGACCTGATTAGCCCTGTCAGCTCCTCTAGCTTGTCCGGGGGTAGTCGAAGCTGCTGTGCTGATGTGTCGAGGACTATTCCCAGGAAGGTTAGAGCTGTGGTGGGTCCCTCCAGCTTCTCAGAGGCTACTGGAATGCCTAACTGGTCACATACTGTCAGCATCCTGGACATTGCCTCCTGACATGTGTCCTTGCCGGGAGGGCCAACCAGGAGGAAGTCATCCAGGTAGTGTAGCAGCTGGGCCCCATAGTTTGTTGGCCATGATCCAGTCGAGTGCCTCAGCGTAGTGGTTAAAGAGGGCAGGGGCTGAACGTAGACCAAAAGGAAGGCATGTGTCCACATAAAACTGTCCTCGCCAGCAGATCCCCAGGTGCACCCAGTCTGCAGCTTGTACTGGAATCAGGCGGAAGGCAGCTTTGAGGTCAATCTTTGCCATCAACGCATCTTGACCATACTGGGAAAGCAGAGCCACAGCGTGATCCATAGTCATAGATCCCTAACCTGATCCATAGTCAAACTCACAAGCGGCGAAACAACTATCACAATGCTTTTTTGTCAATACTCCTTACTTCATCAAACGCCCACGGTAGAATGGCGTAACATAGGGACTTGTCATATCCCGTTGGAAAACTCACAAATGCATCGCGCCCACTCAATACATCAACTACACTTCGTAGCTGCTCTTCTTTTAACTTCGAATACCCCAGACGTTTGCACGCGGGCACGCGGATTCTATTGCTCTCTCCATTTGTTGGTAATTAATCATTAATTATAACAAAGGTATGCAATTACCGCATACCTCGAATCTGATTGGTTCCCCAACATTCTGGACAGAATTGAGTACAGAATAGGACTTTACCAGACCCACTTTTCACGTAGCGGTGATGTAATACATCCGCTGCTGTGAAAACATGGGTCTGGGTACGCTACTAGGGGGGGGGGGGGGGGGGGGGGGGGGGGGGGGGGGTCGATAGTGACCTTAATTGAGCCATTTTGAACATGTGTGACGCGACGTGAGGCAAAGTTATTAACTTACGTCATTACCGGTACTGCGTAAGCGCAATAGTACTTAGCGTACATGCAGTGGCGTATCCAGGATTTCAGCGAGGGGGGTGCTTAAGGTCAGGCCCCATACGAAAAGTGGGGGGGGGGGGGGGGGGGGGGGGGGGGGGGGGGGGGCAGTCCACTTCAGGTCCACAGGGAAATTATGCGTCAAATCATGTTATGATTTTACAAATGATTTGTCAGATGATTCATATTATTTGAGTATGATTCCGAATCCACTAAAATCAAGCGTTGATTCTTAAAATCATGTGGAAAATCACTACTTTATTTTACGCATTTGTTCCCCAGAAATAACGTTGTGATTTTTAAAATGATTTGTCATATGATTTATGCGATTTGAATATGATTTTGAATCCACTTGTGTAAATTTTTTAATTCATGCTCATGCAGTATACACATGATATGGCACGATGTCTTTGGCGCGTGGGATAGGAACAATAATGCTTATTTTGACACTGTGAACAGTCACACAGACACTGCAAACTTTTCTTTGACGTCGACATATCTCAGAATAAACATCTGCACGCATGCGTAAAAATCACATGGCCATTCTAATGAGAAAAATGGCGCGATGAAACGAAAAACTAGTACTCCAAAGAATAGTATCACCGATGCACCTGCAAGTTTCCGTGAAGAATTAAGACTGTTGAAAGAAAGAATTGTACATCTTGAAACAATCGTGGACAAGATTGATGAATTGGAAGAGAAAATAGAGGAATTGATTAAAAGAGGTACGTATGTTTATACAGTGTATGATTCTTGAAATCATTGCACTGGGTTTGCGCTTAAATCCTTAACACACGCATTTTAGAGCCCGCCGTACTGGATCCTAACCTTGAACCATCCTTAAGCGCTACAGGAAGGCCGGTTGAGGGCGCTAAGGACGTCGTGCCACTGGTGCGTGTATGCATGTAGGGTGGGATCAGGAGTGTTCGGCAGTTGCGCGGTATGACATAGTGTTTAAACTTACCTATGTCGGATACAGGAGCTTATTAAATTAAGTACGCTAGTGCTTTGGGATCCTTAGTGATCGTGGAATACTGAAAATTAGTACTTAATCAATTTACCATTTGTTGTAAATATTATAGAGGTTGAAATCAATTGATGTCGCGTTAGGTAGTGTTCGGCACCGCACGAGGTATATTCGGCAGTAGAATTAGGCAGTGTTCGGCATAGCAATTTATTCACATACCGCGACGCAACAGATATATAGATAGTACAAAATCTTATGATTTGACGCTGTAGCGCGAATCTAATTATCATGCACGATTGAAGTCATGATTAAAAACACAGACACACACACAAATACACACACAAATTTGAAATAAAATCAAGAGAAGCATTCAAAAAATAAGCAGCATGTGTACAGTGTATGTGCGCGATCAGCTTGAAAAGATTAAGTGCGACTAGTTTTAAGCATCTATTTCACTTTCAATAAACCAACAGGTAGGGCACAAATACTCATCTTCCTCGTCTGTGTCAAATCGGAAAAGCATCCTATGTATTTCTGGTATGCAATCAATGTGTGTAGCTTCTTTACACTTATCACATTGTACCCACTTGCAATCATTACCCTTTTCCTCATCTTGATAAAAACTTGACATACACACTATGCATTCCCAGTCACTGTCATTTTTCTGCTTTTCCACCCTCTCTTTTCCTCCTTTCTTCTTGCTTGCTACCATTCCTTTACCTCCTTTTTCCTTCTTTGCTTTTCCTTTCTTGCTTTTTTTTCAGTAACTTCTCTTGCTCTTCAGCTTCTCGTAATTCTCTCCATCTCTTGCTAGTAAGAGCATATACACCACAGGACAAAGGTCGATTTCTCTTTTTCCCTATTTTATTGGCTGGCTTGGAAAGAGAAACGAGTCTTTCGACCAGGTGTTTAGTTAGAATTGGTGTGACTGCAGAAGGCAGCTGTCATTTGAAAGTCCAGATGTGATTGGTGGTTCAGACACATCTGGGACAAAAGATGTCAAAGTAACATTGGATGAGTCACAAGGAGGATCAATTGCTGCAGAGGTTTCATATGATGATTCAATGTTATCTGCCATGCTATTGCTAATAGATGGAGAACATGAATCATTGGAATGAAGAAGTTCAGCTGCAAGATCTTCAGTTGGAATGGTATCACTTGGGTGGCTTGCTTCTTGAAGGGCATCACTTGGGTGGCTTGCATCTTGAAGGGCATCACTTGGGTGGCTTGCGTCTTGAAGGGCATCACTTGGGTGGCTTGCTTCTTGAAGGGCATCACTTGGGTGGCTTGCATCTTGAAGGGCATCACTTGGGTGGCTTGCGTCTTGAAGGGCATCACTTGGGTGGCTTGCTTCTTGAAGGGCATCACTTGGGTGGCTTGCTTCTTGAAGATTTTCACTTGACAAATCATGCTCAGAAGATCTAATATCATCTTGAAGCTTTGACCATAACAAGAATAATGAGGTGTCTTCAACCAACATCTCCGAGCCATTCACCACCGTATTGTGATTCAAACATCTGCAACTTGTCATGTCCAATCCTTTCTTCAAGAAAACGACGACCAGTTCTTAATGAAGCAAACCACAATCATATCTCACGAACCTGCTGGTCTTTAACACATTTGCTGTAGTCTACCTGCTCTGGATCCAATGGGTAAAGACCAGTCTTTCGGAAGTTTATGCAGGCTGATGCTTACTCAGCATAAATACATTATCAGATGCAGGCCTTTCTTTTGCCAACTTATAGTTTATTATGTAGCACATACAGATCCATTACAGTCAGTCCTGAATTTTCAACAGTGAAGAACAATTTACTACATACCATGTTTGGTCAATACAGTGCAGTAGTAACCGAATTGGCAAATGCAATGCAGTACTATCTAGCTACTCCCTAATTATCAGGGTAATAAAAAAATGAAATGACACGTATACAATGGGTCTCCATCACACAAAACAATAAACAGTTCACTTTATATGCATAGTCCAAGCCTGTGCTCTTCAGGAAGACTCCAGAGCTGTCCTCTAAGAAAATAAAAGTACATATAAAACTCAAAACATCTTATCATCTACTGTGATATGCACAACAGTTTAGGCTTCATATTGTAATGACCCACGCCCTTCCCCCCCCCCCCCCCCCCCCCCCATCCGAACACTGCTTTCCACCGTTAGATACAGTTCATCTGATCCTGAAGTGAGATCATCTTCACTGCCAGCAGATGCACTTTCTTGTACTTGGGATTAAGGGGGATACTGATCTCTGCTTGCAGTACTACATGTTTCTTCAACATCCTGATCAGTTGCATCTGAGTTGTGTGTGCACACATTATGTTTTATCCATCTTGCCTCTCGAGCCTTAGAAATACTCTCAAGTCATCGCACCTTGCTGGCACCATCTTCATGATCAGCAACCTCTATTGTTAGATTTTCCAGTGGTATTGGCTTAACAGAGTCTCGTATTTTTGTTATGCTCTCCATATCTCCAGATTGTACTGTTCCTTTGGAAATGGCTTCTTTTACAGCTTTGTCTCGAGCCACCTAAATTTGTCAACCTTCACATTTTTCTATGCATACAGGTTATGATTTCTATTTCTATTTACTTACATAAGTAAGTCTACTCCTCTTCATGCACAGTTTCCGCTCATGTAGCTTAACAGGATCAGCTTTTGCCAGTTCAGACATTCGACGCATAGCATAGTAGGCCTTTGCAACAATCGATCAGTGAATCCAGTTACAAAATGCATACAGTATAGCTAGCATATACGTACCTTAATCCGTTGCAGGATACGCTTGTTTGTAGGAATCTTGCACTTATTGTACCTCAGCGCAGCTTCCACAGATGTAGCAAGCTGTTCTTTTGATTGAGAGTCAAGCTTACTCCATGGAGTCGTTGTCATCAGTTCTTTCAAACGTGGTTGCTGCGAAAATGCGTCTTGTAATATCATCTACCAAAGAGAAAACGAAACAGATAGACCAGCGTGAATGGACGTGAATATAGGGTAGTCTCAGGTAAGTTCGGCAGGGGGAGTATTCGGCAATCTAAGATTCAAACGAGGTGCAACGGCTTAACCGAAGCGCAACAATTCCAACACAAGCTGGAAAATATTCTTCAATGAGTGTGTTCGCAACGAGCTAATTGTATGTTCTACGAAAAGGTATTATTCGTGGATTATAATTTTTTTTGTTTACCTATGTCTAATTTTCTATCAAAATGGCGCGTCAAACAGTGCGCAAGTGTTTCGAGGTACAAAAGGGGCAACCGATCATGAAGGAGACACGCTATCCGAAGTCATATCTCTATGCTAGTTTGGAATAGAACAGTTAGCATGCAATACAATAAAGTATTTGACAATACAGGATAGTGATACTTTCATGAAATTCGTAGGATGTCGAACACTCCAAGTACAATTCGTATTACGCAGGAGTCTTCGGCATGGGTGCCGAACACTCCAAATCAGGCAAAATATACAGTTATAACTTAAAATATTATCCTGAAACTTGGAAAGTTGACATGAATCTAAGCTGTGCGCGGCAGGTGTACTCTTTTCATTTCTAAAAGAAATGCATTCATGATTACAAATAATTATTTCTGTGTGATTTGGTATATGATTTCCTTTAAAAATCATCAAGATAATCATTGAACGATTTTTTGTGATTTTGAAATGATTCTACAGTACATTTCTGTATAAAATCACTACAAAAATCTCTGAGTTATTTGGGAATGATTTTATAATGATTTCACAATTGATTTTTCTCTGAAAGATCATATTCTGATTTCACAGACGATTTCAAATGCTAAAATCGTGTGAAAAATCATAACATGATTTGACGCGAAATTTCCCTGTGGTCCGATATATGGGAGGGGGGCTTCAGGTCCGATACATTCCCCCCCCCCCCCCGGATACGCCACTGACATGTATGTAAAATACTAGTACGCGATATGAAAAAAAAAATTCCAATGGTGAAGGTGACCTCGCATAGGGGAGTGGGGGGGGGGGTCGTTCGAAGCCATCGACCCCCCCCTGCGTACGCCCATGATAATGAGTAGCAGTAAAGGATGAAACCCTCAAACCCCGTTAATACTATTTACCAAAGTAGCCACAGCCCAGAAATGACAGCAGTCTTGCCGTGTCCCAAATGATTGACGCGATATTCGATGTAAAGCCAACTTTTTATAACCTCATACCAACACTCCCTGGCTTAGTACATAGCCCAGTTCTGTCGCACAATGAGTGCACTAGAAGATGAAACCTTCAATCCCCGTTAATACTATTTTTAAAAGACGCTATACACCCAGAACTGACAGTATTCTATTCGTGCCGTATCCCTAATGATTGACGCGAGAGTCGATGTAAGGGAGCGTCCATAAATGATGTCACGCTTTTTTGGTGAATATTGGACCATGCATACATATGTTGTCCACATTTGTCACAAACGTAAGAGCCATACCCCCATACCCCAGCTGTAAATGATGTCACGTTTCATTACACCATACCCCCCCCCCCCCCCCCCCCCCCCTTCACGTCTCTTTTCCACAGCAGGCTGGTTTCAATCAATCAGCTATTGTACTGTTGTACTAGTATCAGTAGTGTAGTGTTTTTGTATTTATTCAAGCTTTGCGCACGCGGAAGTACAATTCCCTCTTGTTACCTACTGGCGCCGCCATCATTACCGTACCGAGGTAGCATCAATCATAAAAAATAAATATTCACTTTTAAAAATAAATTAACAAATCACGCTGTTGTTACCATACATACATACCCTATATACCATGTCCAATCCAGTCACGTTTGGGGGGACCATACATACATATGGTCAGCGTGACATCATTTGTGAACGCTCCCTAAAGCCAACTCTTTATAACCTCATACCAACACTCCCTGGCATAGCCCATAGTCCAGTTCTATCGCAAAATGAATGAACTAGAGGATAAAACCTTCAAACCCCGCTAATACTATATACAAAAGTAGCTATACACCCAGAACTGCCAGTACGGCCTAGTCTATTCGTGCCGTGTCCCCAATGATTGACGCGATAGTCGCCGTAAAGCGAACGTTTTATAACTTCATACCAACACTCCCTGGCTTAGTCCATAGCCCAGTTCTATCACAAAATGAGTGCACTGGAGGATGAAACCTTCAAACCGCGTTAACACTATTTACAAAAGTAGTTATACGCCCAGAACTGACTGTATGTCTAAAACGCTGTTTCGTGCCACTTTATGTTTTCAAAGCTAAGGAAAGGGCAAAACCTATCCAGTTCTATTCAGATTGCTAAGAAGAGCTTATTTACAAAAAATCAAGGTCAAAAAACGTACAGAACAGTTTTTGCCCGCCCAGAAAGCATTCATTTCTCAGTTTATTACCGAAGATTCGTAGTCTCGTACCCAGACCCAAATATACGTAACGATGATTATATAACATCACGTACGCTATATTATACTGTAAGCGACGTACGTTTGGGTCTGGGTACGAGACTAGAAGATTCGTTCACTAGAGCTTTCTAGACAAACCTTAGCTTTCATAATTGGGTGGATAACATTCGAGACTCTACATGATACGGATTTCACCAAAACCAGCTATAAGACATTTTCCCGCCAAACTCAAAAGGTGCTATCCATTATAATATTGACGGCTCATACATAGCCTTTTAGTATAGCTCACGTGACCCGTTTCTCTGTCTAAATAATCTATAGCTTGATTCTAATAAACAGCATTTCGGTAATAAACAACCGCATCAGCAATCAATGGAGTCAGCTGCAGTGAAGACAGATACAGCTAGGTACGTTATGAATGACTTCCACCATATTTATACACGCTTCCATGCACAACGTGCGTATGGCGAATGACCGTGTTGCGTGGCTAGAATGCTAGATATCGTGTAAAGGTCGGCATACACGGGGCGACTTCCTGCCGACTTGTCGCATGCAACTCGAATGAATATGGATAAAAGTTCCGTCATTGTTTAGTGTACTGATGGTTTGCGGAACATTTGTCCATATTCATTTGAGTTGCATGCGACATATCGGCAGGAAGTCGCCCCGTGTATGCCGGCCTTTAGGTGTCCGTGTGAGTCTAACGTACTATACATACGATGTATCAGAAAGTCGAAGCACTTTATGATGTTTCTATAAATTCTAATTTCTAAATTGTAGAGGTACTTGGTGAACGTTCTTTGTGCACAGTTAAGTATTCCACATTTGCCTCTGATGAACATTGCTGCATTAAGGCCCACGGACACCAAATATGCGGCCACCCATTTCATTGGAGCATTGAACGCAGCAGAAGTTTGCGGTATAGAGCTGGTTTGGGGCGCACCTTGCAACGCACAGCAGTCCTACGTGCTGTCCGTGTTCCATTACAAGGTCTTGGGCGACCTTTCCTTTCGCTGTTAGGCAGAGAGCTGTTTGTTCATAGGAGACAGTCTATCTAAAAGTCAATTGGCATATCGTGTGGTTGAAACATGACTCAGTCATCCACTGCCAATGCTCGGCTGTATAGCTAATCATACACCCCGCCTCCCTGTCACACCAAATGTTCATTGTGCACACTGCCACTCACACACACACACACATCCACACACACACATGCACATACACACAAACCACATACATATAACCACATAGGGACACAAACAACGTTGGTTTTGCTGCTATATTTTAGACTCTCTAAATGTCTATCTATTGAATCTTTTATGTAGCCATCTTTGGCTAATTCAGATTACCAGTGACCATGCCCTTGAATAGTCTGTGCAGCACACCAGCATATACAGACATGCAAGGAAGAAGTGTCCGACTATAAAAGCATATCAGGAAACAGAGGATGGTTCGAATCTGATTGTGACATAGGCCTATGAAACTGCCTACCCGCTATGATGAAGGGAAAATCTGAGCGCCTAGATGTATTTGTCTGCATATCCGCTGCTAATGTCTACTGTCCTGGGCACACAACGCGGAGCACATTTGTACACCGAGGGGTACAGAAAACAAAGCTTTATGGGTTATGTCGTTTTAGCATTCTAGCGACGTTTGGTTGTTTTACCACATTTTACATGTCCTTGTCAATTTGGGTCGAAGCTTTGAAGGCCTACCTCCTTATGCTGCCCTTATAGCAGTGCTGTGACACCACCAGCTACGAACGCTGTGCATCAGTATCAAATGCCTTAGGATCGTAACCCAGCGGTGTAATCTTGTTCAATAGCATTTGATCTAGTCTTGTAACTGAGGCCCCCAGTTTTCATTAGACGCTATCCTTCTTTGGTGCCTTGTTCCAGCACAACACCAGCCATCCTTACACGCTGGCATCCTGTAATGTTTTTGGCTATGTACCAATAGTGTATCAGATGGGCCTGTCTCATGGCTACTTTCATGAAGGGCATCATGAGGGTCACGGACACCTGGCAGGGTATGCCAATGCCCTCCCCCCAAACCCAGGGTTCCAGTGCACCAATAGCTATCTCATTATGAAGTTAGAGACGGATTTAGCGCCTGGATCGTTAAAATCATGATGCAAGCATTGTGTGTTGAAGCAGTGCAATTGCATTTGGGCCATAAATGAAAGCAGTTTCCTACCAGAGTGAAAAGTAATAATGATTGTGCTCACTGTATGCCTGATAGCCATGTAGCTGTGAGTTAATTAATTGTTACCGCTTTGCCAGTATTCATTATTTGTCGAAACGAATAAGAGATATTTGAGAAAAAAGGATATAATTTATTGAGATTTATTACTAGTGCTTGTTTTCTTTCATTGACATTAATCCTTCATACAGCCATGTTTGTTCATTTAACAGAGACACAGTACAGTATAAATGGCAATTTCATTTGTTCAGGGGCCTCGCACCTACACCATTGCATTGGGCATCAATCCTACGTCGTAAAGCAGTGATTGGCATGGAAGGGGTTACCAACCCCATGACCACACCACCACCCTGGTTATTGTTGAAATGTTACTCCGGTCACTGAGAAGGATTTAGTTAATCACCCATTCTCGCACACGGGAGGGTGTAGCTGGTGTAGTAATTGAGTGTTAATGTTAATGTATTGGACATCAGAGTTTTTCCATCCTGCACCAAACATACACATAATACATAATACTGGTTCCGGCATGGATTCTAAAGCTGATGATGGATTGGAAACGGGCATCATTAACACGTATGATCCGTGGGTCCTGGTTGCCCACTCTATAAAGCTCCTTGTCACCTTAAAGCTTGAACGTAATAAGGCCATCAGCCATGGGAAGGGATGTTTTATCATGTTGTAGCCTCTAGACGTAGAGGAATGCATGTACATGTATAATATTGTCCATCTCAGTTAATAAGAGAGTTTTGTACTGCAACTGTGGCATTTAATGGTATGATACTATTCCAACCCACTCATATACATCCAATAATTGTCTGTAATTAAGATGTTTTACTTTGTCCAAAACGTGTTAGATACTGGAGATAGAATTTTATTTGTGATGGATATTAGATGTTTATGAATTAGAGCCTAATAACTACAACGACATTCCTACATCTCTTAAGCTTCAAAATTGAAATTCAGGTGCAGAAGTCATGTATCTACACATGTATTCTTTTTGTTGCAGCTTTGATAAGACATGATACTTTAGCTTTCAGAGCATTATATTGAAATTTAGCAGCATTGCCTATTTTCAGGAATTGATGGTGTCTATTTGTATGTTTCAAACCAATTGTCATTTTGTGTCACAAGACACATAACTTTTTAAAAATCCGAGTTCTTAAGAAGTTTGAAAAGATGTTGTTCAAGGTCTTCTGCATCATTTTTATTGTAAAATCAAGCTTTTGCAAACTCCCTTGGTAATTGAGATTGACAATAATTCAACATTTTTACGATGTAACCAAACTTCCGACATAGTTTTTGGTTGCTTCATCACCTCCTCCTGTCGATAAAATGATTTACATCCAATTGTAGTTAAACTAACATAAAGTGTATCTAGGCAATTGTTCTTTGTATAAATATGAAA
Source organism: Ephydatia muelleri (assembly GCA_013339895.1). Lineage (NCBI taxonomy): Eukaryota > Metazoa > Porifera > Demospongiae > Spongillida > Spongillidae > Ephydatia > Ephydatia muelleri. The sequence goes on along the minus strand of JABACO010000003.1, from coordinate 11,789,726 downwards.
CAAGTGCTATGCCACGGTCTGACGATCCCTCAATAAATCCTTGCACATGAAGCTACACAAAACAGCACAACTGGTATTTCACGAGAGCAAATCCACCCTGATTTCACAAGGAAATGCTTACCACTACTGGGCCAGGATAACTTCCCTGGATATCACCTCCTATCTCCAATGACGTGCCAATAACGAATATATCCACTGCGCTCATCAAGGAGATTTACCCTTTCTCAAGAGCGCTCTAAAACCCATTACAAGACAGTAAGAATGGGCAGAACTCTCAAACTGTTTCTCCTTCTATAAGTGCCTCATATTTCTATGTGGTTCAGGTTCTTTAGAGAGCTTACAGGAGATGAACGTGATAAAAGGATCTTTGTCCGTCCTTGTCTGCAACTTACTGGGACGAGAGGCAAATGCCCAGTTAACAGCTCCATGGACACCTTGCAAACATATGAAATGCCCAGTTAACAGCTCCATGGACACCTTGCAAACATATGTACACAGCTGAATGGCTTACGTGATCGTTTCCAATCCATGAGAGCTCTATAGTATCCATGGTTCCAGATCTATGATTCGTTATATCGTTGCCACAATTGACGCTTTATGAATGCCTTACAGGATCGTTTTACAGCATTTGCAACTGATGGCCAGGGGAAACCAGTCATTGGGGAGACCATTGTTACTTTGACAGCTTACGTGTATTTTATCCCAGGCTGCTCAATCCACTTGATAGCTGCCAATACAATACTATTAGTTATACAGAATGACCTTAGTTTACAGAGTTGTTCCTATTATTGATGCAGGAAAACGTCTCTGGTGGTAAACTGCCATCATCATGTTTACAGCACAGACCTTTAACTCAGTTTTTTAATCTACTGTGAGTAGTCCCTGACTATACGAATGAACAGGAAATTAATGGAAGCATAGCAGTAAAGTTGTCATCTTCTCCCCTCCAGAGCCCTACCCCTCCCTATGTCCTTCTCCCAAGTCTGTAGATCAGACACAATTATGTCATGAATATCATGACCTTACTTTTATTTTATTTTCTTTTACAGTGTGGTTGTGTGTTGTGACCACTGTATTGATGGACGCAATGGTCCTGCAGTGGTGTTCTGTTGTACGTGTCGTCAGCTCCTATGCAAGCCCTGTGAGGACCACCATAGAAGTGGACGTCAGCTATCCAAACACGATATCGTTGGACTGGACCAGGAGGGAGCCAAACATCTGCTGGCCATTATGAAGCCAAGAGAGTATTACTGCACTCAGCCTAACCATGAGGAAAATAAGATACACTCTTATTGTCAAACATGCCAGTGTCTGATACATGTGTGTGGGGATGGTGTACCTGTTGCTCACAAGGATCACAACATCACTGAACTGTCTACTATTGCAAAAAAGCATCGAGATTCAATCCAAAAGGTACTTGCAAATGCAAGGGAGACTGTGGCAAGGGTGACTGGAGCCATTGATGCAAATAACAAAGTGAGAGAACACGTGATGCTGAGCAAAATGAAGGCACACGAGGCCATTGATCAAGCCTTTGAAGCACTCCAGCAAGCATTGGAACTGAGGAAGACGACATTGTTGTCAGAGTTGGAATCTATTTCACTCTCCAAGACAACTGCTCTGACCCTCCAGAAGGAAAGGTTTGAGAAGTTTATTGAGGAGATTGGCTACTTCACTGAAATGGCTGTACACTCCTTCCAGACCCACACTGACCATGAGATTGTGGCTCTCGGAGGACTTATACCAACTGAACTTAGTGCTGTGCTCAAGAAAGTAGAACCCATTTCTCTTATTCCAATCACACCTAATGGTATATCTGCTTTTGTACAAACAGATGACCTGATAATACCATTATCCAAATTTGGCTGCATTTCAGATTTATCAGCAACTCCATCTTCAAGCACATGGACATCCACATCAGTAGCCAAGGTGAAGACAGATTTCCATGTTAAGGTAGAGAGCAAGACCTCCAAGGGGACAGTGTGCCCACATGGTGGTCTGCAGATGAAGGCTGAGATGAGATCCAATACTGGAGCAGTTGTGCATGGAGAGGTGGAGGACCGTGGAGATGGTACCTACACCACCACCCTCATCCCCCAGACTGCTGGTCCTCATCAGCTCCTCATCACATTGAATGGTCAACATGTACAGAACAGCCCACATGACCTTAATGTGTTACACACATATGACTACAAGACCTTAGGTAATGTCCAACAAGTGATCAAGTGTCGCAGTGGTCCATTTTGTGTTGCCATCCAAGATAATGGAGACCTCTACGTAGGAGCTTATGAAGACTGCATTTATGTATTTGATACAACAGGTCATCTGAAGAAAATCATAGGTAGTCGAGGGCATAGTGATCATCAGTTTTATAATCCACACAACGTTATAGTGAAGGAAAATATGCTATATGTTACTGACTGTTCGAATCAGTGTATTAAACGGCTGACGTTAGATGGGACTTTCGTCAATAAGTTTTCAGCCAAGGACGCTTCTGGAGTACTTGTTGATGAGTACAATAGAATTTTTGTATCTGATTCATCAAGCAACAAGATTAATGTATTCAACCATAATGGAGGTGATATATTCACCATAGATGGTAATGTCACTGGTGACCGTAGTTTCCAATCACCACATGGTCTTGCATTTGACCCTCTGGGGAATATTCATGTTGCAGCCTCTGGATCAAACACCATCAAGGTCTTCACCAAGGAAGGTGTCTACATCAGGAAGTATGGAGATCTAAAAAGTCCCAGAAGAATAGCCATTGATAGTGAAGGTTACATCTTTGTCACTGAATATGGGGGCAACTGTATCTCCATTTGTGATCCTCAAGGAAACAAATTCCACACAGTGGGAGGCCTGAATAGCCCTTGGGGCCTTGCACTGGATTCCAGAACCAGAAGCTTATATGTTGCTAATTATATGGCTCATGTTGTATTGAAGTATTCAATGTAGGTACATGTACTGGAACTGTAGTTGATTATACTATATTGTGTTCGTAAGCAGTTCTGTTTATGAAATTATTAAAAATAAAAGTTGTTGTTATGCATATGCCTTGCTACGTAGCCACTGATGGGAGAAATGGGCTAGCCTTTGAGTACCGTACTGCTCACTGGTTTTGATGATGTGGAGAATTGCAATCCCCAATTGTATCAGCATGAAGAATAAGTTTGTAAAATAATCTCCAACAAATCATCATCAATAGTAATTATGCAGTATTGTAAAATCATTTCATATTGAATATTAATACCAGTACATATGCATATGTGCTGTCATCTGTGCAGAAATTCAAGGAACACTTGTGATGCTACAAATGATCATGCTTTTTGTTGTAGCAACACTGGTACCAGGAGAGCCTTGCATGATGCGGCCCAGCCCACTTACATGTAGATAGGAAGTATTTCTTGCAAACACGGCTACTACTGCCTCTTGTTTTCATAACTAGATGGATATTGGTTATACACTGTAGGTATGGCTTGAAAGAAATTCCAAAGTTGTTACCACATCATTTGTATGATTTGCAACTAATCCCATTACGTAATGATAACAGCAATCTCCAAATTCAAGTGATCATCAAAACCAGTGAATATGGTAAGGTTAAACAGGAGTACTTTAAATGGGATATCGTAGTACATCGTGTTGATGTGCACATCTAATAGTTCTATCCCTATTGCGTAAACTGACCCCAGAGAATGCCCATGTGCATAATTTGGATAACATTTTCTAAACTGACCACAGTCTCTTGCCGTACCAAAAGTCACAGTCACCAGCAAGGTTCACTAGTAAACTGTATTGTAAGTGCAGCTATAGCCATTTCAAGCGCTTGCCAAATTGCTACAGACAGTTACTGTTCCAAAATGAGAATTATTATAATTGTTCATGATCATGTCCTACACTGTACATGCAGGTACATGTAAATCAGAGATTACAAAATTTATCTACAGTTTGAAGGTCTTTGTATCTATTTCTCTCAAAATATTAACGACACACATTGCCTCCTTACAAAGTTGCATCTTTATAATTTGCAGACTGTAGGTGTGGCTAGTGTGGGTGGGTGCAGTGCAAGTGTAGTGTGCTCAGGGGTGAAAGGGTTTCAGGTGAGGGTAATGTGTGATTAGCATCCAGGTGTGGTTAGATGAACATGTAGCTCATCCTTCTGCATAGGGTTGAAGAAAGAGATGAGTTTTCTTTGATGACTCTCCCTGTGGGTGGATGACAAGGTGGGAGCAAAGATGAGGGAAAACACGCAAACACACACACACACACACACAAACACACACACACACACCTCACACACACACACACACACACACACACACACACACACACACACACACACACACACACACACACACACACACACACACACACACACACACACCTGAGAGGCACCAGGAGTACAAGGTATCTGGGTACCCAGTACAATCTCATCAAAGGTGGATGGCTGGGTGAAGCTTTCCACAGTCACCTTCCCATCCCCACCCACACCTCATAAAGAGGAAGTGTGGGTGGGGATGGGAAGGTGCATGTGTGTGTAGATGTATAGAAGTTTGTGGGTGTGTACATGTGTGTGTGTGTGTGTGTTTGTCAATAGAAAAAATGCATCCATCAAAGCTACATGTAAGATAGCAACTTTACATGTGTAAAATCCATGCAGTTCCAAAGTAATTATAATTCAATAATGTCTGCTTTTGATTCATAGTACATATTACCCACACTCTGCCTCTCCACTTCAATTAGAGATCCCCTGGGACACACCCACATCTGATTGTGCAGAGTACAGGGAGTGGTGTTATCAGAACTATTTCTTTTCTCCTTGGACCAAGATTAGCAATGAGCCACTGGGTAAGTGGGAAGAAGGGAGGGAGGAGAGGGAAGGGGAGGGGAGGGGAGAAGATGTATTGCACTCTGCAAAGCACAGATCATATACACATGCATGTACGTGTACTTGTCTATGTGCTACTCTGTGGGTGCTTGCTTGCTTGTACAGTTGTGACTTCATTGCAAGAGACGGTGTTATGTGTGTTGTGTGCATGCTAGCACTTCTGAAGAAGATATTACGTCAGGCTCCTTCCAAGAGACACACTTTGGAGAGCATTAAGAAGCATTTGTGGTATCGCAAGTGAGTCCTCTTACTGTACAGTACATGTACGCTGTTCTCTCAAGTGTGTCATGCAGACCCACCATCAATCCTCATGTGATCTCATGTGATCCAGTGTGTCATGCAGACTCACCATGAAGGGAGGTACAAAACCATGTTCCTTGCCTTACTTGCTCCATTAGTATACATGTCGTGTACTGTACACCATAATACATGTACATGTGTACTATCTCTACATTTACACACAAAATATACACATTGCATAATGTTTGCATACACACGTATATGCCCCAATGCAAATAGGTCATATCCAGTGGTCACCCAGTCCCCATCACAGGAAGGTGAGTCACATGTGAACCCCCAATTTTGCCCAGGTTCATTAAATATTCTAAAATGCACATTATAAAATTCGATTGTGTTGCTTAATTAGAAAATTATAAATCCACTGTACATAATTTTCTACATGTATATATGCTTAGCCCCTCCCAATTATTGGCCCACCCCTTGAGGGTGGGACTGGGGAGGTGTGGGGAAGGTGGTTTATGTTCCAAGAGAATGTTGCACATTTCTGGAGTCAGCCATTTTGTTCATTTTCTTTTGCACAGCTTTGTCACTTGTGTCTCCATCTTGCCAGCACACCAGAAGAGTCAAAGTGGAGAGCTCTCCAAGATATGGGGATAGGCCAGGAAGGTAGGTGAGGAGTGAGGGAGGTGTGGAGTGATGGAGGGAGGTGTGAAGTGAGGGAGGTGCCCTCATAGGATATGGGAATGGTGATGAGGTGTGTGTAGCTATGCTGCAACTTCTCTCCTCCAGTGATGTTGTGTCATCCCAGCCAGTCAATGCACACTGTGAAGATGTGGGTGGGGATGGGAAGGTGACTGTGGAAAGCTTCACCCAGCCATCCACCTTTGATGAGATTGTACTGGGTACCCAGATACCCTGTACTCCTGGTGCCTCTCAGGTGTGTGTGTGTGCGTGTGTGTGTGTGTGTGTGTGTGTGTGTGTGTGTGTGTGTGTGTGTGTGTGTGCATGCATGTGGGCTGGAGTGATTTGAGTGTCTCAATAAAAACAAATTACATCCTAACAGAATCATGACAGCAAGGTACACATAATTGCAAGAGAAATATTGTTAGCTTTGTCGGTCTTGAATTATGTGTCCCTTAAAGCATTTAATGACATATACAAGTGTCTTTAGAACGTAGCATTGTTGTAATTTACATACAGTAATGATCATGTGCTCTTGAATTCTGATGGTATACTGTTAATTAGCTGATGTGCTTCTCGACTTCATCCACTGTGGGAGGGTCCACAAGAACTAATCCAACCTGTGGCTACATGGTCATTCATGACTAATGTATTTTCCTCGTGCTTTTCAGATTCAAGTGGATGCATGTTGATGCATATGACTCTGATATAAGCACATACATTTCAGTGTGCAGTATTTTAGTAATAACACTTTTAAATTTATTTATTTATGTGATTATACTATATGTTTGTGCATCTACATGTACATGTATAATCGATGAACTGTAAATTGTGTTAGATTGTGGGAATACCCAAATGTCTCCATGTGGTGTGTCCTAACTCTTCAACACCACTCACCTCCCTCCCCTCTGCACCACCATCCCTTCACCCATCTCCTCCCCATCCCTCTCCTTCAGAGTCTGTTCCAGAGGTTGACTCTTCGTATGACAAGGTTTTATACAAACCTTGCGAGTGCCAAAGTGTGGAGCAGACTGAACCAGATCATGAAGAGTTTGGCATTTGAGACCAGAACCAGTATGGACCAGGTATGAGGCTATTAGGATCTTCATGGGGAGGAGGGTGGGGGAGGGGCTAATGTCAGATAACTTTGTCTCTCCCATGACATAACTCACCAGGCTAGTCTGATGATATCGACTATGGATCGGAGAAAACAACCCCTTTCGTTCAAGGTTTCCATCTACGAGTTGAAGTCAGACCTGCTATTGGTGGAATTTAGAAGGTCAAAGGTGAGTGAACAGGGACTGCAGTTAGTAGCGGCTTTGGCATGTGGCTAAGGAGCAATGCTGGAGTGGGTCACACTGCCACAGTGGTGGGGTTGGGGGAAAGAAGGGTGCAAGAATGGTTCAGGACCCTATGCAAGGGGGGAGGGGTTTGGTCAAACCCCATCAAATGATTGATTGAAGCAATATGCTCACTATTTATTTTTAACTGCATCGAAACCTAATGCATGTGCGCAGTTGAGAGTAATGGATTTGAAAACAATCAGTACGAGACGTTGTAATCATGAGACAAAGGACAAAACCTCACTACCAAATACTTTGACAGCAAAATATGGTAGTTGGCAGTCTGATGTGGAGTGCAGGACATGGTGACTAGCAGTCTGATGTTGAGTGCAGGGCATGGGGACTAGCAGTCTGATGTGGAGTGCAGGGCATGGGACTAGCAGTCTGATGTGAGTGCAGGGCATGGGGACTAGCAGTCTGATGTGGAGTGCAGGGCATGGGGACTAGCAGTCTGATGTGGAGTGCAGGGCGTGGGACTAGCAGTCTGATGTGGAGTGCAGGACATGGTGACTAGCAGTCTGATGTTGAGTGCAGGACATGGTGACTAGCAGTCTGATGTGGAGTGCAGGGCATGGGGACTAGCAGTCTGATGTGGAGTGCAGGACATGGGGACTAGCAGTCTGATGTGGAGTGCAGGACATGGGGACTAGCAGTCTGATGGTGTGTGTACTAACACGGGGGGGGGGTGCTGACCTGAAGTTTGTTGGCAGAGCTCGCCAATCCTCTCACTAATGGTGCATCACTGGGTTTGATGGTTAACGAGACAATGAACAGTGTTGGAGTGTCTGAAGCTATCCTGAATCTTATTGCTACTGGTCAGAAAATCATTACAAGCCAAACCAAGATTTTCAAATGGGATGCCTTATTTGTGGCAAGACAGAAGTGTGGTGCTCTTGCAAATATTCCAGAGCTGGGTAAAGTGACAGGTGTTATGGGTAGATGGTCGCCCCTCTTGCAAAATGAGAAGTCTTCTTCCTCTGTATAGTCGTCGTGTATGATATTGCACTCGTCATGGAGGAGATCTATATTTGGTAGCAGTTGGGCCTCTGATGGTTACACAACAATTATAGATTAATAGTAGATAGGTACCAGATGATTAGTTCATACGGGCTTTAATATCCTTGTATGTTATTTATGTGTCTAATTCTGATATACAGAGGTGGGAATAATATACATGTACTTGCACAAATTGTGTTGCAATTTAATTCGGCTGTCAGTCCTGCTAGCCTGCTTACAATTTTCATAACAGTCCACTTTCAACTAGCTGGAAATTGTCATTGCTACCAAACCACCATGTATAGGGCTATTTAATTTGTGCTGTAGGTGGTGTGGTGTATGCTACAGAGTATACAGCTGTACATGCATGCATGCAAATTCATATGCATGTGTATGTAGTAGGGTTGAACACCTCAGTGCCTGAGCCCCAATATAGATCTCCTCCCATGATGAGTACACAAGGAAAGAGACAAAAGTTTTAAAGCAAATTAATGTACACTGACCAGCTTTAGAAAATCCAACTGGTTTCACACAGGTAAAGGCATAACTTTTCAAAGCCCAATCACATATATACAAATAGGTTGAGCACATTGTACACATGATAAAGCCTAATAGAGACAAATTTCTGTACACTGTACTGGACCAGTTTATGCAACCAAAGTGGGCAGTGGGGTGGGGGGGACAGATTTATCATCGTGTTATCAGTAAGTAATACATTGTACAAAGGTAGCAAATTGAGACCTTTGTGCGTACATGTAGATTGCCTTGCATTGTACTTGTCGTTCACATGGGGTGCCTTAAGTGTATACTACTCCATTTGATGCACACACCCTGCCATCAATTAGTTCCTTGTTGTATACATAATATGTAAATCATGTTTTTAAAAGAGTATTTTAATGGGCTCATAACAGTATTGATGCAGCTATATTTTATTTCTGTAGGGAGATGGAATTGAGTTTAAGAAGATGTTCAGACAGATCAGGCAGCTCTGTGAAGACATGGTTTGCAAGCCACCATCGATCACATGATCTCGAGTTCAGTTGCTAGCAAGTATTCACCAACTTGAAGCCGTCTTGTGGCTGTCATGTGACTGTCCTGTGACCATCACTCTGTATGTGTATCATTGATATGTGTACTTCCATTTATAGCCAAAAGTGCATCAGTGTTTTGATCCCAATTATTGACATGCATCATATATTGTCATTGATTTGTGACTGTCATGTGACCATCATGTGACTTTCCTTTGTTGTCCCGCAGTGTGTTGTGTTGAAACTGCATCAATATGGAGTATACTAAATGCCATTGTATTGGTAACAGGGCACACATGGGGGTGATGTTATCAAGTTGCAATTACTAATCAGTATTGTGTTGCGAAAATGGATAATTCTGGTAAGGCCTTGCAGTACAGCTATGTTCTTTAATTCAAACAATTTTTCTCAACACCACTCTTTAGCCAGAGTCAATGGTAGTTATGCTATTTGGGTTATACAGTGGTAGTTGACTATATAAAACATTTTCCCTGCTCTTCATTGTTTTAACAATAATGGTATAAACCCAATAATGCAATTAAATAGTTTGAATTTGAAACTTGTCACGTGACTGCTTGGTTTCTATTTTAGGAAATTTGTGACCCTCTTATTTTTAACTCATTTCTCCCCCTTTTGGAAACAGATCAGGCTGAACGTTGGCATGGAACTACCACGCACATAACTACATCACTTGGTCGGGCCAAATGTTGAACGCGATAAACAGTTTGAGATTCAGCCCTGCAAATGTGCTCTTTTAAGGCAATACACGTTAAGCTGTTTGTCCAGCATTTCGTAGTGTTTTTTATGCTACCGTAATTTCACAATACATTAAAAACAGCTATTCTATCTGAAACTTTCGTCTGCTTTGTCGCAAAAATGTTTGCCTCAAACGTTGGGCCCTAAAAGTCAAACGGTCTACGAAACGAGTCGGAAATAATGTACAGTACTAGTAATATGAAACATAGCCTGAAAGAAACGGACCACTGAACGCGAAAAGTATCAAGCAGAGCCAGAAGAGTAAGATATATATCACGTCAGTTTG
>JABACO010000003.1:11759950-11778508 GCA_013339895.1 Ephydatia muelleri | reverse complement strand
GGTATCGCAAGTGATTCCTCTTACTGTACAGTACATGTACACTGTTCTCTCAAGTGACCCACCATCAATCCTCATGTGATCTCATGTGGTCTCATGTGGTCTCATATGGTCTCATGTGATCTCATGTGGTCTCATGTGATCCAGTGTGTCTGTCATGCAGACTCACCATGAAGGGAGGTACAAAACCATGTTCCTTGCCTTACTTGCTCCATTAGTATACATGTCGTGTACTGTACACCATAATACATGTACATGTGTACTATCTCTACATTTACACACAACTATACACATTGCATAATGTTTGCATACACACATATATGCCCCAATGCAAATAGGTCATATCCAGTGGTCACCCAGTCCCCATCACAGGAAGGTGAGTCATGTGCACCCCCAATTTTGCCCAGGTTCATTAAATATTCTAATAATGCACATTATAATTCGATTGTGTTGCTTAATTGAAAATTATAAATCCACTGTACATGATTTTGTAGTGTATGTATGCTTAGCCCCTCCCAATTATTGGCCCACCCCTTGAGGGTGGGACTGGGGAGGTGTGGGGAAGGTGGTTTATGTTCCAAGAGAATGTTGCACATTTCTGGGTGTCAGCCATTTTGTTCCTTTTCTTTTGCACAACTTTGTCACTTGTGTCTCCATCTTGTCAGCACACCAGAAGAGTCAAAGTGGAGAGCTCCCCAAGATATGGGGATAGACCAGGGAGGTAGGTGAGGAGTGAGGGATGGTGTGGAGTGATGAAGGGAGGTGTGAAGTGATGGAGGGAGGTGCCCTCATAGGATGTTGTGTCATCCCAGCCAGTCAATGCACACTGTGAAGATGTGGGAAGGTGACTGTGGAAAGCTTCACCCAGCCATCCACTTTTGATGAGATTGTACGGGTACCCAGATACCCTGTACTCCTGGTGCTTCTCAGGTGTGTGTGTGTGTGTGTGTCTGTGTGTGTGTGTGTGTGTGTGCATGTGTGTGTGCATGTGTGTGTGTGTGTGTGTGAATTGTGTTAGATTGTGGGAATACCAAAATGTCTCCATGTGGTGTGTCCTAACTCTTCAACACCATTCACTTCCCTCCCCTCTGCACCACCATCCCTTCACCCATCTTCTCCCCATCCCTCTCCTTCAGAGTCTGTTCCAGAGGTTGACTCTTCGTATGACAAGGTTTTATACAAACCTTGCGAGTGCCAAAGTGTGGAGCAGACTGAACCAGATCATGAAGAGTTTGGCATTTGAGACCAGAACCAGTATGGACCAGGTATGAAGCTATTAGGATCTTCATGGGGAGGAGGGTGGAGGAGGGCTAATGTCAGATAACTTTGTCTCTCCCATGACATAACTCACCAGGCTAGTCTGATGATATCGACTATGGATCGGAGAAAACAACCCCTTTCGTTCAAGGTTTCCATCTACGAGTTAAAGTCAGACCTGCTGTTGGTGGAATTTAGAGGGTCAAAGGTGAGTGAACAGGGACTGCAGTTAGTAGCGGCTTTGGCATGTGGCTAAGGAGCAATGCTGGAGTGGGTCACACTGCCACAGTGGGTGGGGTTGGGGGAAAGAAGGGTGCAAGAATGGTTCAGGACCCTATGCAAGGGGGGAGGGGTTTGGTCAAACCCCATCAAATGATTGATTGAAGCAATATGCTCACTATTTATTTTTAACTGCATCGAAACTTAATGCATGTGCGCAGTTGAGAGTAATGGCTTTGAAATCAATCAGTACGAGACGTTGTAATGATGAGACAAAGGAACAAAACCTCACTACCAAATACTTTCGACAGCAAAATATGGTAGTTGGCAGTCTGATGTTGAGTGCAGGGCATGGGGACTAGCAGTCTGATGTTGAGTGCAGGGCATGGGGACTAGCAGTCTGATGTGGAGTGCAGGGTATGGGGACTAGCAGTCTGATGTGGAGTGCAGGGCATGGGGACTAGCAGTCTGATGTGGAGTGCAGGGCATGGGGACTAGCAGTCTGATGTGGAGTGCAGGGTATGGGGACTAGCAGTCTGATGTGGAGTGCAGGGTATGGTGACTAGCAGTCTGATGTGGAGTGCAGGGCATGGGGACTAGCAGTCTGATGTGGAGTGCAGGACATGGGGACTAGCAGTCTGATGTGGAGTGCAGGGCATGGGGACTAGCAGTCTGAGGTGGAGTGCAGGACATGGTGACTAGCAGCCTGATGTGGAGTGATATGCATGTGTATGTAGTAGGGTTGAACACCTCAGTGCCTGAGCCCCAATATAGATCTCCTCCCATGATGAGTACACGAGGAAAGAGGACAAAAGTGGACTTTAAAGCAAATTAATGTACACAGACCAGCTTTAGAAAATCCAACTGGTTTTCACACAGGTAAAGGCATACCTTTTCAAAGCCCAATCACATATATAGAAATAGGTTGAGCACATTGTACACAAGGATAAACCAAAAAGAGACAAATTTCTGTACACTGTACTGGACCAGTTTATGCAACCAAAATGGTCAGTGGGGAGGGGGACAGATTTATCATTGTGTTATCAGTAAGTAATGTACATGTAGATTGCCTTGCACTGTACTTGTCGTTCACATGGGGGGGTGCCTTTAGTGTATACTACTCCATTTGATGCACACACCCTGCCATCAATTAGTTCCTTGTTGTATACACCATATGTACATCATGTTTTTAAAAGAGTATTTTAATGTGCTCATAACAGTATTGATGCAGCTATATTTGATTTCTGTAGGGAGATGGAATTGAGTTTAATAAGATGTTCAGACAGATCAGGCAGCTCTGTGAAGACATGGTTTGCAAGCCACCGTCGATCACATGACCTCGAGCTCAGTTGCTAGCAAGTATTCACCAACTTGTAGTCGTCTTGTGGCTGTCATGTGACTGTCCTGTGACCATCACTCTGTATGTGTATCATTGATATGTGTACTTCCATTTATAGCCAAAAGTGCATCAGTGTTTTGATCACAATTATTGACATGCATCATGTATTGTCATTGATCTGTGACTGTCATGTGACCATCATACGACTTTCCTTTGTTGTCCCGCAGTGTGTTGTGTTGAAACTGCATCAATATGGAGTATACTAAATGCCATTGTATTGGTAACAGGGCACACATGGGGGTGATGTTATCACCTTGCAATTACTAATCAATATTGTGTTGCGAAAATGGATAATTCTGGTAAGGCCTTGCAGTACAGCTATGTTCTTTAAAACAATTTGTCTCACCACCACTCTTTAGCCAGAGTCAATGGTAGTTACAGTGTATGCTATTTGGGTTATACAGTGGTAGTTGACTATATAAAACATTTTCCCTGCTCTTGAATGTTTGGAATTGTTTTAACAATAATGGTATAAACTAAAGAAATTCCAATAATGCAATTCAATAGTTTCTATTTTAGGAAATTTGTATCCCTCCTATTTTAAACTCATTTCTCCCCCTTTTGGAAACAGATCAAGCTGAATGTTGGCATGGAAAAACCATGCACATAACTACATCACTTGGTCGGGCCAAATGTTGAACGCAATAAACATTTTGAGATTCAGGCCTGCAAATGTGCTGTTTTGAGGCGATACATGTTTTGCTGTTTGTCTAGTGTTGCGTTGTGTTTTTTATGCTACCGTAATTTCACAATACATAGAAAACAGCCATTTCTATCTGAAATGCTTGTCTAATAAAAACTTTCGTCTACTTTGTCGCAAAAATGTTTGCCTCGAACGTTGGTCCTAAAAGGTATAAAAAGTCATATGGTCTTCGAAATGAGCCAGAAAATATTGTAATATGAAGCATAGCCTGAAAAGAAGCGGACCACTGAACGCGAAAAGTATCAAGCAGAGCCAGAAGAGTAAGATATATAATATGTCAGTTCTCGCAAATGTTGCATGACTACCTCAAATCCTTTCACTTAGCCACATTGTAGAGGTAGTCAAGATATGTCAAAACCCAAGTTATTGGGTCTCTCACCTCAAACACCTTCAAACTATGCTTAATGGAAATTTCTTTTCTCATAAAATGTGGGCGTTTCCACTAGTAGATTGTTTAAAGAATCTAGACTGGGGAGAAATCACATACTTCTACATCCATAAAACACATTGAAATTATTAATGGTTATCTTTATTATTTTTCATCTTTTATTATATCACACAATTATTGGTATAACCATACAAGACAGAAATACATATACATATACAACACTCATATAATATACACCTTCACAAATAATTACTTACTACTACAAAGTACCTAAGCCTAACTAATGTTTCAGACATAGCCTACTCAAATGATTGGGGCAGACTTCTTGTCAAAATAGCTCTTGCTATGCTACGAGTTAACACCAGACTAAGTCTGCCCAAAAGATCAGCAGTGACCTTACTCTATCTGTCATAAGGATATTGTCGTTTCATGATTCACAACTTGTATTTGAGCTTGAAATGAAGTACCAGTCACAAAATTTATACTGGCTTCATCAGCAAATTCTTGCCCATCACATTTGGCGGGGAATCTCTGCTGGTTATGAAGCTAATACAAGTTTTTTTTTTCAAGATTTCAATTGATTTTATCTTCTAGGAGTTACAAACTACCTCTGCACTAGTCTCGTACCCAGACCCTGATTCCCACAGCTGCGAGTGGATTACATCACCGCTACGTGGAAAAACACTTTTCACGTAGCGGTGATGTAATACATCCGCTGCTGTGAAAACATGGGTCTGGGTACGAGACTACCTCTGCACAGCAGTTATTACACACTGAGAATCGAACTATATAGCAGACACAGAGTTTAGTGTAAGGCTATGAATTTAAATTAGCCATGCATTCATTTTGAAGCATTACATTTCTATTCGTTTAGCTTATACTTGAAATGTTTATCCACACAGCATTATAATCAAAGAAAATATTCTAAATGTTCGTGACTATAACAATAAAACGGCTGATGTTAGAAGGTCTTTCGTCAATAAGGTTTTACGTTTCAGCAAGATACGTTATCTGATGGCTCACGCAACAACATTAATGTATTCAGCCATAATGGTCGTAATATATTCACCATTGATGGTAATTGTCACTGATGACCACAGTTTCCAATCACCATATGGTCTTACAAAGTACGTTTTCCCGCAACACGGAAACGCTTACTATACAATAATTGCCAACGCCCGTTAAAAGATGCTCACACCATCCAGTAACTCACAAGCGGCACTATTGAACTATTGCGGTTACACAAACACTAGCTTCATTCTAATAAACAGCATTTCGGTAATAAACAACCGCATCGACCAGCAATCAATGGAGTCAGCTGCAGTGAAGACAGATACAGCTAGGTACGTTATGAATGACTTCCACCATATTATTATCTCTGTATATATGCTTCCTGCGTATGGCCAGAGATAATATATAGAGGGATTGGAAACGAATCACGTGCGCCATAGACTTTAGCAATTTTAGCGCACGCGTGAATCGCACCTACGTTGACCAAAAAAGGGGGCGGAATTGTAGGCTTGAATTGAAGTCTTGAATGTCACAAAGTAATGAAACACGCTTTCTCAAGTTTAAATAAAGTAGTCGATAGACGATCAACTAAAGATTCATTGAATACTTATAGATTCGATTTTGCGCCATTTTTTAACCAAAAAATAAAAAAATTGGCCATTTTTTTACTTTGGGGGGAGAATCCGTCGATCTAGATAAACTGTCCACGTCATTATTTGTGTATTTACTGCTCATAGTCTAGTATGTGCCCATCGCTATGTTGTTTGCGTATAGCATCTTCAGAAACCTCGCTATGATGTTTTGGGTACCCTTACTCTCTGGGGGAGCCACGGCTTTTTTTTACGATGATGGCTGGTTTTAATATATTATTATGGTAGAGCTATGTTGGTTGTGTGCCCATCACATGTTTTTAAAGGTAAACCACGTCCCAATCGTTCTGTAAATTTCTTCAAAGGTGATGGGCGGAAGAAAATTGAAGCTTCGGCACATTAAGAACGCGGAGATTTGGTCGTGGCAATTCCTCGCGCTCAAGTATATGTGCCTGTTACAGAAGGCCTAATCTTGTCCTTGCCTGTTCCAGAGGTCATATCAGTACAATCTTCTAAAGCTCCTGATTATCTCTGGTATGGCGAATGACCGTGTTGCGTGGCTATAGAATGCTAATAGAAGATATCGTGTTAGGTGCGAGTCCAACGTACCATTCATACAGAAAATAGAAGCACTTTGTGATGTTTCTATACATTTCTAATTTCTTAATTGTAGAGGTACTTGGTGAACGTTCTTTGTGCACAGTTAAGTATTCCACATTTGCCTCTGACGAACATTGCTGCATTAAGGCCCACGGACACCAAATATGCGGCCACCCATTGAGCATTGAACGCAGCAGAAGTTTGCGGTATAGAGCTGGTTTGGGGCAACGCACAGCAGTCCTACGTGCTGTCCAGTGCTCCATTACAAGGTCTTGGGAGTCTTTTCCTTTCGCTGTTAGGCAGAGAGCTGTTTGTTCATAGGAGACAGTCTATCTAAACGTCAATTGGCATATCGTGTGGTTGAAACATGGCACACATCGTGGAGCACATTTGTACACCGCGGGTACAAAAAACAAAGCTTTATGCGTTATGTTGTTTTAGCATTCTAGCGACGTTGGTTGTTTGACCACATTTTACATGTCCTTGTTGATTTGGGTCGAAGCTTTGAAGGCCTACCTCCTTACGCTGCTCTTATAGCAGTGCTGTGACACCACCAGCTACGAACGCTGTGCATCAGTATCAAATGCCTTAGGATCGTAACCCAGCTGTGTAATCTTGTTCAATAGCATTTGATCTATAGTCTTGTAACTGAGGCCCCCAGTTTTCATTAGACACTATCCTTCTTTGGTGCCTTGTTCCAGCACAACACCAGCCATCCTTACACACTGGCATCCTGTAATGTTTTTGGCTATGTACCAATAGTGTATCAGATGGGCCTGTCTTATTGCTACTTTCATGAAGGGCATCATGAGGGTCACGGACACCTGGCAGTGTATGCCAATGCCCTCCCCCCAAACCCAGGGTTCCAGTGCACCAATAGCTATCTCATTATGAAGTTAGAGACGGACTTAGCGCCTGGATCGTTAAAATCATGATGCAAGCATTGTGTGTTGAAGCAGTGCAATTGCATTTGGGCCATAAATGAAAAGCAGTTTCCTACCAGAGTGAAAAGTAATAATAATTGTGCTCACTGTATGCCTGATAGCCATGTAGCTGTGAATTAATTATTTATACCGCTTTGCCAGTATTCATTATTTGGCGAAAAGAATAAGAGATATTTTAATTGTTTGAAGAAAAAAATTTATGTTTAAAAATTGAGATTTATTACTAGTGCTTTTTTTCTTTCATTGACATTAATCCTTCATACAGCCATGTTTGTTCATTTAACAGAGACACAGTACAGTATAAATGGCAATTTCATTTGTTCAGACCTACACCATTGCATTGGGCTTCAATCCTACGTCCGATACTGACAATAATTCAACATATTAACGATGTAACCATATTTCCGACATAGTTTTTGGTTGCTTCATCACCATTCACCACCATCAATTAGCGGAGCTTTATTTAATAAGCAATGGCAAAGGGGAGATGTTTATTATTGGAGATGAATCATTGCACACGTAATATTGTGGCCAGAAGCTGTAACTGTGAGCTAGATACTTGGAAAGGCCAGGAACACATGCTAAGTTCGGTATTTTGACGTGAATGGTATGTTTTTGTCAAATCTGCCTTCATGGGTACTGAAACGAATGGTGCTAAGAAGATTGTAAAGGGCGTGATGAAAACGAAGTGTCGTGGAGCACATGGAAGAGCCTTTCGACAAGAACTGCTTCAAAGCTGTCCTGAATGTAAGAAGACTTGCTAAATGGCCCTCTACCAAGCTGATCCTGAGTGTGATAATGCAGTTAATGAACTTTTCTGTAATTGGCAGTGCCGACTATCATACATAGCATCAATCGTTTGTGTTCAATTAATTACTTTGATCATAAATGGATGATGCCACACAATTGGGATGACCATTGATATCAATTACACATGATGGCATTAAAATTATGTCAACACATCTGTGTATTATTTAAAATAAATATGAGTGAAACAAGATGTAAAATATTAATGAAAATCAAAGGGTTGTGGATGTAGGAATGTATGAGTAAAAAGTAAAGAGACAAAGCATCACAGAAAGTAGAATTTATAAATATTGCAGATCCATTGCATATTTTGGGACCTGTGGCAGCGTAGGTTCCATAAAGGATTAATTTGGATTATCATTTTGTGAACTAGCTAAATGTAGGTCTGTAATAAATTTTGAGGGGGACCATCAGTGGGAAAGGGAGACCATCAATGGAGTCACAGAAGGTCCTACAAGAACACTCACCAGTGCTGTGTAGGGTCCAAGAGAACCTCGAGCATTTGCAACTGATGGCCAGGGGAAACCAATAAGGGAGACCATTGTTACTTTGACAGCTTACGTGTATTTCATCCCAGGCTGCTCAATCCACTTGATAGCTGCAAATACAATAATTTATCATACAGAATGACCTTAGCTTACAGAGTGTTCCTATTATTGATGCAGGAAAACGTCTCTGGTGGTAAACTGCCATCATCATGTTGGCAGCACAGACCTTTAAATCAGTTTTTTAATCTACTGTGAGTAGTCCCTGACTGTATGAATGAACAGGAAATTAATGGAAGCATAGCAGTGAAGTTGCCATCTTCTCCCCTCCAGAGCCCTACCCCTCCCTATGTCCTTCTCCCAAGTCTGTAGATCAGACACAATCATGTCCTAAATTACATGTATTTTATTTGTTTTCTTTTACAGTGTGGTTGTGTGTTGTGACCACTGTATTGATGGACGCAATGGTCCTGCAGTGGTGTTCTGTTGTACGTGTCGTCAGTTCCTATGCAAGCCCTGTGAGGACCACCATAGAAGTGGACGTCAGCTATCCAAACACGATATCATTAGACTGGACCAGGAGGGAGCCAAACATCTGCTGGCCATTATGAAGCCAAGAGAGTATTACTGCACTCAGCCTAACCATGAGGAAAATAAGATACACTCTTATTGTCAAACATGCCAGTGTCTGATACATGTGTGTGGGGATGGTGTACCTGTTGCTCACAAGGATCACAGCATCACCGAACTGTCTACTATTGCAAAAAATCATCGGGATTCAATCCAAAAGGTACTTGCAAATGCAAGGGAGACTGTGGCAAGGGTGACTGGAGCCATTGATGCAAATAACAAAGTGAGAGAACACGTGATGCTGAGCAAAATGAAGGCACACGAAGCCAGTGATCAAGCCTTTGAAACACTCCAGCAAGCATTGGAACTGAGGAAGACGACATTGTTGTCAGAGTTGGAATCTATTTCACTCTCCAAGACAACTGCTCTGACCCTCCAGAAGGAAAGGTTTGAGAAGCTTATTGAGGAGATTGGCTACTACACTGAAATGGCTGTACACTCCCTCCAGACCCACACTGACCATGAGATAGCGGCTCTCGGAGGACTTATACCATCTGAGCTTAGTGCTGTGCTCAAGAAAGTAGAACCCCGGGAGAAAAAAACGGCGTAATCGCGCGTAATTGTGCGTGAAAAACGGCCATAAACGCGCCAAATTACGCGGTCTTCAAAACGCTGTATCTTCTTGATTGTGCAGTATAGTGGAGCTGCATTTTGCATATTTACAAAGCGGTCCTGTGTCTATAGAAGTCCAAAGATGGTTTAGTTTGCGATGCATCGTTCCGAAGATATTCACAATCAACTTAGAGCAAGATTTCGCGGGCTTCAAGTACAAAACCCCGCGAAATCAAGCCCTTTACTTGAATGTGAATATCTTCGGAACGATGCATCGCAAACTAAACCATCTTTGGACTTCTTTAGACACAGGACCGCTTTGTAAATATGCAAAATGCAGCTCCACTATATTGCACAATCAAGAAGATACAGCGTTTTGATAACCCCGCAATTTGGCGCGTTTATGGCCGTTTTTCACGCGCGATTACGCCGTTTTTTTCTCCCGGGAACCCATTTCTCTTATTCCAATCACACCTAATGGCATATCTGCTGTTGTTCAAACAAATGACCTTATAACACTATTATCCAAATTTGGCTGCATTTCAGATTTATCACCAACTCCATCTTCAAGCACATGGACATCCACATCAGTAGCCAAGGTGAAGACTGATTTCCATGTTAAGGTAGAGAGCAAGACCTCCAAGGGGACAGTGTACCCACATGGTGGTCTGCAGATGAAGGCTGAGATGAGATCCAATAGTGGAGCAGTTGTGCATGGAGAGGTGGAGGACCATGGGGATGGTACCTACACCACCACCCTCATCCCCCAGACTGCTGGTCCTCATCAGCTCCTCATCACATTGAATGGTCAACATGTACAGAACAGCCCACATGACCTTAATGTGTTACACACATTTGACTACAAGACCTTAGGTAATGCCCAACAAGTGATCAAGTGTCGCAGTGGTCCATATTGTGTTGCCATCCATGATAATGGAGACCTCTACATAGGAGCTTCTGAATACTGCATTTATGTGTTTGATACAACAGGTCATCTGAAGAAAATCATAGGTAGTCCAGGGCAAGGTGATCATCAGTTTAGTAGTAGTCCATTCAACATTATAATCAAAGACAATATACTGCATGTTTGTGACATTGGCAATAATTCTATTAAACGGCTGACATTAGAAGGGACTTTTGTCAATAAGATTGCAGCCAAGAACGCTGTTGGAGTACTTTTAGATGAGTACGATAGAATTTTTGTATCTAATTACTCAGACAACAAGATTAATGTATTGAACCATAATGGAGGTAATATATTCACCATAGATGGTAACGTCACTGGTGACCATAGTTTCCAATTACCACATGGTCTTGCATTTGACCCTCTGGGGAATATTCATGTTGCAGCCTATGGATCAAACACCATCAAGGTCTTCACCAAGGAAGGTGTCTACATCAGGAAGTATGGAGATCTGAAAGGCCCCAGGGGAATAGCCATTGATAGTGAAGGTTACATCTTTGTCATTGAATATGGGGGCAATTGTATCTCAATTTTTGATCCTCAAGAAAACATAATCCACACAGTGGGAGGCCTGAATGGTCCATGGGGCCTTGCACTAGATTCCAGAACCAGAAGTTTATATGTTGCTAATTATTGGGCTAATGTTGTATTGAAGTTTTCGATGTAGGTACATGGGTCATGTACTGGAACTGTAGTTTATTATACTGTTTAGTGTTTGTAGGCTGTTCTGATTAATGGATTATTTTTTATAAACGTTCTTGTTATGTAAATGCCTTGCTACATAGTCACAGATATAGCCTTTGAGTACCATACTGCTCACTGGTTTTGATGATTACAATTAGGGAATTGCAATACACCCAAATCTGAACCTGCGTCAGCAGGTTCAATATAGGATTGATTGAGGAATGATGAATGTCATTAAAATTTTTAAATCGCGTCGGGAGGGACAACGGAGAAACGGATCACTTATCTCGTTGCAGCAATCGAACGACAACACCAAGATCTACGTTTTCATGCTAGTTTCATGTCGTTAAACTATGCGCTTCCAGACAAACAAAGAACCTGCTTCTCGTGCCCATTCCCAAAAAATTGTTCGTCGTCGTCGTCGTCTTCTTCTTCTTCCTTAGGAAGGTATAACTCGAGCTACGAACGGTTTTAAAGAACGACAATAGTACCGATCTCTTCAGAATTTACCGGCACGTTATCCTAGCATGTCATTTGGACACATATCACATCTAGAAAGAAACTACAGCGAGAAATACCTTATTTGGTTGCAAGTTCTATGGCCATCTAGCAAGTTCTTAATAAAATGTATAATTTTAGGGAGTATAAATACTCCAACAGACACTAAATTTATTTGGTGTTCCTATCGCAGTTTAGTCGTTACTTACACAGCCAATTCTCAACATATCTGTCACATATATGGTGTAGGCAGCAATCTGGTACAGATTGATGACAACATATGTACCATGGCTGTTACATATACTCCTTTATTACATCCTGTTACATACTTGATACTACACTATGATACATATTGTTGCTATCATTCTGTTCCAATTTTAACAATGTGTACCAGATCTTAGCTGTTCCTGTATGAGCCATACATGTACCATCTTGTAGGATTTGATTTATAAAATCCCCACTTAATTAATGGATGCTCTGGCAGAGAGCAACAGGAGCGCTTGATGTGGACGGAGTGCCTTATGGTCCAGAAGCGCGAATTCTTAGACCTCCTTGAGTTGACGATCAGGTCGAGACGGAGTAGTACTTGTACGGGTGAGTGAATCAACGAGCACGTGTATGATTCGAATTAATTCTCCCCGGCATACTGGTCATGTCAAAGCTCGAGACCCGTAAATATATACTTGTGGTTAAATGCTGTGACAAGTTGTGCGTTGTGTTTCGATCTTTGCATGTGAACCATGCAATCATACATTTCCCTTCCCTTAAAGTACAGACAGCACATCGCTGGGCGTCCTCACAAATTCTTCGTTAGAAGCCTTGCAATTCACCCATCCACCAGTACACCGAACGCAAATGAAGAGGCTGGACTTTCTGATTCAGAAACATCAGAAGATATGTCAGTACGGCGTGATTCTAGCATTGAGAACGAAGCTGAAGATATGGCTGCTAGAAGACCTTTTCGAGGAGATGAACGATAAGGCTGGGCAAAGCGATGGAAGTTATTTTCCTTTTTCTTCGGTCTTCGCTCTGTGTACTTGCTGGTAAACAGGAATTTGTTGATGCTATTAAACACCACATGCTACATCTACTGTACTTCAAAGGAGGAAAACTCCTGATGCTGAACGGTATGTGTGTCTAAGGCTCGTATATGTAACAATTATCCTAAGCACAATTGTAGATTTGAGTTATTTAAATTCTAAATTGAGAGCTTTATGGAAAACAGACAATTTCCAAGCCATGACATAGCACACCATTTCTCTGTCCAGCAACAATTGCTGCCATGGTGGCTGAAAAGAAAGGTACTTTTATTTGAATGTCTTGTATTCCATGCACTTAAAGTGCTTTCTTTCAAGGTGTGACAAGGGAATTAAGCATAAGCTCCACACAATGTGTGGTTTTCCAAGTAAAGAGCTCCTGCAAAATAGATCAGCCAGGAGCCGAAAGAAAGGTTAGAGTTTAAGAGATGTCATGCATCATGTGGCGCTCACTTCTACTCCTATAGTTTGTCTTCTTTGCCTCTTGTATCTGATGGTAAACAAATGACCACACTACAAGCTCACTGGGGTCACTTGCACTGACAATGCTGCAGTATAGTGCAGTCGTATCACTACTGCCAATTGTGGGAGTACATCCAGCTTGTTAACACCAAATGCTGAGGTACACGTGTTCTTCAATAATAGCACTTGCATTAATAGACACAAAATAGAAATATGAAAATCTACACTTGGAGTGTTCAAAACGTCAATTGACATGACATTGCTTAGTCCTAGGGTTCAACTCACTACTGTCAGCTGGAGGGCAACCCTTGCTAAATGGAATACAACTGTCTCTCTTCTGGGGCTCAGCAATGTCACCACCTCCAGTGACAGCATCCAAAAACCTGTGTCTGTCTAGCAACACATGTGTATTCCAAGAAGGCAGATCATGGAAAAAGAAATTGTGTGCAATATGCTAGATTGTCATGACTGGACCAATAGATTACATTTCTATAATGTGTATTAAACTACTGGCAGGGCATTGATTTTTAATACAGTTTAATCGAAATATTATTATCATAGTAATCCTGAAATATATATGTTTCATATATGACACATATTGATATTATTTATCTGTATCAGACTGTTGTTTACAACCTGTACCAGATGACTGCTGAACATATATGTACCAATATGTGATAACATAGTTTGGTACAGAAATGATTACATTCTGACCCAATCATTAATCAGATATGTTCCGTATCTATATTATTGGCTGTGTACTTTGGCTAGTGAAGTTGTTTTTCTAAAAATGCCTTCGCGTAATCAAAAGAAGAGATCTAAGCAACGAGCGGAATACCTCCAAAAACGAGAAGATATTTTATCACAAGAGAACAAGGCTAAAGCCCGAGCGCGCTACAAGGCCGACCCTGAAAAGAAGAAGGCCTCTGTACGCGACACCTACAAGGCCGACCCTGAAAAGAAGAAGGCCTCTGTACGCGACACCTACAACGCAAATGCTGTATCTAAGCGTGCTGCTAAAAGGCAGCGATATCAAGAGGGCGTCGAGGAGAACCGTGCTGCTAAAAGGCAGCGATATCAAGAGGGCGTCGAGGAGAACCGTGCTGCTAATAGGCGGATATACAGGGGCAATTCAGCTACCATTAAGGCAGCTAGAAGGAGTCGGTATTGGAAGGGTCGTAGAACTACCACTACCACCCAAAGGTATGTTATAAATAGCATGCTGTATGTAGCATTTAAAGTCTAAGGGCTGCTTTCTTACGTGCTAATGTAAGTTGCTCATGGCTTCCTGTCATGCACACATTAACACATTTCTTGTACGCTTTCATGCATATTATCATATGTACAGTAAGGCTTCCCAGTTCCCTTGGTAAAGGTCAATGTTTGTACAAAAGGTTATTTGTGCATGCATCTGTGTCTGTACATTGTACATTAGTTATCTGATGTTGAAAGAAAGGACTACACACGTGTGTATAGTACAAGTCAGTCATGCGCATCCACCCCTTGCTGCAGCTGTGTTTAATTGTTATCAGATGTACAGTAAGGCTTCCCACAAGTAAAAGTTCCTCCATGTACATGTAAAGGGTCAATCTTTGTTGTTTTAAAGGTCCACTACACGTGTGTACAGAAGTGTTACCCAAAATTGGGTTGCATGAAATGAAATAATTCATGTAATGGGCAATTGGTGAAATGTTTTGATACATGTATAAGGCATAATGTGTGGTAAAATAAAAGTACTGCAACCCTATCTTCTCCCATATAGTTTACTCCCTGAGTAACTGCTGTCATTTACAAAAATAAATTTCCATAGGTGATAGGCCTAGTGGCAGAAGCTAGATAGTTAATAGCACAATATATCAGATGTGCTAATTTCAACACCACTGCACCTGCATGCACCTCAGGTCATGTGATTGGATGAAATTCTACCAATAGAATTTTAGCACACCTACACACACACACTCCACCCCTCCCCCTCAGTATGTGATGGCATGCATGAAAAAGCGACCAATCAGTGAATGGTCGGATAAGATTAGACTAATAGAATTATAGCACAGCTAGAAAACGTGGCTGTGCATGTATACCGGTATAAACCAACGACCCGTAGAACAGCACATTTCTCTCTTGAAAAAAATTCAAAGGTAAATACTAAAGTTGTTTCAATACTCTGTCACGTAGATGGCTGAAGAAGTCGGGAAAGAATTTTTTGATGACTCTGAAGGAGAGGAGTCGAGGAAGCACATACATCCTCCTTCATCACAACTTCTGCCCCCGCCAGCGCTAGCCCCACCACCAGCAGCAGTGCTGCCCCCGCCAACGCTAGCCCCACCATCAGCAGCAGCGCTGCCCCCGCCAGCGCTAGCCCCACCGCTGCCCCCACCAGCGCTAGCCCCACCACCATGGCCAGCAGCAGCGCTGCCCCCCCAGCTAGTCCCACCACCACCAGCAGCGCCCCTCCCACCGCCAGTACCAGTTCTGCCCCCGCCACTGCTCCCCCAAATGCTGCCCCTGCCTTTTTTCCTGACCCCGCCACCCGCATGGCCATACCCAAGGCGGAGGGGGGGGGGGGGGGGGGGGGGGGGGGGGAGAAGAGGAAGAGGAGGGAGAAGAGGCCGAGGAAGCGGCAAAATAATTAAAAACAATTATACGTACCATTTTAAATTAATTATGTGTTCGTTAATTTATTACTTTTCATTATTAAAGTCGTATTGTAAAAACAAAGCGTTTATATGACACGGAGAAAAAAAAACTTATGAAACAAGTAAATAAAAACATTCTCTAACGAGAAAGTTGGTGGGCATATAGGATTGACAATGTTGGTGTAAAAAGCACGGAAACAAGTGTGACAGAAATGTTACTGGAAAATTGAAATAGGCCTATATTTAGCCCATTTTCTCAGGCGTGCGCTGCCTAAATGTGACTGGGCTAAATATAGGCCTATTTCAATTTTCCAGTAACATTTCTGTCACACTTGTTTCCGTGCTTTTTACACCAACATTGTCAATCCTATATGCCCACCAACTTTCTCGTTAGAGAATGTTTTTATTTACTTGTCACAAATTAAAGTTGTAAATTTTTATCCCAAACAAATTGGGACAGTTTCCGCCCCACGGTTAAAATGTTATAAAAATGCATCGCGTTTGAATCGCTATAACTTCCAAACGAATAACGCTATCGACTTCCTATTTACATCACTTCATAGTGAAATGGTGTAGTATGAAGTGTTGAAACTAGGAAGTCGATAGCGTCATCCGTTGGGAAGTTATAGTGATTCAAACGCGATGCATTTTTTAACATTTTAACCGTGGGGCAATTTTCGCGGAAACTGTCCCAAATAATGGGCTATTCCAGATAAAAATCGTACAGCCCCACGGATGACATCTAAATAAATTCCCCTGGACTATTAATAAATTGCCCTGGATATTACCAGTATCAAGCTAACCACCGCAGATAACCAATTTGTCATCCGTGGGGCTGTACGATTTTTATCTGGAATAGCCCAATGTAGCAGTAATATCATTTCAAATTGAATATCGATCGATACGGTACACATGCGTGTGTGCTGTCATGTATGCAGAAATGCAAGGAACACTAGTGACGCTACAAATCATGATGCTGTTGATAGTAGCAACAATGGTTCCAGGAGGAAGCCTCATCCCCATGGAACCCAGCCCACTTACATGTAGACAGGAAGTAGTCCTGGCAAGCACGGCCACTTGTTTTCATAGCTAGATATTGCCATATTAACTAGATGGGTGTTTGTTATACATATGGCTTGATGGAGAATTTCCCAAGTTGTTACCACATCATTCTTACGAGGAGGGAGGTGCCCTTCAAAGGTGAGGGCAATAGTTATGAGGTATGTATGGCTTCTACTTCCATCTTGCTGCGTCATCCCAGCCAGTCAATGCACACTGTGAAGATGTGGGTGGGGATGGGAAAGTGACTGTGGAAAGCTTCACCCAGCCATCCACCTTTGATGAGATTGTACTGGGTACCCAGATACCCTGTACTCCTGGTGCCTCTCAAGCTCTACTTGTACTGTGTCTCTCTTCCCTATAGTCCCGTGTGATACCCTTTGTGGACACATTGTGTACAGTGTACATGTCGGTCTATCTCTGTTTTAGAATCGATCCTATTGGTGTTTGCCATGACTACCGCCCCCTCCCATTCTCCCCTCCATTGCCCCCATACTCTCTTTCCTCCCATCTCCCTCCTCCCCTTCCCTACCGGCCCTCTTCCCCATCCTCATAGATGTGTTAAAGATTTCAGACTTCGGTCTATTCAGACACATGGGCAAAGAGAGGAAGTTGAACAGGAAGTGTGGCACGCCCCCTTATGTGGCCCCTGAGGTTAGACGAGCCACCATACACAACTGTCCAACTCCAACTACATGTACATACTAAGTACATGCCTACATTTGCACACATGTGCACTCACATTTGAATGTACTGTACACATCTCAATCATACAGCACTTGTACCTGCTCAAACACACATAACATACCCTGCTCAAAACACACAGGTATTTCCAGTGCTTTGCTGAACTTGCAGACGTGTGGTCATGTGGTATTGTGCTGGTGGCCCTGCTTGCTGGAGGTCAGTGACTTACAGTGTTGTGTTGCACACTGGGTCTGTTGAAGCTGCCATGTTGGGGAAGGTATAAGTAGAAGGAAGGGAGAGAGAGAGGGGAAGGAGAGGAGGGAGGGAGGGAGGGTAGTGCGGTTACGGAATAGGTTGGGAGGAGAGAGTGGAGGGAGGAGAGGGATATGGAGTTCTTTCGTTTCCTGCGCTCTTTGCCGTCGCTCTTTTTTTGTTCGTCTCCTTCTCTCTGAGGGGAAGGATGAGAGGGGAAGGAGAGAGGGGAGGGAGGGGAAGGAGAGAGAAGGGAGGGAGCGAGGGAGGGAGGGAGGGAGGGAGGGGGAGGCAGAAGGGAGGGAGAAGGGAAGGAGGGAGGGATAGATGTGGGTAGTTGCAGGCATGCATGCATACTGTACATCATGCGTACATATGTGATGAATGTTAGTATTTAATGTTGTGTTGCAAATGTCATTCCTTGTGCCTGGTTGGTGTTTTTCTTTGTATTGTACTCTGCAAAGCACAGATCATATACACATGCATGCACGTGTGTACTTGTCTATGTGCTACTCTGTGGGTGGGTGCTTGCTTGCTTGTGCAACTGTGACTTCTTTGCAAGAGACGGGTGTTATGTGTGTTGTGTGCATGCTAGCACTTCTGAAGTAGTACATGTACACTATTCTGTCAAGCGTGAGAGCTTGAGTGGGACTCTTGTCGTGCATGCAGACTCGCCATCAATCCTCATGTGATATCAAAT